>CM065053.1:158286141-158756141 GCA_032883995.1 Coronaproctus castanopsis | reverse complement strand
TATCTGTTACCGTATTTATTGTTACTGTTATTTATACTATATCGGGAAATTTTGTACTTATACCTTATCTATTTCTAGCGATCAACCTTATGTTAACTTCATCTCATACTATTATTATTATGTATATTTATTTAAATTTTATTTTTAACTCTTTTTCTCTATTCGCTTATATACCCCCTATCTCTTAAAACGCCATAATATCTATATATCCTATTTCCGCTCGCTCGCTTGTTCGTTTTGCGAGTTAATTGCCCATATATATATATATAATGCGGCAATGGAAGTTTGACTTCAAAAAGATTGAACAAGCTTTTTATATAAGATAAGTATTTCCCTGTACTTTAAACCATATAAATTTCCCCATATTTCTTATGGATATATTCGACATGTGGAAGGAAAGAGAGCTTATAATCAATTATAATGCTTAGGTATTTCAGTTTAGATGTATAATAAATTGACTCACCAGAGACCAATCTCAATTGTTTTACAGGGTCTTCGTTTCATTCCCTTCCAAACAGAGTATGTTGACACGTGTCGGCAGTAAAATACAGACCCAGTCTCAAGATTGTATCCTCAAGATGTTTACATACAACCTCAATTAAGTTTGGATCATAATATTTATCTATTTTGTATAAAATGCAAATGCCATCTGCATAAGATATCAATTGAAATATTTTATTCGTGTTGTTAGATAAACTCGTCCACGAGATAATGAACCTCTGAATATAGTGTATTCCAAAGAGTGGGCACCAAGACAGAGCCCTAAGGAGCTTCACTCTAGCTTCCTACTACCAATGGAGTCTGCAATGCTAAGAAATGCTAATCTACTTTTAAAATAATTGCTTACTATGTTAATGACAAATAGATTAAAATTATTTTGAGCAAGAATGTCGACAACGGATGACCATCTGCAGCTGTCAAAATCTGCTTTGATATCAAAGAGATGACAACTGCAGAACAGCCTGATAGACATTGCTTAACACCAGAAACCAGCTTGTAGAGGGCACTCTCAGAAGGAAACCCCGTCTGAAAATCTAACTGATTCTGGTGAAAAATATTTTAGCAACCGATTTCTTTCAACAAGAACTCATTAATAACCTTTTCATATACCTTGCACGAAGCATTTAATAAGGAAATTGGGCGATTAGAATCGGTTGCTCCAGCTAGTTGGAAGTAGAATTAAAGTAAAAAATCAGGATGGCACAATACTCAGCTAGGTTTAGTTAGATTTGGTTAGGTTAGCTAGGTTTGGTTAGATTTGATTAGGTTAGAATCGGTTAAGTTTGTTTTCGCTACTTAGAAGTAAAATTAAAAGAAAAACAGAGATGGCACATTAGTTGGATGAGTGATAAATATTTTCTGCGAAAGACAAAATATTTCTAAATGTAGGAATAGAAAGTGCTCACTATTGGGAGTAACAGTCGTTTGAGATCTATATTGATTCGATAGATAGCGCCACTATTTAAATTTATTTTTAAGGTCCAGTTTTTCAAAATGTTGATTTTAACAAAAATTTGTAGTTTCTGCAAAAAAATGTTTGCTCCTAGTCATTTTTATTGAAATGTGATTTTTAAAAACACACCTTTTTTTTTGACATACGTATAAAAACTCAACGTCTCCTGAAACTTTATACAGGGAAGACAGTAAAGAACATAAATACATAAACAACACGCAGCAAAATAAAGATTTAAGAAAAACCGAGTCATTAGATGATATAAGTTCAATAATAACCATGGAAGAGTTTGAAAAATCTCTGAAAGAATTTAAGAGACACTCCAGGATGTGACAATATTAGCAGCAAAAGCCTCAAATGAAGATCAAAGAGAAATATATATGATTTTATCAATGAAATATATGATTATTTTAATATAAGTAAGATAATAATGATTTCAAAATGAAAAGGAACGAGAAAAATGTGAAGAACATTGCGCAATCAGTCTAATAGCACATATGTCTAATATACTAACAAAAATTATACTAAATATAATTAAAAATAAAATTGAGCAAGAATTAAGTGAAGACCAATATGTGTTTAGAAAAGGTAAAGGAACTAGAGAAACGATTAAGACTAGTAATTAAAAAAAAAAATAGACAAAAAATAACAACTCTATATTGCTTTTATAGAGCTAGAAAAAAGTTTAATAAATCTGACTGGAACTGCTTAATGAAATACTGGAGATGATAAATATAGATAGCAAAGACAGAGTGGTGATAAAAGCATTATATAAGAATCAAAAGACAATAATAACAAAAATTTGACAAGTAGAAACTGAAGCAATAATAAGAATAGTAGTCAGACAAGGATGCTGCTATTCCTACTCTTTTAAACACACACACACACACACACACACATATATATATATATATATATATATATATATATATATATAACAAGCGGTTAAGGAATGGAAACAAAAATGCGATAATGGAATCTCAGTAGGAGACCTCAAAATAAGCACGTTTAGGTTTGCAGACGACATTTCAATAATGGGTCTTTTGTTTTGTTACATACCATTAGTTTTTTTTTTCATATTATACTTCTAAAATATGTGATTTAGGGAAGATTTAAATTCTTTTGCCTATATGATTTAGAAGCAACTAGGAGCATTCAAAATCTGGTGCTGGAGGAGAACAAAAAGGGTGTCATGGATGGAAATAATAAGAAATAAAAAAATAGGACAAAAGAAGTCCAATAAGAACACTAAGCTTAAATGAATTGGAAATATACATAGGAATAATGAATAGCTAGTACAAATAATGGAAAGGATCATGGAAGGAAAAAGACTAAAAGGAAGACTGAGGCAGAAATACATAAAACAAATACAAGGAGATGTAAAAGCAAAGAAATATGAAGGTATGAAGAATGTGGCTCTATCCAGAAACTAATCATAATTGTCCACCAATTTATTAATAGATTGAGAAATTAAGATATATATATATATATATACATATATATATATATATATGTATATATATATATATATATATGTATATATATATATATATATATATATATATATATAGGTGAAATGTTTATTATTCAGGAGTTATTCATCGCTCTTTTGTATTTGAAAATGTTGAAAAATACCTATTTTGATGAACCACTAAAACAAAACATCTTCATACTTATATATATAGTCACTATTATTCTTTATTAAATATGATGAACAACATAAATTACGATGTTATTTGTGGCGGGTCTTTATTTTAAATTATTTATGAAACATTGCAAAGTTGTTTATTAATTATAATTTCAATTAAGTCGTTTTCATTAGAACTTCTGTTAAATAATTTACCTTATTTTAACAAAAATCTTTTAGCACTTAATGCTGCCCATTAGTTATTATTAAATCGGGTTAACGATTAGCATCCGTGTAATTTTTACCTAATTCTGACTAGAATTATGCGTTCCAATTAGAGGCTTTTCGTTTATGTAGGACAGACGTGCCCAATTTAACAATAACTTTCTTACTATGAATCATCTGTAGTACCGAATAATAAGACAAGTGAAATATGTTAGAACTAACGCTCGTTCAATAAACATGTAATTATTTCACGCAGATAAGATTTTAGCTATTAGTACGATAAGTTGATAATAATATGGGAATATTGTTAAAATATAATAATTTCGATTGAAAGTAGTTATACAGCTTAAATTAAGTAAATGTTAATTCTTATAACTATAAAAAAATCAGCAAATAGAAAAAGTTTTGAAATATTTTAAAGAATATTCTGTCCTTGTTGAGTGTTTTGAAAGAAAACCCGTTATTCCTATCACATAGACAAATTTCGTAATTTGAATGAATATGACGCGAATTGGTTGATCGAAAATGTACAAAGTGTTTTCAGTGAATTTTTATTTGAATAAATTTCGAAAACTGATTTTTAAAAGGCCGGTTAATTTTGAATTTTCTACGCTTATGAGATTATCGCGTGTTAATCTAACGACGTGTTGTTCATTCTGCATTGAGTAGTTATCGGCATTATCTCGTCTGTTTGGTGGATTTATCTAAACTACTTACAAATAAGAAGTCTGGTAAGTTCGTTCCTTTTGTTACTGGTTACTTTCTTAATCGTTAAATAATTTGTACATAATATCGGAATAATATTAGGAGATAATTTATATCGTAATATTTCTATACTTTACGAGTTTGGAGTTATTAATTTAAAACTATATTTTCGTCGTCCATATACGCGATGGCCACGTGTAAGTGCGCCTGTCGTTGTGTGCGCGTGCACTAATGTTTTTTCTTACATAATCCGATCGTATTAATAATCCCCCCCACAAAGTAAAATTGAAACAACTAACCTTCAAGCGTTTCCCCTTAGGGATTGAACAACATTGCTGCTGTTGTTGACTCTGATTCCACTATCTCTGAAAATCATCCTGTAAAATTAACGTTAATTAAATCACAAGGTGAATCCTCTGTTTCACCGTTACCTTTAGCAGCTTGCAATGGTAGCGAATTTAAAATAGTGTTGCATAAAAAAAGAGCAAAATATATTTGTAATAACTGGACACATTACCACAGCCTACACGTAAATGTAACATATTCGAGTTTTTATCCTCATATGAAGTTGAGGATACCGCTGTAAACAACGCTACAAATGATCCACATAACAATACTGAGAAGAAATCAATATCCCACAACTCAAAAAATAACAATATTGCAACCAGATTGCACAGTAATCAAGAAAAGTCTATGAATACAAAAGTAAAAAAAGTATAGAATCTCTACTATAATTGTTAAAAATGTACAAAACATTTCCTCATTATGATCTGATTTGTTTGTTTGTAGATACGGCTTTATAATTTATCTTAAAATCTACTATGACAGAAGTAATTGTCATCCCAGAAAGGCCCGATACTTACATAAAATAACTAAATTATTAAAAAAATTTTTTTTTTTACACTTATAAACTTGCCGATTAGAAACTATTTCGAGTAGTACTTTATAACTTATACCCGTCTACTGATTTTAAGGAAATCCAAAGTGAAATAGAAAGCAAAGCTTTAGCGTCAAAGGAGTTATAAATCCCTTACACCCTAAAACCGAGTTAACCCCGTGCACTTTATTGACCTGTATCCACCGTCATGTAATGACGGTATTTTACTCATTTACGCATTTCTGTATACCTGTGTAGTTGTTGAGGAACTTAAAACAAATAAACACATGGTGCAGTGTAAACGGTGCCAGTTGTATGGCCATTTGCAAAATTACTGTAACCTACCATTTAGATGCATTAAGTGTGGAAAAAACACAACTCAATAGCTTGTACTAAGGAGGATACTATTAAACTCGTCTGTGCTCTTTGCCGAGATGATCATCTTGCCAACTATAAAAGTTGCCTTGAATACAAGTGTATAATACAAGCACATAAAAATAGACAAAATAAACATTCTGCAACTAATATTGGTGTAATTCCTGACACACACTGACAACAACGTTTAACAAACAGAAATGCGGATTGGATTAAATTCTCAAATTTCGTTAATGCCAACACTAAGTTTAATATACGTTTAAAGATGCATAACGAAATAGAAAATGCCGTATGGAACTTTGTCCACACCATACATTCAGCATTCCGAATATTATCTCCATACCACTAAAACTGCAGAAATGTATTCAAAGATGGTTTTTATCAACCTGTTAATATAAGAAATTTAATTCTGCTAACATGGGCAGCTAGAGTCAGGTGGTAACGAACTAGGACCACATCATTAAAACATCAATACAATTCCCTTCATAGGCAATTACGCAACACAATATCTCAGTACTATAACGCTAATCATTACACTTATTTCTCCTCTTTAAATCTAGAAGATAATTCTGTCTGCCAAGCTATAAAACTGTATCTGAATCAACTACCCAAACGGTTTCTAGTAAGAAAATTAAATGGGGAATGTGCAAAAACCGATGTAGAAAAAGCAGAAACATCTGAAACCTTTTGGACTTTCTGCAGGGAGGTAAAGTGTAAAATCGCCAAATTACCTATTGGAAAAGCATCAGGCAAAGATATGGTGATATATTAAAAAAAAAATGCGATCTAGATCGATATACCTACTAACTTACAATTTCAATTCCATTCTTCATACGGGTTATTATCCACGAATTTGGAAGGAATTAGTTATTACCGTTATATTAAAACCTAAACAAAATGCAACCCTTCCTACCTCATACAGACCAATTAGCCTGTTGAGCACTATATCTGAAATCATTGAAATGCTAATACAAGATTGAATTTTGAAAATAGCTATAGAAGAAAAATTAATCCCTGACCATCAAAACTTTAGATCGTGTATAGCATCTTGGGCACTTATTCAAACTGAAAAGTATTATGGCCAGCGATCTCTACTGCTTGCTACGTTCATACTTATCAAATCGCTCATTCCAAGTCAAAATAAATTCTATCATCTCTAAGAGTTATAACGTTGGAGCTTCGGTTCCGCACGGAAGCATACTTGGGTATCTATTCTGTTTACTATATACAGCAGACATCTGATTACATCTGTATCCTAACGGCACATGATGATTCTTCACACGTATCTGCTTTTATGCAAGAATATGTAGATAAAATAAATATCTTTATGGTCTAAACAGTGAAGACTTAAAAAAGAGTCAACAAGTAACGTTTTCACTCAGCAAGAAGCCTTGTCTTCCAATTAAAATCAATAACGTTCCTTTTTCACCTTGTGACACCATCAGATATATTTAGGCCTTTGGACCGCCGTCTTACACGGAGTACTCACATTCAGTATCTGCGTCAACAATTATGTTCCAGATAAAAATTGTTACACAGCATAATTAGTAGAAAGTAGTTATCTTGTAAGCGTCTAGTGTACTTGACAGTAATAGCTTCAATATTGAAATCTACGGTGCATCTGCAAGAAATAATATAAATTGCATTCCGCATCTGCAGTCTAAGATTCTTCGCCAGATGGTCGGCGCTCCGTTCTTTGCATCAAATCGTACCATTCACGACGATCTCCACACTTAATACGTACATGATTATTTAACAGATGATATAATGCCAGCTACATATGAAAACACCATAGAGGCAAAGGATCACAGTTGGCAACAAGTAACAAGCAATCGAAAAAGGCAGAGAGAATTCGTTAGAAGAGTTTCTTCCGATATTGAAGAGAAAATTCCAAGAAGAAATAATAATAGATATGCTATTTTAGCAACTGATGACGACATCACCGACACAGTTACTAACTCGCACAAAGATACAAGACCTCCTCCTATCACACTGTATGGAGTAAAAGATTACTTAAAAATGTTATCCGATCTTGCGACCGTGATTCCTACTAATGAAATTCGTTGTAGATCTTTCGCTGATGAAAGAGTGGAAATTAAAGCAAACACAATAGAAAATTATCGTAAGCTAATCCATTATCTCAGGCAAGAGAAAATAGAGCACCACACTTACCAAATTAAATCAGAACGATGTTTTAGAGTGGTAATAAGACATTTGCATTACTCTATACAAATAAATGACATAATATCAGCCTTAGACGAATATGGTCACAAAGTCAGGCATATAACTAACGTAAAGCACAGGGTGAATAAACAGCCTTTGCCGCTCTTTTTTGTGGACATTGAACCACAAGAAAACAACACTGATATATTTAAAATACAGTCGCTACTCAACATGAGAGTAAAAATAGAAACTCCACATAGGAAAAGCACCATACCCCAATGCTTTAGGTGTCAACGGTATGGCCATACCAAAACTTACTGCAACAGAACACACGTGTGTGTGAAGTGTGGCGAAGATCACGCGTCGAACAACTGCAACAAACAATGTGATCAGACCCCCAAATGCGCAAATTGTCAAGGGAACCACCCTTCCAACTATAAGGGTTGTGAAATTTATAAGAAATTGCAGGCAATTAGACACAAGCAACAACCTGGTACGAAAAATATTACAAAGAATACTAACTATCAGTTATCATCAGATTACTGGCCCGTTTTAACTGCCCATCATCAAAAAGAAATGAATCAAGACTCAGAACAGCAACCAAGAAGCAGCTATGCGCAAAAGCTAGCTACACAACATACTCAAGAAAAACGTCCAACCATGGATACCCATGGCAGTGTAAACGTTAATAACATTGAAACACTGTTACACACATTCATAACTGAAATAAAAAATCTCTTCCTCAGTATGATGGAACAGCAAGGCCAACTACTTAGTGCCGTCATTGCTATGTTAAACAATAAATGAGGAACCTGAAGATCGTGACATGGAACGCAAATGGTATCTTAAACCATATAGCTGAAGTGCAGATGTACATCATTGAAAATGACGTGGATATACTTCTTTTATCAGAAACCCATCTTACGAATACCAGATTCGCTAAATTTATCGGATACAACTCGTACTTTACTAATCATCCGGATGGTACAGCGCATGGCGGTACCGGTGTCATAATAAAAAGCAGCATCAAGCACTATGAACTGGAAAATTATAAATTTAGTTATCTACAAGCGACCAGCATACTGATTAATGAAGGTTCGAATAAAAATATCAGTGTCTCGGCGGTTTACTGTCCTCCCAGGCACAATATAAACAAGGAACACTTCGTAAACTTTCTGAAAACGTTAGGCTGTAGATACATTGTAGGTGGTGACTACAATGCAAAAAATATTTATTTCGGATCTAGATTAACTGTTCCTAGAGGCAGAGAGCTAAAATCGGCTATTGATGAAACATGCAGCACTATTTGCTCATCTGGAACACCTACATACTGGCCAACCGACACTAATAAAATACCAGACCTACTGGATTTTTATATAATAAAAGGTCTTTCATCAGCATTTATTGATATTAAGGCGGATGAAATTCTGCCGTCAGATCATTCCTCTGTTATGCTCTTAGTTAGTCAACATGTCACGAAAATATGCAAACCAAAACTGCATAATAAGTCCACAAACTGGGACGTATTTAGAGAGCAGTTTGAGCGTAAAGCAAATCTAAAAATACCACTGAAAACCGAAAATGAAATAGAAGAGGCAATAGAGTACTTTATTAAAATTACCCAACAGGCTGCGTGGAAATCCACGCCAATAATAAATAACAGACAACCAATTATCTATTATCCACAGATGATTAAAAGAGCGGTACAGTTTAAAAGGAAACTGAGAAAGCAATGGCAAATATCAAGAAATCCTGATCATAAGACAGCCCTAAATAAACAAACGAAGATTGTAAAAAAATTATTGCAAGACTTAAAAAACAAATCGCTAAGTCAAAAACTTATTAATCTGTCACCCTTGGCGCAGCATGACTACTCACTATGGAAGGTAACAAGGAACCTTAAAAGGCCAACGCAAACAATACATCCTATAAGGAAACCAGATAGAACTTGGGCTAAAACGGATTTAGAAAAAGCAGAAGTATTTGGGAAACATTTCGCAGAGATATTCCAGCCGCATCCTGGAAATGTAATGTTGAATCAAGATACTTCTTGTTATGATGTTTGCCATGCAATAAAATTTACGTCCCCGGGTGAGATAAATACTTTAGTAAAAACTTTAAATCCAAATAAAACACCGGGCTATGACTTAATAACCGCACGGATTTTAAAAGAATTGCCAAAGAAAGGTTTCGTACTATTAACATACATTTTTAATGCAATGATCCGACTACGGTATTTTCCTTTACAACTGAAATTGTCGCAGATTGTTGTTAAGAAACCGCACAAGTCACCAACGGAACCAGCTTCCTATAGACCCATTTCGTTGTTGTCTATAATCTCTAAGCTATACGAAAAGCTATTGTTAAAACGGCTGATGCCGATCATCAATGACAAAGGAATAATACCAGAACATCAGTTTGGATTTAGAGCTAAGCATAGCACGGTAGAACAAGTACATCGTATAGTCAACACTATTGAAACATCCCTTGAAGGAAAAAAGTATTGTGATGCTGTTTTCCTAGACATAAGCCAGGCCTTCGATAAAGTGTGGCACGATGGCCTATTGCAGAAAATTAAACGTCATTTTCCATATCAATTATATCAAATACTTCAGTCATACATCAGTGAAAGGTACTTTTATGTAAAGTACGGCGACGACTCATCAGATATATATCCGATAAAAGCAGGTGTCCCACAAGGTAGTGTTCTTGGTCCGCTACTGTACCTTATTTACACATCAGATATTCCAACACCTACCAGTGTAGAAGTAGCGACCTTTGCCGATGACACTGCGATATTGTGCTCGGATATATGTCCCATTAAAGCACGAAATATCCTCCAAGCAGCAGTTAACGAAATTTCATCATGGCTTAGCTTGTGGAAAATCAAAACTAATGGAAGTAAATCAGCACGAATAGTCTTCACTAACAGAAGAATTTATCCAACGGAAGACATAATTTTAAATAATGTTCCGATTCCACAGAAAAAAGATGTTAAGTATCTCGGCATGTTCCTCAACGTTTAACGTGGACAAAACACATATTAGCAAAACGAACTGAATTAAACATAAAGCTTAGACAAATGAATTGGCTATTTAAAAGGAAATCGGACGTATCAGCTGAGAACAAACTTTTGCTTTATAACCAGATCTTAAAGCCGATTTGGCGCTATGGTTGTCCATTATGGGGTTGCTCTAAAAAGAGCAACATAGCAATCATTCAACGTATGCAGAGTAAAATCCTCAGAATGGTTGTAAATGCACCATGGTACATATCTAACTTGATGCTTCATGAAGACCTCAGAGTAAAGCCAGTCCAGGAAGTAATATCCGATGACGCAAAGACGTATGCTCTCCGATTGGAAATGCATCCAAATAATTTGGCCATCGAGTTGCTGGACAACTCGCAAGAAATTCGACGACTCCATAGAACGAAGCTGCTTGATCTTGCATAAGATAAAAATTCTAATATAACTTTTTAGCACCTGCCGCTGGGTAGGCTGCTATTCAGGCTACATGTTCGAAACACGTAAAATTGCTAAATAGCTATTATTAGCTAGGTGCAATATAGCTATAATAATAAAAAAAAAAAAAAAAAAAAAAAAAAATGATTACTACGTCAGACATAACAAATTTTTTAACGAGTTGCGGACCAGCTCAAACCGCAATATATCGTTGCCCGGCAATCCGATAAGAAAGCTTAAAAGGTTTTGGACTAGAGGCTTTCTTACGGATCGATTAACATTACGCTATAACTGCAGCCCCAGTCATTCATATAAATAATTATTCTATTAGTTTTCTACTTTTCTTTATAACTATTGCATATATTTTCTTTTTTCTTTCTTTCTTTCTCTCTCCGTGGATCATTCATATTTATCTGTCCTGCTCACTCTATTGAGGGTGATCGGTATTTCGTGCCATAATAGTTAATATGTTGCTAACTTATTAGCTTCGCCAAAAGTGGTCAGTTCATACTGACTGGAGTGATGTTGATAAAAAAAAAAAATTTAATATATTGAGTACTTTGTTTAATTTATTATTTAACAAACATTATATTATTTTGATTAATTTGGTGGAGGAATAAACAGTAAAGCTGAAGGTGTGAAAATTTTGAGAATTACATAATCGGATCAGTTAAAATCGTCCTGTTTTAAACTGCCAATACGTAATATAATGAATTAAAATAATTTAAAGGCGACGTTGGGAAAGTTTGTATGAAGTTAATATCTTTATATTATTATAATTAATTACGTAAAATCAGTAATTTATTTTATTACCTTGAACGTGATCGTTATCGAATACATTGTTTCCTTGGTGGGCGAGGAAATTGTTTTTCATTAGAAAAAATGTTTGCAGAGACCGTCATGAATTACTACTATATATTTATTTCCGTTGTATAGGCGAATATAACTCTTACAAATATATCACACGAATTGTACATTAAAGGAAATAGTAACAAGTTACTGTTTCCAATTTTAATTTTTCAGATTACGTATATTAGTTTGAAATTGAAACGTGATAGCGTAAAGTGTTGTTGTTAGCAAAGGAGTGTTACAATGGCGGATTTTATTTCGGCACACAATTACTTTATGGAGTCTATTCCACGAAGTGGAATTAAATTTTGTTAGTCTAGCAGAAGGACGAAAGAAAAGTATGTCCGTTTGGGGATTTTATAATTAGTTTTTGGAAAGTTCCAGTTAGCAATCGTAGTAGTTAGTAATTACGTAGTGGGGATCTTTCTTTGGTAAGAATGGTCGATGATGTTGTTTGCAGCTTTATTTTGGTCAAAGCAATTGTAAAGCCGGAAATTATAGCAGCCGTGGTAAAAGATTTTGTCCTTTGCAAAAGGTTGTTTGATCATTACATAATTATTGTTATCTCGAAGAAAGTTCAACAACAGTAATCGTGTAAATACGCGCACGTATACACGCGTACATATATAAATAAAGAAACTTCGAGAGATGATAGAATAAAATTCAGTCCATAAATACGTGTAAAGTGCTTTTAAATTTCGAATTATTGTTACTTTTTTATTTTATTCAGTGATGTTATGATCGAAATAATTTAAATGATATTGAAATATCCTAGGGCGCTTTAGTTCGCATAATTTATTAATATGATTTATATTCATCATTTTTAATACATGCCTTCTTCCTGTTGTATCAGAATACACTAGGATAGATATTTAAATATAAATATATTGCTAGTTTGAATGTAATGTAAATTATAAAAAATTACCTATTTATTACTGTGTTTTTGTTTCTATCCAGGTCTGTGTGACATAAGTATTCACACACACACACACACACACACACACACACACACACACATATATATATATATATATATATATATATATATATATATATATATATATATAATCATGTCGAATTAGCCACTAGTGGACTACGTTACCAACTAGGCCTGTCATTCTTTCGTTACTTCCAAACAGCTAAATAGCTATAATCCTTTCACTGTGTACTTTTTTTTATTTCTTCATTCATTAGGTGCCATTATTTCCCTTAGTTTCTTTGCGAATTGTTTAGAATCATGCAGTTTCTTCCCGAATGGTATCCGCTGATCAATATCTTCTGTCATAATATTTAATTCCTTCATATTGGTTTTAACCTCCGTGTATCATATGCCATTAATTTTTGAAATTTTCCATATAATCAAACAATTTTCTTTCTTGTTTGGATATGACCAAAGAAACTAATTCTTCTTTTTCTGACCGCAGTGGTAATCTTTTCTGTTGTATACTTCCTGGTTGTTACGTTTTCTGTAAATTTTTAGTTGTTTCGCCGGTTCTAATATTCTTTCTAAATATTTTCCTTTCTGTGCTTTCAAGTTCTTCATTTAAATTTTTTCTATCCATTACTAGGCTCTCTGAGGCATATAGTACTTCAGGTCTGATCACTATCATGTAGTGCCTTAGTTTTGCGTTTATTGATAGATATTCTTTATTATACATTTCTTTCGTTAAGCAAAAAGTCGTGTCGACTCTTTAAATGTTACCAAAAATCAGTTTTTAAATTTAGTTTTTTCAAAGGAAATGTGTAACCCTGTTTTACTTGCTTGTTCCGTTAGCAACTCTATCTGCATTTTTGACGCTTTCTTCTAACCTAGTGTAATTTTTATATTTTCATCATTTGTTGCTTCTCTCAATTCTCTTATAACTTTTCCACTATGCAGTTGGAAACCAAAGGTGACAGTCCATCACCTTGCCGGACTCCTGTTTTAATTTCAAATTGTCTAAATACTTCGTCTCTAAATTTCACTTTTAATGTTTTTCTGATTAGGTTGCTAGTTTTATTATCCAAGTTCTTTGAAAACATTAAACAACACCGTTCTATACGCTTTCTTAAAATCTACAAAAGTTATTACATAGTTTCTTGATCTTTTCAAATATAGAATTATCGAATTGAGATTGAAAATTTGTTCTACGCGTTATCTACGTTTCCTGAAATCACACGATATTCGCCAATATCTAATTTTTCCTCGGCTTTATTTTGTAATGTCTTAGATAGTATTTTGTAACAGAGAGATACTTCTGCAGTTCTTCACATTTGTCTGTTCTCTCTTTTTATGTAAGGGATGAATTTTGTATGAAAATCTCTCGTGTTGTTCTTCTGGAAATCTTGTTCGATTATATTTAGTTGATCACTGTGATATTTTCTATAAAAAACACTCTGTTGTTTCCGCTTTTACATGTATTCCATTCTTTTCATTTTTGTTGCCTTTTTGCAGTAATAATTTCACACTCATAGATCCATCATGCATGTTTTCTTACTTTCGTTATGGTCGCTGTTTCTTGAGCCGTTTGTACTAAACAACACAAATAAAAAAATAGTTTTGAGACTTAGTGAATGTATTGAAAATGAAGTTAGTCATTTAAGTGATATTATCTTTGAAACTCGTACGACGTAACAAATGTTTCACGTTTATTTATTTTCATTTGATTTGATTTATTTATTTATTTTTCTTTTATGGCTTTGATATTTTAATGTCGTTCATATGCCCATACATAATATAAGAGTTTTTTTTTTTTTTTTCTTATTAAATATTGTACAAAGTAGATCCAAACCGTATGCAGTCCCTTATGTATGTTATTTGCTGGTTTATCAAATAAAACTTTATTAATGCTGCGTTTTTAATATCTTGATAATTCATTTGCGTTTCTTTTTTATCTAATCTATCCACGTAGCTCGAGGTGTTCCTCTCTTCCTCTTCCCTTTTAATTTCCCTTCAGTCATCGTAGTCATGAAAGTGTTGTGAAAAATCGATTTCTTCTTTCTTCTATTGTTTTTAACAGCTTCGTTTCTTCTTCTATCATCTGTAGTATTTTCACATTAGTTTTCTTCTGTGTTCATGAGATGTGCATTAAACGGCGCCAAAACCAAATTTCGAAGGCTTCCAAACGGTCCTTAAGAGTTTTTGTTATTACCCATGTTTCCGAACCATATAACAAAATGCTCCATATGTACGTTTTTATTAGTATTTTCCTTATGGGTACTTTGATATATTTATCGAATAACACTTTTTCCCCCATAAAAACTTGTTTGGCCTATTCTTGATTTTATTTCGATATCACTTCTACCTTTATGTGTTACTGTACTTCGTAGATATTTGAAGTGTGTTACTTGTTCTAGAGTTTCGTTGTCTATTCTTATCCGCATTTTCTTTTCCCTGTTTGATATTTTAGTTTTTCTTTTATTTATTTTTAATTTTATTTCTTCTAGAAATTTTTGTAATGTTGATACTTATTGTTGGAGATATTGTGCATTCTCCGCTATTAAAGCAATATTATCCGCAAATTTTATGCAATGCACTTCTACTCCATTTATTTTTACTCCGTTAGTCTTCATTAATTGGCTCTTCTATTATCAAATTAAAGAGCATTGGCGATAATGGGCAGCCTTGCCTTACTCTCCTCTTTGTATTTTTGCCTTTTCTTTTGAATCGCCAACTCTTATTTCTGCGGCTTGTTCTTTTATATAATTCTCATATTATTTTTCTGTCCCTACAGTCTAATCTTATTTCTTCTAATTTCAAGAATAGTACTCCCCATTGTTACGTGGTCAAATACCTCTTCTATATCAATAATTGCTGTATTTAATTCTTCACCTATTTCAATTTTTTTCAATACGTAATCTCAATGCTGGTATAGCTTCTCTGGTGCTATTTTCTCTTCTAAAACCAAGCTGGTTGTTATTTAATGATTCATCTATATTTTGTCTTATCCTTTTCATTATAATTTTTGTTATTATTTTTTATGTATGCGGTATTAAGCTTATAGTTCTGTATTCTGAGCATTCTTTTGTATTAATCTTTTTCGTTATTGGTATCACTGCATTGGTTTTAAACTGATAATTTAGCCCGCTCGTAACATCTTTTTATTAGATCATATAACTCTTCTTGAATTCCTATATCAGTCACCTTTAACACATCAGCTGGTATGTTTTCTAAATCTAGCGTCTTTTAATTTGCAACTTCATTTAGGGCTACATCAAATTCCTCTCTCATTATATCGGGTTCTTTGTCATCATTTCCTTCTCTATATTCATTTATCTTTATTTCCTCTATTTTATCATCGCCATTGTAGAGGTTTTCTATATGTTCTTTTCATCTTTTACAGATAATAAGATTAAAAAATAATTATAACCTTTATGTCATCTCTCAATTTTTGGAGAAGATAAATATTATAGAGTCATTATTTCAGAAACTAAAGTTTACATTTTTAGTAGTTTATAGATGCTTATAGGTGTGTGTGTGTGTGTTTGTATGTATGGGTAAGGTGTATCTGAGCGTGATTTTAAACGTATTTTTATATCGAATGTTTACATTTACAACATGTTTGATGTAAGAAATATCGATTGTTCTTTTCGATAAATGTGAACTAGCAAAAAGAATTCTATTTCAAGTTGATAACTTTAATATAAACTCAGTTATCCCGTTACAATTTCGAATGCTTTGAAATGTTCATACTCTGTTCTATATTTATACTTTAATTTATTGAATTTCGTTTTTGAAAAATATTAAAAGTAATAACGTTAAAAATTACATGTATATAATAATATAAATATTACGTTTGATACAGATAACATTAAGGCAATGATAAAAAATTTGCTCATAGAATAAAAAATTTATTTCGGTATATTCCTTCTAGAAGAAGCGATGACTTGTTTGTTTTTTCATATCTTTTTTTTAAATCTACAATAATAATCTCATCGCATATTCCTGTAAACGATAAGTAATCAGGCGAACGAATTTTCGTCATTACGACATGGGAATATGCGAATATTGATTTTATCGAGAATCCTAAATTTATATTATGCGAAGCTAATATCCTTCGGAAATTGTTCCATTATTTATTTTCCGACTAGTTATAATCTAATTCTGGTACTACCATGTATATAGCCATTATATATATATATATATATATTACGTAGAAAATTTCATTTCTAAATTTTTTTAAAACATCGAACGGTTAAAAACGTTATATGCGAATATTAATTCTTTAATGCTATTTTTTTTTTTGCTGATACGATATATATCGGATCGTCTTTAAAACATTTTTAGCTGCTAGGATGGAAAGAGCACGCGGCTGAACACTTTACTATTATTCCAGTTATATAACCAATCCCAAAGCTAATTAGGAAATTTTTATAATTTTTCGTATGTTTACCATATTAAAAAGAAGGAAGTACAAAAAGATAAAAGAATTTGCTTGTATTGCGAGAAACAGCACATCTTGATAAGGGAAAAAAGATAACGGTAGCGTCTATCTATAGAATATTGTAGAGAGAACTTTGCGTTCACTAAGGAATGTATAATTCTATTTAATTTCGAAGATAAGAGAATTTGAATTATTTGTAAAATTAAAGAAACGCATCTAACTAGAAGTTTGAAATTCGAAGGGTGTATTACTCCGTTATTTGTAACATTTCCGAACAAGTCTTCCTAAAAGGAATTAGGGGATACAATGAAGTAAAGACGAGTGCCTTATTTTTTATTATTTTTATTAAACGCTTCCGAAGTAACTATTCGGATAGGATTGTAAAAAGTAGAAAAATTATAAAACAGGATTTTATTAAAAAAAACAAAAAAACTAAAATAATGTTGAAATCAGTCTGATATTTTAACAATTCCTCTTTTTATCAAAACTAAGTACATGTTAACAGAGAGAGGCCGGTATTATTATTCAATCGTGCGTAACGTTTTTATATTTATACAGGCAATATCCACTTGGTTATCCGTGCATATAGTACTATCTACTATTTATGGGTCCTAAGGTGGCTAATAAAACGGATTCTCGCAGCATATTCCTTTCCGCATGCATTACATGTAAAAGCGCTAGTGTTAATGTAATCTGCTCTAGTCGTTTCGAGTAAGCTCATTATGTTCGTTTACTTTTCTTTTTCTCCGCAACTCTAGCATTTTGATCTACTTTCTGTATATCATTTCCTATTGCTTGCCTCCAGATTTTGCGATCCACTGCTAGCTTCTCCTATTTTTAGGATCAATTTCGAATTCATTCAATATTTGATACAAATAGTCTTTATATCGCCAACGAGGAAGCCCAGTGCGACGCTTGCCGATAAGAAGCTGGCCATACAGGAATTTCATCGTCATTCATTCTGATTATATGTTCGGTTCATCTCAAACTGTTGTTATAAAGCAGCATTTGAATAGATTTTCAGTTAGCACTAAAATTTCGCGATTCGGTCCTGCCAACGAATACGCAGTAACCTGCGTGGTGCTCTCTGGTAGAAAGCTTCCAACGAACGTATGTTCTTGTATGGGGTCCATGTTTCTGAGCCATAAAGGAATATCGGTAAAACAATGGACTTATACATTATTAGTTTTGTTGACAATAAGATCTCATTCTATTAAGCTTATTTATTGCAGCTGAAGCAGCTTGTATTCTACTGCAAATTTCGATAACTAAGCGCCGACCTTGTTGTAAGCATACTGTCAAGAAATTAAAACTTTCCGCCTGTTCTATTATACTGTTGAAAACAACGCGGGAGCTAACACACAGCCTTTGACTCCCGTATTTACTTTGAATGGCTCGGAATTGCCTTCTTGCAATATTATCGTGCTCGTATTATTATCATGTAGCCGCGAAAGTAATCGAATAAATTTCGGCGGATAGCCAATTTTTTCCATGCATTTCATCAACAGCTGCCTATGTATCGTATCAAAGGGGTTGTTACCATTAATAAATGTAATACAAAGATCCTTATTTTGTTCACTTTTCTTGTAGCTGTCTAAGCGTGAATGTTGAGTCGATGGTACCATGACCACTACGGAATCCATTTTTTGTCTCCGGAAAAATTCGTTCTGATATTGGTAGAATATGATTAAGCATAATTTTGGCAAATAATTTATCTACGGCTGAGAGCAGTGAAATTCCGCTGTAGCTATTGCAATCACTTCTGTCGCCCGTCTAATATCGATAATATAGCTGCTATTTGAAATTTGTTGGAATGGATTCGATATTGGATAATTACAACCGTGCTCCAAACTTATTCTGACATGTATGTAAATATAGTCAACATTGCACAGGTCATTTTTTTTTGTACAAAAGAATACTGAAAAGAATTATTTTCACATTTGATGGCATGCTTATCTTTTCTACCCCTCTTTGTTTTATTGCAAATACTCATTTTGCGGAGTGGAGTTTCTGTTGTTTTCAAATAGATGTTTCTGTCTTTGTCCTCTAAAAAACTTTTATTACTTTTTCTATAGACATTTCATTCTTCTGTGCAAATTGAAAGAATCCTACCTCCGTTCAACATCTTACACTTATTTGTATTTTGTGCTCCAGAATTTAATTTCCCCGTAGAGTTTTCTTACTGCGTTGTTTATTTTTTATATTCAATCACGTCATCCTCAGCTAAGGAACTCTTTTTTAATATTGATAATTTCACCCATTTTCCATCTTTGCTTATGTGTAGATGTAACTAATATAATTTTTACTTTTTGAACATTTACTATCATACACTTGGTACTCCAAAAAGATGCTTATTTCTGTTAATAATAATAGTAATTATTTTTATCATTAATCATATGATAATATTAATCTTATTAAAATTATTATT
Organism: Coronaproctus castanopsis; assembly: GCA_032883995.1. NCBI lineage: Eukaryota > Metazoa > Arthropoda > Insecta > Hemiptera > Monophlebidae > Coronaproctus > Coronaproctus castanopsis. The sequence continues at coordinate 158,736,613 of CM065053.1, read as the reverse complement.
ACTATTATTTATAATTTTGAGTAGTTCATTGCAAATGTAACTGAACTGGTGAATAAGTCTATGCGTGTAAATGATTTTTGTTGGAAAAAGTGTGATTGGATAAATCATGCCATATGATATGTGCATTAAAACACCACATTTCGAAGGTTTTCAAACGGTCCTCAAAATTTTTTGTTATGACCCATGTTTCCGAACCGTATAACAAAACGCTCCATGTGTACGTTTTCATTAGTTTTTTCCTTATCGGTAATTTGATATATTTGTCGAATAACACGTTTTTTCCATAAAAGATTGTTTTATTTCGATATCACTTCTACCTTTATGTGTTACTGTACTTCCTACATATTTGAAGTGTTACTTGCCTTCGTTGTATATTTTTTCATAAATTGCATTTGCTTAATTTTGTTTTGAAAAGTGGGACTAAATTTAATATATTACTTAAGGAAGGTATTACTAGTTCTCGGGAGGGGGTGCCAGGTCGACGTTCCGTTTTTTAAGAAAACACGGATTCGTAAACAAAAAAAAAAGTTAATCGAATTCCTGTCAAGTAATAGGCAAACATTAGACCGTTATACTTTTTATTGGTTTTTTTTTCATGCCCTTACCAAATTTTCCCAAATCAAAATTAATGGGCACAGTATGCCGGTATGAATATATTACATTAAGTATTGATGTTGAGTGTGTATATGTATAAGCTATGTATATGTATGTGATATATATGAACTCATATTTATATGTTTCGTGGTTAGGTTTATACGAGTATGTATATGGATTTTATATGTGTTAAAAACATATATATATATATTTTTTCTTATTTATTTTTTATTTTTATTTTTTTATTTTCTTTCTTTTTTTTTAATATATCTAAGTATGTAAAGTATATGCCTTGTTTTTTTTGTTATGTGTTTCGTGAGTACTCGTGAGATTATTTTTAATTAGTATAGAGCCGTGTTTAGTCATTTTCCAGTCGTTTTATGTTCTTATATCTGTAAGCCTGTTATTCGCCCATTTTGCAGGCATTTATAATTATTACTAATTGTTAACAGGACTAAATGTAAATGTATAATAAATTTGATGTGAAAAAAAAAATTATAATTTGAAATTAAAATATCCTGTTATTCAGGGAAGAAAAATCTTTTAATGTAATAAATTTTCAAATATACAATTTATTTTATGAATTGTCGATTGGAAGGTTGACAACGTTGCTGATTCAAAATAATATTAATTTATTGGTTTAGATTTTTAATAAAGCCAACGACACTAAACGTTCCTAGGCGGTCATCTATCCAAGTACGAAGTAGGCCCGATGTTTATTAATTGATCAGTGATCAATAGAATCGGTGCATTTCATTTTCATACACACATATATAGATATAGTAATAACATTTTTTTTAAAATTTTTTCTTTATCTAAATTTACCGAATAAAATTTTAATAAGCGTAAAGGTTTCCATAATCGACTCTTATTTCTTTCTTCGGTTTGAATTCTGTCAAAAAATTTACTGATTACTTCAGAATTTGTGGGACTTCATAAAATCTTAAGTTTACATATAACATATTTTACTTGAATAAGGAATTGATTGTTCTCCACACATAGTACTAGCTCAATAATTTAAAAAAAAAATATTATGTAAATTTCCATATGCTGTTTGTAACTACCAGGGTAATTACAGCATAAGGAGACACGTGACTAGTTTATATGTATGCTAGGAGTCCGCTTTCTCTGACAAAAGTCAGAATTTTACCTATTGATTGGGGGCTGGTTGAGAGGATTTTGTGTATCGGGCCCCGTATTTTGTGTTTTAACCTGTGTTGTGTGAGTGTTTGGCAGTTGTAGATTAAGTGTGTGACTGTTGGTTCTGTTAAATGTCCGCATAGGGGCAGTTTGTTGGTGGATTCAAATAATTGTGTGATACGGCTGTCCATACGTAGACGGTTTAGGGTACCATATTATTTTCTGCTTGTGCCATTTGGAGACCATCAGGGTTCTATGGTTGATTTTATGCTCCTCGGGAAGGTTGTTTGTGAGGTCCAGTCGGTAGTCCATTCCTGTTTACTGTTGTTCATGAGTACATGTGCTAATGTTGGTGCAGGTGGTGAGTATTCTGGTACTGGTGAAAGTACTATAGACCGAGCTTCAAGGTCTACTTTATCACTACCGTGCATCCCAATGTGACTTGGGATCCACAGAATGCGGATTTCCATCCTTCCATGTGTGGTGCGTGTAGATTGTGTTGGATTTCTAATATTATGGTATTCTTATTGTATTGACGGCATATTAGTTGTAGAGAGGAGAGGGACTCTGTTATAACCAATGCTTTTCGATGTGGAAGTACAGCTGATCTGATGTACTGAATACAGTGCACCGTACAGCTCTGCATCCAGAGAAGTGCAGCCATCGCTTAGTCGAATTGAGTGTGGTGTATTATCAATTTGATAAGAGCAAGCTGCTGGTGAATTGTCACCGCCTGCTGTAGATTTTGCTCCGTCTGTGTATGCGTGTGTGTGTAGTCATTGTATTTTTGAAGAGTGCTTAATACTATTTCTCTTATATTTGTAGGGTGTGTAGATTTATTCTGTTGTGTGGGAGATAAATACATTTTTGTTTCGGAAGGGTCCCAAGGAGGTATCATTATTTTGTAATTCAATGTTGATTTTGGAATGAAGCTCATGTGATATATTGATAGTATGCTATGTAGCTTTGGTATAGGGTCATTTTTGAAAATGGGGGCTTTGCTTGTTCTAGAAGGTCAGTTGCAGAATGCACTTTTGTACTTGGTGTTTGTCTTTGTTTTTCGTTGCAATGTTGGCACGTGTGTTCTTCAATTTGTATGAATATTCGATGGTCACTATCATTGTGATGCAATAAAAATGAGTCAGGTATGTTGTTGCAATTCGTTTGTTCAATATAAATTTTTCTGCACTAACTAACTATATGTCCAAATTCGTTATTAGATTGGTTTACTCTAAAAATTGACATGGGAGATCACAGTTTTAAGGAGAATATTGATGTTAGATGTGATGCAATAACTTCATTTCGTATAGTGGCTGAGACGTTTGATAGTATTAGTTTGTTGGCTGGCCTTCTTAGACGGCGAGTGTGTACCTATTTTAATTTCGCCACCATTTGCAAAAAATTTTCCTGTTACTTGTTCTGTTTTCGCGAAGATGACTATTCGGTCTTTACTTATGCGTGATGCAGCAATAATATTTAATGCACCCTCAACTAAATCCTTCAATGCGACAAAGTAATCGCGTATAATGTGTACGGATAGATAAGGGAAAATTAATCCCTGTTCTTCCGTAGGATAATTAAATGCTGTTAACGGTGTGATTTTTGGGTTTTAGGGGTGGTGTATTTTAATTTACTCGAAAATGTTTCGCTAATTTTAGATGTATTTATTAACGGTTTATTTTGGTTACGCGAGGTAGATATATCCGATGTAGTTGTAACTGTGCTTATCGCGGGAAACTGATTATTATACTTGGTATTATCTATGTTCTTACGGGTATTCATATCAGTGTGTATAGTATCATCATTATGCCCGGGTGTGTTGGTTTCGTGTGTGTTGGTTGTTAAGCGTTAATGATAGTGGTGTGGTAGTGGTCTGTATTTCAATAATTTTTGTGTGTCAGTGTGAGTCTTACGTGATGTGTTATATATATATATATATATATATATATATATATATATATATATAATATATACGTTACAATATAAATAAACGCAGAAAACACAGTACGATAATTTCGGTGATAAAGCTAATTAATAATTTATAATTTTAAATACGTTTGCAATCGAAAAAATAATAAATATATTGGTGTTTCTCTTAATTATCGGCAAGTCACCACTTTGTTTATTAACATATAAACTACAAGTACGAGTTTCGATATGTGTCAACAGCAATAATTTTTACAACCATCACTTATCTTGCATTAGAGTATGTAAATTGTCAATTTTGAATGACGTACTAAATATTGATTCCTCAATCTAATCCTCTCTTCTTAACGTGCCTCTTTAGCTGCTGTACATGACACGTTAATTTAATTTAATAATAATAATAATGAAAAGATAAAGAGAACCCGAGCGCTTAATATTCAAGGATTACCAAGCGGTGATTCTAATTGATAGTACACGTTTATTACGTTACTAAAATCTATTAAGTTTGTTCATTTTCGCCATTTTCTAACCTGTTCATATAAGAAACGATTAAATAAAGACGAAATTTTGGATTGAAATAAATTTATAAAGTCATATCTGTGTTCAATTAATTTTTTTTAAACTAAAATTCTTAAACAACGTATGAAATTAACATTAAATTTAAAAAAAAAAAAACATAAAACTGGAATTATCATAGTAACTGAGAGATATTTTCTCTTAGTTATACAATAATAAAAAACATATTGAAAACATGCTAGCAGATAACATGTTCAATATACCTCAATTTGAGAATAAAAATGCGAAGAAAGCAGTATACTGATTCAGGAAAGAATGATATTTACTTATTGTAATCTCGGTTTAAAGATGATAAATAGAATTTATCCAAATTTATGTTTGAAACGTATTATAACGAGGCTATGAAATACAAGTAAAAAAGTTTTGTTGGTTTTTCTTTTTTTGTGAAAAACTCAATCGAGTGTATAATTAATATTATATAAATAAAGTATGCCTTCGGTTTTTTTTTTCGTGTATATTTTTAAAATTATAGCCTCATGGCCATCCAGCAATTGGTCTGGAGTGCGAAATAACTTGTTAATATGATTAATATTCAGCGATGAGCCTCATTGTGATTTAACCAAGATCAAACGGTCGACTACGTTTTAACCTACGAGCATCGAGACTATTGTCAAGTAGATTTAATACATTCGAGCGAGTATTTAAGCGGCTAATATATGCTTAACAACATGTTCGATTTCATCCTTTACAGATGAGATATTTAAGATGTAAAATATGGTTAGATATAGGTACCAAGATGATGATACGATGAGTTTTAAGGCCTTATTCGGGAACCTCTATATTCTATTTATGGTGTATCCTTTGCGCACTCGCACAACACTAAATGTTTAAACGGACTTTATAACTACTGTTTGAAATTGTTTAAAGTTCAATTGCCGCAGGGTCTGGTTCGATGTCACCTGATTTATTATCTGAGTATAGTTCAATGGAACAACCAATCACGTTTCAGTCATTTTAGTGTTTGTATAAATAGGCCTTCTGTTCGAAGTGTTCTCGAAGTTAAGACGTGTTTCTGAATTGACGTTCATTTTTCGTTGTCATTTCATTTATGTGTATATATATTTGTGTTATATGTATATATAAGTTTTCGGCTTTCGTTTTACCTCAATTTTGTACATTTAATTATCTTGTTAGTTTATTAAAAATAAACTGATTGTTCTTATGCGGTTGTTAATCTCTATTAAAATCAAAATCAGCTAAATTCTGTATACCAGCATTATTTGATGAAGATTTTTCTTAAATATCTAACAACTTTCTAACGACAAACTGTGGTGTATCTGCCAACAAGCCGATTTAGTTCCTGCAATTTAATTTTTGTTTTTTTTTTTGAATAATACACTTTTGCCGTGTTAATTTATAAGATCTAAATGAAAATACTTAAGTAGGTTACATCTTTTTCTCGGTTGATAATAATTACTAAATTTATTTTTAACGGTTGATACGTAAAGTTTCGCAACGTGAAATTGAACTGCGTACATTTGCTTTCGTTCACTCCAATAACGCCAGCGTCTCAGCCAGTTTTTAACTTCCGATAAAGTTTCTTGTAATTTATTTCAAATTTCGATATTGTCTTTATCGCGAACTAATGACGTTGTATCGTCTGGAAACTTTCACATTGTTATGAACTCGAAAATTGGTGTAGTAGGTTTAAATAACGCACCGGCCCTAGGACACTCTCTTGAGGCATGCCAGCGGATATAGGATAGATATATTGATTTAAGAGTGTGCATTAATTACAACGCGGGAAACAATTCTCATTTTAAATGAACGATAGAATGGTGTAAACAACACGTATTTTATTTTTCCTTTCTAACAGATATTTTAGGGGAACTGTCCGATTACTATCGTGGATGTAACATTCTTAGATTTGAGAATTCGAACCCAATCACATCTAGAGAAACCGAAACGACGCGGTAAACAACGCCGTTTATTTATTTATTAAAAGTTCGTGTATGATCAAAAAATTGTAGGTTACTTGTCATTTTAATTATAATTGCTCCCGTCTGTACGGGTTATCGAATTGTTGTTATATTCGATTTTACTGATTTCATCGGTTAACGGCAAATTTTTCGCCAGCTAAATATCCCTTCTTTTTTTCTTTTCGTCAGAAAAAAATTTAATTCTCCTTTTAAACTTTTCTGTAAGGAATTATTTTGATTTATGAAACGCCCGGTACAATATGTGTTGCCGGGTATGTATTGTTATCCGGCTTGTAGGTTTCAATGGGTGTACCCTTTATTGTACGATATCTAGAGTCATTAATCATTGTGTCAATTCCGCCGCTTTTACCTTACTCGAGAGGATGCCTAAAAAAAACCAACAGATATCCCAATCGATATAGCGTTAGCCTATAAATTCTTCGCCGGTATAAACAGATATACTTTTAATATAAATAAATTCCGCGCGAGATAGTCGGCATTTCCGCATCTACAATATTATCATTCTCGTTGAAATAAAAACGAGGGCCAGCTAATTAGTGTTTATTTATATTATTACTAAAAATTTCGTACGATAATTACATTTTTTCTTAAATTTTTTAATCGTTATAATATTAAGGACGAGTTTATTTACAGTATAGTGAACCGTCCATTTCGTTATAGATATTGCTACACATGCATCACGTAACATGATCCTTAAAAACTCTACAGTCAAAGCGTACTACCGGTACTTACATACGCTTCGGAAACAAGACTAATATACAAATATAAAAAAAGATAAGGACTCAAACTGCGCACGAAAGAGTAATACATAATATAAGGCTACTCCATCGAAAAGGAACAAGACGGATACGAGAACAAACACGGTTGAAGGATGCAATGGAGCAGATAGATTAAAATTTGAATGACCAGGTCACGTGGCCCGAGAGAAACGACAATAGGTGGTCGAAATGGGGCTTCCAATGGTGGACAGTAGGAAAAAATAGAGGAAGTAAAGAAGGAACTATCAACTTATATTATTTAGAAAAATAAAAACATACTATCGTATTTATATCGAAATGTCATTCTTTTTTTTTTCAATTACATGCCACAACCAACGGTGATAAATAAAGGAAGTAGTAAGAATAAGAAGAAGCAAGGAAGGGAAAAGAAGAAATACATACGACTAATTTTTTTTTTTTTGGGGGGGCTTGCATACAGTTTACCCATGACTGTATATTATGGAATGAATAAGAAAGGGCTATTTATAAATTAGGGATGTGTAAAATTAAATAGTGATACCAGAATCTAAAATATAGCAGTATAAGGTCGTATATACTTCAGCATTTTGAAGAGATAAGAGAAATGCAATATTTATAGGAAACGGAACTTTAAGGCTGTGAAGAGCTTGATAAAATGCAACACGAAAATTACTATAATGGGAACACTCGAGGATAACATGGTCTGCATCGGCCACTAAATGGGTATCCATAGGATGAGAGCAATTAGGAGAACTAAAAGTAGTCTATGATAATATTAGTTATAAAAGGATTAATTAAATTAACCTTAAGAACATCGACAATTGCATACCAACAACAATTGTCGAATGCCCCTTTAATATCATAAGAAATGACAACAGTAGAGCGGCCGTCTGAAATGTACTGCTCAACTGAGGTAAGGACAGATCATATCTTTGCTTAAATAGCATTTTATATGCTCTACCCCAAGCAGAACTCGAACTAACAAAGGCCCTACAATGTTGGAATTTGGCCCTTACTACCTCGAGTTTATGGACCAGGTACGCGACCAGCTGAATAGCCGAGCAGCTGCAAGATTTTCAAAACTACCACAATTTACGGCGGATCGAACGAAGGCAAACTGGTTGTCACACACGAACAGAAAATATGAAGTCGTCCTGTTCCGCGTACACAGTGGGCATACACTTCTTACCCATAAATACTTATTTCTAAACCAGAGTGCATATTTCTGTGATTCATGCAGCTGTCCTCTTACTATTCCTCACATCCTGTTATCATGTCATTCCTACGCAACCCATCGTCTTGCTGCTGGACTTGCTTCATCCCTAACCGAAATCCTACAGTCTGACCTCTTCCTATTCCTCACATCCTGTTATCATGTCCTTCCTACGCAACCCATCGTCTTGCTGCTGGACTTGCTTCATCCCGCACCGAAATTCTACAGTACAAATCTAAGCTTCATTATCTAATCTTATTCCTTTAATCTAATTATCCTTCCGTGCCTGTGGCCTTAGTAGCAGTATAAGGCACGTAAATTAAAAAAAAAAAAAAAGATATTTTAATTATTTGATGTGCTTATAAACCTGAAGTCCTACGAAAATTTTACATTATAATATGCGTATGTATATGTGTAAATCTATTTATTTTTAGATCTTTAATTAAATCTATTACTAAATTTAAATTTGGAGTATACGAAATTGGCTTCTAAACTCATTTGTTGTTTTTATTAAATTTTAAATTTCCTGCTAGTGCGCGAATATAAATAGTTAATAATGTGACTCCGATGAAATAATTAATAATTTCGCTGACTAAAAAGACTCTATAAAAAATCAGCTTAACAAATGTTAGAAAGAATTAGGAATGACTTATGATAGAATAGTACAATTGTGCGTATGTACTAAAATCGTCGAGATTTATATATAAATGGAGATATTCAAATGAAAAAGTTTATTTTTGATCGTCGATAGCTGTTAATACCAATGCGGCTTTATGAATTTTCATTGAAGTTTATATCGGGTTTGTGTATGCGTAGGATTGTCATCCGTCCTCTTTTCCCCGGACACTGTCCTCTTTTTAAGCACGTCCGGGAGGGATTCTTAAAACGTGTCCGGGATTGTCTGGGTTTTTCACAAAATATAATGACTACGTGTTTTTCTTAGTAACTTTTGCTTTTTGACATTAACGACAATTTACCTACATTAAAAATATGGCTCCACGATATTCAATAATTGGATTCGATGAACATCGCCGATGTCCACCTCGTCATCCCTTTGTCACGTTACTTAATCGTTTCATTATTACAGTGTGCTAAATCCACGCCTGAAACTTCAAGGTTCTAATACTATGGCGCACTCCGTTATTGTGAGCTGCGTTTTTAATAGGGTTATCGTTTAATCATTGTTTTTATAATTTGGGATTATTATTATAATGTTTTAGTTATAATATTCTTGTGGTTTTTTTCACATACATGTAATAATTAATTATTTTTTCGGATTTGGACAGATATGTAGGTAAGTACTTAATGCCTATATTAATGTTTACTGTACGAAAACAGAGTAGTTAAAAAGTGATAGAAAATAGATTATTTTTCTTCTTTGTAAAAATGGTTAAGAAACTAAATTTAGTTAGGTATATGGTTCATTGGTTCTATTTTATTATACTTTTTTAGAATCAAACATGCCGAATAGAAAATGTATTTTTAATGAATATTTACAGAAAAAGTATCCATTTATAATGAGAGGTAAATATGAATGGGAAGTGTCATGCACGTTGTGTTTCTCAACTATTTCTATAGCAAGTAAAGGTTCGTATGATCTTATTGAACATTTAAATACCAACATGCATAAGAAATGGGATCAACAACAAACTCTCTTCAAAAGTCGATGTTTTTTCCCTAAATCACCTGAAAGTGATAAATTTTATCCTGCTGAAGGAGCTATTGCGTATCATACGGTTAATCATCGCATGATTTTTTCATCTCTCGATTGTACTATGAAATTAAACAAGTGCATATTTCAGGATTCTAATACAGTTAAATCTATAACTTGAAACAGAACTACAGCTATAATTAAAAATGTACTTTCACCGCTATCAATTACACAGATGTTAAAAGAAATTTAAAAAGTTGAATGTATAAGTTGTGATACTAGCAATCATGGAGCAACTAAATTATTACCTATAATAATTCGATATTTTGATGCTCTAAACGATGGTATTACAACCAAAATGCTAGAAATTTTAACAATATGTGTTGAAACAGCTGGAACCATTACCGACTCTGTACATTGCGGTTTAAAAACATATTCACAAACATCAAAATGTGTAGCTTTTTGTGGCGACTGTAATACTTATTTTGGGGTACAGTGTTGTTTACATTAAAAGATCAACTTAAAAAGCAAATAGTTGTTATTGGCTGTCCAGCTCATATTATTAATAATTCTGTTCATAGAGGTTGTGATGTTTTTTCTGTTGACGTAGAATCTATTGTGATGAAAATTTACAATCATTTTTCAATTTACACTGTCAGTACTGAAACATTAAAAAGCAAGAACATCGGTAGTGTGGAAAAATATATATACATAATATTAGTAGCTTCTATAAGTTGATTTGTAAACATTTCATAGTGTTATTAAATATTAACTTCTATAATTTCGGATTTTCTTTTTACCTGATATGGCGTTATTGAAATATATCACGCGAACGATTTTATCCATCTGCCAATATAAATTTCATGAAAAAGTTTTATTTGGAAACTATGCTTTTAGAGTACTAATAATAATTTTCATTTATTAAAAACAAAGATTTTATGGGGTGTCCGGGGTCCGGGATTTTTAGCACCCGAATCCTACTTTAAAAAATTACCCACGGCAACCATAGCGTTTTTCCAAAACATCGTTAAAGAAATTACGATATTAAAAATTCCATAGAATAATTATGAGAATATAAACATTATGTAAATTTTCTTTAAGTAGATGACAATTACGTTGATATCGAATATAATTTTATATTCGCCCGTTACGCTCCTTTTCAATTTGAAGCAATCAGCCAAAACCTTAATCGATTTGTTTATTTTCTCAGCAAGCTAATATTTCTTTACCGGTCAGTTTGGATGGATAACGTCGATGAAACGGCTTTTTCCTATATAAAAATTTTCATCCTCTGTAGGATGGCCGCGCGAGCAGAATGGTTAGCAGTTACCATATATATTCTACGTATTCCCCTCCGCCCAAAGAAAAAGATGTTTTATATTTTTACGTTTCCCAAAATTAAAGCTTTTCAAAATATTTTTAGCAGATTTCCTAATAAATGTTACCTTACTTAGTCAATAAATATCTTCAGATAAAGAAAATGTTTAACGGGTTTTAGGGATTACGTTATAAAAATTATTTAAAAACGTCCGACTAATTTTCTCTATTACGTGTTTTCTTCCGTTTTGATTTGATACGACGTCTCATCAGACATCATTATTTTATGGTCATATTAATTGATTTTCTTATATCGTTAATTTCTGTTCAGCATTTGAAAGAAAGAAAGAAAGAAAAAATTTTATTCATATAAATAAAAGTTATAAACTATTTCACAATATAAATTATTGGTACCGGCTCGTAGGCCTTGTCCAATGTAAAGTTCTTATAAATACAATAATAAAAGATACATCTTCATTTATGTATAGATTATTAATTTATGCTGGGAAAAACAAAGAAAAAACCCAACTACAGAAAAAGAAGAAAGGAGAGGAAACACACATTCAGTTATAATATCGATATAAAATTATTTTATACTTATTTTAACATAATATTATTGCTGACACTTTTATGACAGAAAGTTAGGTTTCAGACGCTTGCGTTTATATTTTTTATATCTTAGAGCTAATGATTCGTAATTATAGTTAGATATTGCTTTAACAGGGAAAGACGGGTTACTTTCACATTTAAGAAAAAATTTACTCGCGAGTATATTCTTTTCACTATGAAATCCAAGTTCAACATTTCATGCATTAATTGTATCTTCGTGTACTTGGGCAAATTTAATATGATTCGGCAGCAGTCATTCTGTATTGTACTTTTTGATATGTAGTTTTAGGCACGTAGTTCCATACAGGACAACCGTAGGTTAGGACTTATAAATAATTAATTTATTTCGAATATTTAGTTTGGATCTTTTATTGAAAATAGGGAACAGTGTTTCTTGCTTTAGTTTTATTAACACTATAATTAATGTGTTTCTCAAAAGTTAATTTTTTATCGAGTATAACGCCTAAGTATTTAACGTGTTCTTTCCATTGTAAGGTTGTGTTATTCAATGTAATTTCAGGTTTGACAGACGGCCTTCTCTTAGAGAATAATATTATATTGTGTCTACTGCATCTCCGTTGTTGCGGTATTTAGTATCTATTTCTCACTCACACTAGATGGTTTTACGATCTTTGTAATTGGCATTCTTTCTGCGAATGTTACATAATCTGCGTGTTATTAATTCGTTGTGTCCAACCTGCTTTTTTCTTTTTTTTTAAATCGCATTTCGAACGCTGTAGGTTTTTTTTTATACTGCTGCTGCGAGGTGTGGTGGTATCATATAGCAGTGTTAATATTTGACACGCGCGCTGTTTGGTTTTACATCCATATCATTAACTTCTTTTTGGGCTGTTGTGCATAAGGAACGAGAGACTCTTTTGTTGATACTTGTTGTCGCGTTGAAACTTACGTTTAATACTTACGATTACCTCTGCTAGCAATGTAATTTATACTCCTTACTTTACTCTACGCGCATGACCGAGTGGATAGCCATTTCCAACAGAGAACACATTTGTCTCGACCGTTTGATTCGCAACCACAGTAAATTGCCGTATCCAAATTTTAGTTATCCAGTAATAGGAATATACCGATTTTTTTTCTTTTTAAAATCCTCGGCATGGGTTTTGTTGCATACGTGAAATTTGCACGTTTGGATTATTTTTTAACTCGTTGAGAAACTTCTGGTAGCATTTACTGTAGTAGGCTATTCTATTTCTAATTCACGATGTGCAGCGTGATAACAGAAATGAAATATGTGTAGCGTTAGCTATTAAGCCGAGTGTATGATTGAATTTATTGAAGTCGATTTAAATTATATTTTCGGTGGACCGTAAACATCTATTCTGTCCATATGGCATTCACAGAGTAGTATTATATATGGCAGACTATTAAACCTTGATTTGTTTTTCTCGCGCACACATTTGAATATATCGTTTCCATGCGAGGCGTCGATTAATGCGTAGAAATTTAATTTGTTGTATTGAATCAATTTCGTCGATTTGACAAAATTAAATTAAAAATTTTAGATTTAACAGGTTTTTCTCATTATTATTATGTCTAGACCGAAAACATTAAAATAAAATGAAAATTAACCGCGCTATATTTTACTGATTTCATCGTACTTATTATTTGTATACTATATTCCCACGGAATATTCGAAACGAATTATCAAAATATCATGTATATGGTATTTTTATATTTTTATTTTAGGATTTTTTTTTTTTTTTTTTGTTACGGAGCGATGAGATGTTGACTTGTTTTGAATCTTTACGAGAGAAAATTGAGAAGTGTAATCAAAGGTATGCGGTAAAATATAAGAGTATATAAAAGTAGTTAAGCTCGCCGGAAAATATCGCTAGAGACGGGGGAATAATAAAATTATACTTTAGGTCTGTAAATGTACACCTGTTGGCCATTGTAAAAATTTTACTCTATCGAATTTCCTAAAAAATTACTTTATACTTGCAGGAAATTCGTCTACTCATTCAATTTCGACGAGTTGTGTTTTTTCATTTCCGTGATTGTCGACTGTCCGATTATATTTATTTTTTTGACGGGATAATAAAATATACCGCTATTACCTAACGGCGGTGCAGTATTATAAAGTCTACCCCCAACTCCCTGATGTACCCGATTCGGTTTTCTGCGTTTCGTACGTTGAAACTTCAATTCGCCCTATCTTATATCCTTACCGGTGAAATTTCGTGTTGTAGAGGGAGAACCGACGGACGATGACGTTTATACCGCCTTTTACGCGCGGCTACCGTATTAGTAATAAACCACTTAGTGGAGGCGGTAGTATTGGTATGGCCGGTACGAGCTTTGAGAAGAAAGCATATTCGTAGTCATACTTTATCAGCGACGTTAATAAACACTCGTATTTGCGACGATATTAAGATTTTTTTGTGTTTTTTTTTTATATTCGAATAAAATAAAAAGTTCGATTAAATTTTGGATTATTTATTTTCTTTGATTCTCTTAAAAATTGTGTAAAATTATTCGGATTTTAAAATTTTCTTTAAGGCAGCGTGATGGATGAAGAAAAAAAATCATCCGAACAAGCCGTGGAAACAACCGGATCCCGAAATTCGGAAGATTTCGTTAAAGAAGTTTTACAAAGATGCGGCGGTGTCGGTGGTTCTACAACGTTCGAATTGGACGGATCAATTTATACCATAGGTAAGTGCAAATTATCTTGGCTTTAAATATTTACGAGCGGAATTTTATATCCCGGAGTCGGTTTTTTTTCTCGCGATATTTAATATATACGCTAACGATCTGAGTATTAACACTTTATGCGGATACATCGATAGGTCTTGCTGCATAAATGTGCTACCAAATGGACTAGTTTAATTGTTGAGTTATATAATTTTTTAGAATATTTGTGTAAAATAAAAAAAAATCCGATAATTGAAAAATTTTTATTTTCCGTTGATAAGCGTAACAAGTGAAACGACGTATTGGTAAATTACCGGCGAATACTTGATAAATTTCGGATACGAATATTAGTGACCTTCCGCCGGTGGAGATGAAATTAAAATTTTTATATATTTTTATAAATGTAAGTGTAAATAATATTACCTCGTAGACCTAGTTCTTTGGAAAAATCTATCGATAAAAATCGTATCGCACTTTCGTTCGTGTCCTATGGCTGAACCATATTATTCGAATAAAACTATGTTTAACATTTAGATATATACTTTATATATATATATTACACATTTAGCGAATCGTTGAAAATACTTTTAAATATATAAATTGATAATAGATAGAACGAATATTTGATAACTCGAAATATATAATGAGATTACTGCGGGATGGTAGACAAGTGTCATTTTAGCTTTACATAAAGAGATAAAAAAACCCTAATCGAACGTGGGAAGAACACGGGAAATGTTAGATTAAAACTGTTTACAATATCTGCTTTGTACATCGAACAGTCGATAAATGAAGTAAACATAAAATCAGATATTAAAGTATAATGTGAAACGTAAAATCAAATTCATCAATCATATCGCTATCGCAGCGGAAATCTGGACGAGTCGTTAGAAAGCATAGTAATTATAAAATTAAGTATTAAAAAAAAACGAAATGTAAAAAATATACGCTAACAAACACGCAAAAAAAAAAATTAAAAAATACAGCACGTTTGCGTAAAATTGAATCAAAGGTACCGAGGAATGTAAATATAACTCGAGATGGAAGAAATACCAAAGATATAATAAAAGCTTTCCATAATTGAAGTCTTGGGAATTTAATGAGGTAGGTTCCCGTTACTTTCCTCATCAAAGATTTATGATCCATTCAGTAATATGTACTCCACTCTATTTTCAGCTGTTCTTGAACATCCTGTTCACCACCTGCAAACAGAAACCTGAAAGTAGAGTGCTCTACATATTTACCAGCAATCGAAAGATTGAGGAATGAAGAAGAAGATAATAAAAGCGAGAATAACACATATAAAAAGAGAATTTAACGAGATAAAATCTATACTATCCCCAAAATCAATTCGTTTGATGAAAAACAAAGGAAAAAACATGTTTTCCTGAAGTGTTTCGCTTGGAACATGACATTGTACGGTTGTAAGACGTGGACACTGTTAACTGAGAATGAGCAAAATTTGAATGCATTTGAAATGTGAAGTCTAATCAAAAAAGTTTATAATCATTCGAAGACGGATCGATTAGTTTGACATATTTACAGTCAATTGAAGGATCGACATACGAATAAAGTTTTAGGTGAAAACTCACTACGAACATCAGATCAGATTATGAAAACGTGGATTGTAATAATTACCTGGAATATCACCAGAAAGAAGTGATATTAGAAAACCACCTATGGTTTGAATAATGATACCGACACATAATTTTCATTATCATTTAATTCACAATTATAACCGAAGAGTCAGTTGCACCCCACTCCGTATAACATGATATACACGCGCAGTTTCATATAATTAGTGCTTTAAATGCTAGAGTAGGTGATTATCTGTCGTTTTCTTGACCTACACATAAGAAGGGGACTTACTTAAATTTTATCATTTTGCATGGACATCACCGATTCGAACTCTCTCTACCAAAATCTGTAAAGCGAGAAAGATGCCGAAGCACACTCAGCAAATCCGCGAGAATTACAATGTTTTTCCTTTAGAAATGTTAAATAATGCTTTAAATAATTATACATTTCCATAAGAAATGAAGATTCTGCATATAGTATTGTGTATATTTTTGATGCGCTTCGGTTGGAATGAAAAAAGGGGCTCTATAACTGTTTCGTGAATTATCAACTGAGCCGTCTATAAACATCAGCCGTGTAAGTTGTATTCCTGGACTAGTGTATCTTGTCCGATAGTGTTATATAGATAAGGTGGAAAAACTCTTAGCGTGAGTCTTAAGTTAAATAGTAATGCCTCGAAACTTGTCCTGAAAAAAAAGGAATCCTTGTTGGTTCGCGCAAGAGATCCATATTGTACAAAATTTTATTATCCATTCCTTCTTAGAACGTTGTTAAAAAAAAATATTAGTTTGTCCATTTTAGTTTTCCTCGCTCATTCTCAGATTCTTATATATAACGATGATTATTCATTTTACATATTGTACACTTTTTACGTTATTTTCAAAGTCTATTTTGTTTTTAATAGTAAATATTTTGATATATTTATGTGTTTCAAAC
The DNA here is from genome assembly GCA_032883995.1 of Coronaproctus castanopsis. NCBI lineage: Eukaryota > Metazoa > Arthropoda > Insecta > Hemiptera > Monophlebidae > Coronaproctus > Coronaproctus castanopsis. The sequence continues at coordinate 158,719,738 of CM065053.1, read as the reverse complement.
TGTAATGACCTTACAGATAGTGCAGTTTTATAGTTTTATATTTTATAGGAGTTGATAATTAGTTCGATTATTAATCTTCTATGAAATAAGTTTTTATGAATTTTCGAATTTATATAAAATACCGACAAATGATGTCCAAATCGCAATCTATCGATGAGTACAATTCCCTTGCGATTAATCTTCTTAAAGGAATAGAACCACATGAATTTGGGGAGGGACGGCTGGAGAATTTCGATTATTAAAAAAAAAGTATGTTCGTTTCGTCATTATTCGTAATCCGAATTTTTTCACCGTACATTTTATAGATTTAATATTCAACCCCTTAGATCGAGTCGATATTTTTATTTTTTCAAGTTTATACAGTTTTATTATTATTATTATTATTATTTATTATTATTATTTATTATTATTATTTGTCGTTTAACTAAAGAAAAAAAAATCTCGCGGAACATTTGCTTTATATATAACTAGCGGCAAAATAAACGACTTGTAAAAAAATACGTATAGATATTTAAATGATAAAACGACAGTGTATAAAACTGTATATCAGTTTATTATTAATTATTATTTCGAATGTTTTCGGGTACAAATTACGATTAATTTATTAACTACATTACGAATAAACAACAAAAAATATGTTAAAATTACTGAAAATTTATCTTCATGAAAAATCATAAAGCTTTTCGCCTGTTAGGCCATCATCAAGTGAATATTTAAAAAAATAAAAAATATTAATTTAAGATTAAAATTCACAAAAAAAAATGGTTTTATTAATGCTGTTCTTCATTTTGCTGATTTTCTGTGAATTGTTTAATTAATATTTTTTCGTTTTATATTTTTTATATTTTAAAATATTTATTTGATAACGGCCTAATCGCCGAAAAGCTTTTTAATTTTTCATAAAGAAAAAATTTAGTGATTTTAACTTCTTTTTTTTTTTGTTGTTTATTTTTAAAAAATCACTACATTCCACATTCTTGAAATTATATTACAAATGTTACAAATCAAAATCTAGCTTCTCGATTCAAATTTTTGCTTAATCACTTAATTCCGACATCTGTTGCCAGCCATTATTTGAAGCGCGCGTTCGACATTTTGTCACTATGTGATCGCTTCTTCTTGACCGCAGTCACATGTTGCATCATTATTTCAACACAACGTTCTGCATCTTCAATGTTCCGTCCTGATGTGATCAAGTCTGAACTACAATTTTCTCGATAGAAGATTACGTTTATGTCTCCAAACATGAGTTAGAATAAATTCCAGAAGATACGAACGGATATATCGGTGTAGCTAAAAAAAAAGTGTTATTTTTTTTAAGGTGCCGTGTATCACAACTTAGGTTAGAGACACCGCCGGCTAATTATACAAATGAATGGATAGATATATTTATTGCTTTCAGAAATTAAATGCTGTTTTTAAAATCCACTAGATTGTCGGAAAGCGCCGTGTGTACCAAGATACAGCAACTGGGACGGAATTTTTTGAAGTGGTGTGTACGATATTAGAAATAGTCCTTGTCCACAGTGACAGCATATTGGTGGTGTTTTTTTTCTAATAAGTTCTTATAGTTTAGTGCGGTATAACCAATTCTAAGTTAGCACATCATCCTGTCGTGTTAGTATGGTTGTTTTCCACGAAATTGCGGTTGACTTGATATTTCGGAGTTTGTTGGTGGTGGGGATACGCTTTCCAGTTTAAGTCTCATGCATCATGAAAACTGTTTTTAATGTTGTGAATTTGGTCTTGTATCGGTATTGGAATTTGTGGCACTGGGAACATCTTTGTTGCTTCTTTAGCGGCAGCGTCAGCTTCATAATTTTCCCTTACATTGGAATGTGATGTGATCCAGCATATGATGATTTCTTTCGTGTGTTGGCTAGCTGACAGAAATATATCTTCGATTATCGGGTTCTTAGCGTGAAGTGAATCAGTAAAGATAGCTATTTTTTGCAAACGTAAGTAACTAGCTAAGTTGATAGCTAAGTTTATTGCTATTAGTTCAGCGGATAGCACCGATAGCTCGGTTGGTAAATCTTATCTTATAATAGTATCTCGATGTGTAATGGAACAGCCAGCACCTTCCAAATGTTTTTGATGCATCGGAATAAAATTTTTCATACGGATTAAGCGAGGTCATAAACATATACCATAGAATACAAAATATATCATTTACACACACACACACACACACACACACACACACACACACACACACACACACACGTATATACATATTAACATATACATTTTTACTGGAACTTATTTAAAGATTATTTATATAAAGATAAAACTGCACATTCCGACCATTAATGCGCAGTTTTACCAATAATATTGACGCTGATCAGTTGAAAAATTTTAAATATTTTCGCGATCGTCGGAAATAAACTACCGTAAAATAAGTATACGTCTACCTTAAATTATTTATACCGATATACTATAAAACAATCTGTTCAGAGCTTCGCAAACTTAGATGGATCAACTCTAGATATAATTGTTTGTTGGATAATTTATGCGTATTCCGAAATATCGTACTTTAAACGGTGATGTGTTAATTATTCGTAGAGAAGAGGTTACAATTTTTTTATCGTCTCGTTTGTTTTTTCATTCTTCACGGTAAATATGAGAAATACCATCCTTAAAGATACGAGCATCCTACTATCGTGATTTAGAAGTTTTTAATACGTTATCCCAGGAAAAGTTAAACGAGAAACCTTTCCACTTCTCCTCGGGGAGTACGTTTACGTTGCACGCGGACTATATCGTATACGTTTACTAATTGACCTAATTAAGCAGAAAGCATATATCGCTGTCCGGTTGAAAACGGTCAACCTTTTCCGTCATTTATCACTGTCGCCTGTTATAAACCGGCGTACGGCGATGACTGCTTATTTGTAGTTGTCAGTTATGGTTATTTTATTTTTAAAAAATTAATAATAACGATGACAATACGTTTACTTCTTTTCTTCTTTTTAAATTGTGTGCTAATGCGAAAGATATATGCTCCGCTATTGGGCGTCAATTTATACATATATATATATATATATATATATATATATATATATATATATATATATATATATAGGGTGACCCAGAGAAGACGGGCGGTTTTGTTGTGTTTTGAATAACTCAAAGACTACTCGACCAAAATTTTTGAATGATATTTTATTTAAAATTAGGAAAACGAGATATTAGCTTGCAATCATTTGTGGAACACAATATCCGTCAGATCACTTGCAACAATACATTCATTCATTTTTTACAACATTTTCGAAAACCCTTTCGAGCAGTGGTCGCTGAATTCTTGAAATTTCTTCAGAAATCCGAGTTTTAAGGTCTTCCAGATCTCATAAACTTGTTTAATTAATTCCCGCACAAAAAAAATTGTTCTTTTTTCGAAACTCTGTCTGTTTTCGTTATAGGATGCCATTAACTGACATTAGATAAAAACGAATCTCTCGTGTGTACACTAAACGTGGAGCACGCGGTTTGCGTTGTAGCAGTCGAATCTGAAATAGTCTACTAGAATGACGGATACCAATGTCACTCTGTTCAATAACAATTTCCTTCCAATTGTTTTATACCTTCTCGAACCATTCCCATCTGTTTTTTTTTTCTCTTTTTTTTTGGACTCCGAATGTTAGTAATTATCGTATAAATCAATTTGTTGGAATATTTGTAAAATTCTTCATCAGATCTGTACCCATATTTTCCGCTAATATCATTAAAAAACAAAGCCGTCTTCTTCTCTGGGTCACTCGATATATATTATAACTTTAAAAACTGCGCTAACCGAAATCAGACAAAAATTAAACAAAAACAAACGATTACGAAATAACGATAATTGTAAGGAGTTTTAACTATGATATAATTTAAATAGCGTAAAAAGAAAAGAATTATACCGATATCTATGGAGAAAGTTTTTATAACTGATCTGCAACGGTCTATTTATTTTAGACGGCATTTTGCGATGTACAACGCTCCATATATAAAACTTTATATACCTTAAATTTAAGATGGACGGAGAACGATATGTAGTCTCTCCTTTTTTCTTTTAGCCGTACCCAACATATGTTCAAACTCTAGGTATATGAATCTAATTTATACGAGAATTCATCGATCCGTTTATGGTTGGCTATAAACAATATCTCAGACATTGTCGTGCATTTTTCGCCTGAAAGGAAATACATGGTTTGCATTATTTAACTATAGTTTATATATTTTTGAAAGAATATACAGTTTGAAAATCTTTATATTACCTCCCTTTTTGTTTATTAACGTTTAAAATCTAACCGATATATCAACCTAATTCATAGAATGCTTTGTCAACAATTCACCAATGTAAAAAAAAAAATTCACCAATGTACTCATTTATATATAAACGTAATTTAACCTCAGTTTATATTATATATTTTCTAAGAAAAAACAAAGTTTGAAAATTTTAAACTTTATATCGCCTCCTTTTTTTTTGTCTTATGTATCGAATGTTTAAATTCTGACAGATATATCAATCTAGTTCATAGAATCTCTTTGCAAAGAATTCATACATTTTAATCTATACACGTTATATTTTACATAGGTCTGACGCCTCGCGTATATAAAGAATATTCAAATCACTGTGAATAATTGAATACCAAGGCGCATTTATTACAGTCGAAGAATTTTACTCGGGGCAGTTTATATAAATTCTTAAATTTCCCCACTTTGCACAACTCCCACAGCTGCACCTGGTATATCCAGACTGGCCTTTGAGTGATAGTATAGATAAGACGTACAGCACGCTACTTTTGCCCGTTAACCGGAATAGTTTTTTTAATTCGTGCATCTAGTTCTTACGTGATTACGATACATTCAGCTAACCGAGTGTAAGCCCAGAAATTTCACGCTTGTTCCTATCGGCACTTGCGCGTTGTTAATTCGAACAGGAAGAGATATAGTTTTTCTCGTAGTATAAACTGTACACGTGCAGATTTGTTCTCATTGACCTTTATGTTATATTTGTTAAACCAGTTTTCAACTGTAATGATGGTTTTTACTACTCCCTGTATTTCGATCGGCATCGGAAGAAAGAAGTGCCATACCATCGACAAAATGGCTATCTGAACATTTATGAGATTCGACTGCACAAATTAAATACAACGTAGGTCTAAGCATCAGCCTTCAGGGTGCAACTCAGAGAACGCGTGATCGTAACGTATATAAAAATATCTTTCATCAATATTCTAGTGCCTGATCTTGTCAAACGTCTGTTGAACATAGAAAAATATCGTTGAGCAGATCTTTGTAGTTTTCAGTGAATTCTCTATGATGCTAACCACTTGATGCAGCTAATCAGTTGTGGGGTGTTGTTGTTAAAAAACAAACTAGTGTTCCGGTATAATATTGTTCGAACGCATATATGAAAGTATTTACGTAGTATTAATTTCTACATAACCTTCGATGAAACTGGGAATACAGAAATTGGGCGATACAATGTGACGGAGTGCGGATCCTTACCTGGTTTCACAACCGTAATAATTTCTACAAACTGCCACTGTTTTGGAAAGTAGTGTAATCGGAATAGCGCGTTGCAGATAATGGTTAGAAACACTATAGCTTCCGAGAGTAATTCGGTGGTTAATAAATCAAAACCGGGGGTTCCTTTTTTTCTTTTCAACGTTTTTAGTTTGACCTCCTTTGGCGAAGTTGACTCGATCCAGCGAAAATGATGAATAAGAATCTTTAAGATATTATTGATTTCGCTCTAATCGCTGATGGTTGTATTTGGCTTGAATACCGTTACCAAAGAATTAATAAATAAATTCGCCTTTTGTTTATGTATCGGTTTACACTAATTGCTTAATTATTTTGGTACACTTCCACAATGAATGGTCGTTTTTGCTCCTAGGAGTGAAAGTTGTGAAAAATAATTATTAAAAGTTTCGTTTTGAATATCGATTAGTATTCTTTTTGTTTGCTTATTTTATGATTGAACTTGGTTTTCTCTATCGGATAGAGAGAGACTGAAAAGATTTAACTTGGCGTCAAGGTATTCTCACTGAACGATTTTCAGTCTGCTTTGAGATTATACAGACGAATTAATTCCTCGTTATACATTACGGGACATTAAAAATTGGCTAATTTTTATATTTATTATTGTTCCGAATGGGCCAACTTAAGAGTACGGTATTTCAACTGTTTGCATTTTTTTAGCTTTCTTCCGTACCCAAAATTACAGTATTCGCCGTCGGGGTGTTGCCCTTTTTTTTTCTTCAATCCACCATTTTACTCTACGTAATTTCTGATACAGTCTACTAGCAATGTCACTCGGTTCAATATCAATTTCCTTCCAATCGTTTTATACCTTCTTAAACCATTCCCATCTGTTTTTTTTTTGTTTTTTTTTTAGACTCCGCATGTTAGTAATCATCGCATAAATCAACCTGCTGGAGTATTTGTAAAATTCTTCATCAAATCCGTGTCTATATTTCTCGCTTATATCGTTATTATTACTACGTCTATCGTGATATTGGAAGAATAGGATATCGATAACAATTACTACGATGAAGAAAGAAATCAAAAAACCCGCCTACGTTAAAAAGTAAATTAGGTTTCTATTATATTTTGTTGTTTTCCCGGGGCAATTTTCTTAGCCGTAACGAGTTTTCCGATTATATGCATGAGTACATCGTTTACGTCATGTGGGTTTTCGCCTTTATTTTAGATTACGACCGCCTTGCTGAGACCTACACCGATATCGCTAATAAAAATTTAAATAATACGGTTCTATTCTGTGTATCCTCTGAAGCTTTCACACCTCGTCGATACCGACTTTTCAGCTATAACGTTTTACGAAACATAATCTATATAGACATTCTCCTGTTAGGTCCGTTCGCTATAAAAATACCATACTTTTTAAGGCTTTTTATAATATTCGAACTACGATCGATGGAAAATTATATTTATTATTAATAGCATTTTAATCGGAGTTTACATGAAATATTTATCTTAAATATTTTAAAAATATATTTTTCCTTTTACATATAAGTATCCTTTTAAAGCTATAACTCAACCGTTGCGAAATGTTTGCCGTCAGTTAAAAAACAAACATAATAATAAAGAGGATTTTTTTGTATATGGTATGTGGGGGGTGGTGGATAAACTATCATTGACTAATGATGAAATCTTATGGTAACACAAGTGTCTAAAAATCTGCGAAAATAAATAGAACTATAATAGAAATTAATCGTGTAAAACTAATTTACGAGAATGTTTAGTTAAATGTGTGATATTAATAGATATTAAATATCTCTACTTATTATAATTATTTTTGATTTGTCCATTATCGTCAAGGCGAAGAAAAATAATGTTTTAATGGGATCGATTTTAAGTTGACTAATAAAATTCGTATACCGCGAAGAAATAAATTTTACGATAGATTTGATTCATACAGTCAAGAAAATCTATTGTAAAATGATAAAAATGATTTATCCTAAAAATTTCTGAAACTATCAATAATTAAATTCGATTATTTGTTTAAGTTAAAAAATAGCTAAACTAATGAAAAATAATAGTTGTGGAGTGGTTTACGTAATGCGCATTTTCCCTACGATTTTGAGTAAATATTTGATGAAAATGTGCCAATTATTATTCTATACATATTAAAATTCAAACATGCGTATATATATATATATATGTATATATATTATATAATATAATTCCACGTCGTAATTGATAATCTCCTATTTTTTTAAAGTTGGTTAACAAATATAAGTTTTTGAACAGGAAGGAAAACAGTCGATTTACTTTCGGAAAGACCGGGAATCGATAATTAAATTAAATTATCCGTGTTTGAAAAAAAAAATGGGTAGTATTTCTCTCGAATTGTTTCCGGGCTGAAGAAAGCTTTTAACAAATTAAATTTACTTTTCATTCAATTGTATTCCTTTTTCTTTAATCGAAGCAAATTAAATGAATGTGTTTCTTGATTTAAAAATAACTATTTAAAATTCTAGACCTACATATGTATATCTTTTTTTTCTTTATTCGCCATCTCCATCACGAAGGTTAGCGATCAACATGGCGATATATTTTCTTGACATGACAGACTTGAACATTTCAACAGGCGGATGGTGGAACTAACGATGAAAATCCTTTGACCAGGAGTTTCTAGGACGGCCTTTTAATCTTTTGCCTAAGAGCTTTCCTTCCATAATCAGACGCAGAATTTCGTATTTATGCCCTCTCATGATGTGGCCTAAATATCGTATTTTCCTTTCTTTAATAAAATTTAATAATTCAGAGCGCTTCAATTGTATTCTATTAAGAACGTTTTCGTTAGTAATTGTTAGTATCCACGAAATGTTTAACATGCGTCGGTACGAATATGATTCAAAGGTCTTTATCCTTTTTTTCCAAGGTAGCATCGAGCGCCCAGCTCTCACGTCCGTAAAAAAGTAGCAGTTTAGCATTGTAATACGTAATCCAAGACTCAATTCCCTTCTAGTGAGCAAGGTTTTCATTTTAATGAGCATTGCTCTGAATTGCTCTATGAGCGATCTGGTTTCACATAAGTATAATACATGTATATATATATATATATATATATATATATATTGATAAATTCACATGCTAAAATAAAATAAATTTTATAGCGATTAACTTTTGTTTTGTTAATTATAAAAAATCATTCTCTAATATAGGTTGTTAAAAGAATATCTTTTTCTGTATATACATTTTGGAATTTTCTGTTTTATGTACGTTGAATTATATTCGTTGGTTTGAAACTGTTCGTCTATACGTTTAATATTTGTTTAGTAGACGATGACACAACATATAATCGTGAATTTATAAATAAATTATTATAACTACCACGTTAAAATATTCGACGTAAACCGGGGGAATTTTGGTCTCAACGCTGAAATTTCCTCTAAATACGATATTTTTAAATCTACAGGTTGTTTTGTTCGTTTCCGAGAGATCTTCCATATTTATAGCGGAAAACCATTTAATATAATGTATACATATACAAGTGAAACACGCTTACCTGTAATTATTGTCTAAATAATATAAATATCATTAGCACGTGTAGTTGACATCAAGAATTAAATTTCGAGGATTTTCGTTAAGATAGGTTAGGTGTTAGATATTTTTTCAACTCTACTATTAGCTTTTTGTATTTCTCATTTCATTGTCGATGTGTGGTCATTCAATGACATCGCGACGAAATCGTTAATAATTTTTTCTGAATGAGTTCGTAAGAATCCCACTCGTTGAAAGCGTATAATCTCGTGATAGCTGGAAGGGAATTTACATTGCCGATTTTGTAAAGTCACGCGCGTATTGACACTGACACGTACTTAAATAAATTCGATTCGGAAATGTTACAAAATTTCCGGCGTCGCATTTTTTAGGTCACTTAACATATTGCGACACTTCTAGTAAACAGTATATTGTATATTCAATAATAGTAACCGTTAGAGTCGGAAATTTTTGGATGTTAACGAAGAATTTACTTGGTGAATTATGCGATAACGTTTACCTAACACTTCGTTATCGCTGGCGTATTATAATTTAAAGACACGGAGATGGATTTTCAGACTACGACGTTCGGCCAAAAGCGCTTAAAACTTCGAACAGTCATCGTCAATTTAAATTTCGCTTACGTAGCGGATGAAGTTCATCGTGCATTTTTCACAATACTACTATTTAACAACGAAGATATATAGCTTATGATCGCCTGTACGATAGCGCCATCAAATGGATGTATCGTAATAGACGATGAATGTTCTAATTTAATACATTATTTGTCGAACTGGTAGTAATCATTCTGTAATACGTCCGAAACGAAACACGTTTGTTGTAGCATCGGTAACTATGGGTTACCGTTATCGTAGTTAAATGTTCGACCAAAGACCTGTTTGTTCTACAATTTTGAAAGTTTTTAAATTTTTAAAAATAACGAGTTATTTAAGGATTGCAAAGATGAAGGGGAATTAAAATCGACGCAGACGTAAAAAGGAAGGTAGAGACAATTAGAAAGCGATAGCGATGCGGACGATGTGGTTGTACGAACGGCTGTTGAGTAAGAAAGTGAATTCGACAATTTGTTTTGTTTCTTTACATTTTATTCGCCGTATTAAGCAGACGAAGAATTTCTACCCTTTATTATCGGGGTTATCGGGCGATATCGTATAATATTTCAACTTGTCAATCAACGTAACCTTACAAATAAATTGACCGTTGTCAATATCAAAAACCAAGTTCTTAGACAAGTGAAATTGTCTAAGAAAGAAGAAATAGTTTTTCAGTTTTATTTGTGCGAAAAAACATAAAAAACGTAATGAATATATAATAATCACCGTTGATTATCATTATTAATATTACTTAACAACGGTGATGAGTACGATATTACTCTAGGAAGCAGAATGGGAATGTCGAAAATGTAGGGTTTAGAAAGATATTTAACACATTTGGAAATCGCAGATATAAAATTAGCACAATATCGACTTTACTTTGTTAAATGGGAGGTGTATATTTACACACACTTCGTGTACACTATATATGTATGTATATATTGTAATAGATGTCTAGATAGGTACGGTGTTAGGGAAGATATTAAAAAAACATGTAGCAAAAAATCTGAGTAATTATTTATTTGATAACAGGGTAATTAGTAACAACCAGTATGGATATCAAAAGAATAGGTCTACAACGACACTTTTAACGGATTTTGTAGACACAGTAAATGGTTTTGTAGGAACCAAACGGCAATGTTTGGTGCTCTTTGTAGACTTTTCTAAAGCTTTTCACACAGACATGATCTATTAATAGAAGATTTAGAAAATATAGGAATTAAAAACACATATTTACAATGGTTTCACAGTTTTATTACAAATAGGTATAATGTAGTAAAAATCAATAATATATACAGTGAAAAATCTAAGTTAAATGTTGGTGTACCACAGAGTAGTAATATATCGCCACTATTATACCTAATATATAAGTATTTTTTCATAGTCTCCAGTATTCCATTCAAATTATTCTCTACCTCGCAAAACGTTTTCTCTTGAGTTATAATAGCTAAATCATCAGCATATAAGTGTTTTGTTGAACTTCCAATTGGTTGATCATTAGTATATATGTTAAACAACATTGGTGCAAGCACGCTTCCTTGTGGTAAACCGTTGTTCTGTTTCCTCCATCTGCTCTTTTTGTTTTGTAGCGTTACATAGAATCGCCGATTCCTCAATAATGTGCTAATGATTTTTGTTAATTTGTAGTCGGCAGTAAGCTCGTAAATTTTTTTGTTAATATTCTATGATTTACTGTGTCGTATGCTGCGCTTAAATCTATGAACGTCGCCCCTGTTACCATTTTGTGTTCATATCCCCTGTACCAGGTTTAAAATTTGCGCTGTGCATGACCTTCCAGCTCTAAATCCGGCCTGCTGTTTAATAAGTTTTGAGTCTATTTTTTCACTTATTCTATTTAATATTATTCGTTCAAATATTTTATAACTAATGCAAAGTAAAGAGACAGGCCTAAAATTTCCAGCATCTATAGCGGTTTTTCCCGGTTTAAGTAATGCAACCACGTGCGATTTTAACCATTCTTTAGAAATTCGGTCCATGATAATGCAATTATTAAACATATCCAGAAGCCATTTTTTAGCTTTAGGTCCTATATGTTTAATTTGTTCCGTCATTATGTTATCGACTCCGGGTGCTTTCCGATCTTTCATTGTCTTAATTGCCCTGTCTAGTTCATCCATTCTGAGCGGTTCATCAAGTTGGCTCATATTATCAGTTGTTTTCAATATCAGTTTTGGTTTATCTGTTCTACCTTTAATTTTTCCATTCAATAATAATTTATTTGCTATTTGGTCTGGTGTAATATTTATATGTTCTTTTGGTTGTAGTTTTTCATTATTCATGTTTTTATCAGTTTCCAAGCTTTGTAACTATTTTTCGACATATCCAGATTTTCTATAGTTGAAATCCACTCTTTTTTCCTTTCTCCTGCTATTATTCCCATGAGATTTTCTCCCATTTCAATGGTAGCTTCGTCAAAAGGATCTGTTTCATATCTTTTATAGTATTCTTCTAGATTGTCAATAGCTTCTTGACATAATCCTTTTATATAATTAGTGCGACATCCTCTTGGTATATGCCTTTTAGATACTATTTTTAAGACCTCCACAAAATAATGATAGTTGACTGGTGTTGGTTCTATTGTTTCTACCTTTTTATCCAAATCATTTGCAAATTCCATCCATTTTGCTTTTTTAAAATTAAATCTTCTTCTAAATGGTACTTTTCGCGGTACTATTGCTGCATTTACTTCACATAGAATTGGCCGATGCTGTGATTTCGGCATGGGATCCAATACTGCTTTAGTGGTCATGTCCCTTATGTTATCACTCACAAAAATGTTATCCGGATTATATCCTCTCCGCCATCTACCACTATTAAACGATGAAGGTAATTTAGGATCGTGAACTAAACTCAAGCAGTTCATTTCTGCCCAGTTTTCAACAGCTTCTCCGTCATCATTATTCTTTGAGTATTCCCACATCGTGCTGTGGCTATTGAAATCCCCAATTATAATACTTGTACTTGTACTTCCATAGTTCCCAGATTTCTCGAACTTGAAGGGTATGTTTGGAGGTTTATAAACTGATGTTACACTACATTTCCCTATGTCTACTGTGATTATTTCTATGTCATTCTCTTCTGTACGTCCAGTTGATGTAATTTCCAAGTCTGGCCTAGTAAATATAGCACTTCCATATTTTTTGTGTGGTCTTTCCATCGCCAGTTTCATCCCGGATACATTTGGTTTCCTATATTTTGTTTCCCAATGTGTTTCTTGTATGCAGAGCACATCGCATTTAGTTTTCTTGCATAGTTCAGACAGAATATTCTCCTTTCCTGATGTCAGTCCTTCAATGTTTATTGACATTACTGTTAAACTTGGTTTTGGTCCTGAAAAGGACCTTTTATTTTGACCGTGGTTGGTAGGATTAGCCAGCGAATTCTGCATTGTTTTACACATAATTATTTCGCTGTTTCCAGGGGCACCGCGTGGAGGTTCCTACCACGCCCCCAAAATAAATACTAATAAAACAAAACTAATGTGGATCAGAAGAATACATAAGGTAGGTGTAGAAGAACCAATAATTATAATACACAGTGAAAACTGTATACACGGAAAAGAGGTATGTAAATGTCCACAAGTTGAAAGTGTAATAATGCATAAATATTTGGAATATGGATGGATACTTTTTTTTTTTTTTTTTTGGATGGGACTATCATATTCAGTATTTAGTTAAGAAATTAAGATATGTGGTCCCTATAATATATCAATTGAAACAACATGTTACCGGTCATATGTTACAAGTAATTTATAATGCAGTAGGGCAATCACGCCTAGAATACGGCATCTCAATATGGGGACAAGCAGATAAGAGTAAACTAGTGACATTACATCATCTACAAAAAAGATGTTCGAAGTTAATATGTAATGTTAGGAAACATGAAAGATATGCAATAAGGGATCTTTTACAAAAAACAGATACATTACTCCCAAAAATGTTGTTTTATTATCGAATATTGTTAGCATTTAAAAAAAGTAATAAACAGTTAGAGACTAGGAAAAACATTATAACAATAGAACGATGAAAACATACAAGGAAAAACGGTGGAAAATAGGGACAAATAAATTACTATATAGGAAGAATGAATACGTTATACCAGTAATATATAATAAAATACCACGAGATTATTGAACAGAAACTACTAGGGAAATGGAGAAAGGAGGTGAAAGCTTGGTTAAGAGAAAATATAAACGCATTTGAGTAAGTAATAAAATAAATAACAGTGACGAGAACAGAGTTATGTGTAGAAGTCTCTAGCCGCAGAATTACTGTCTTACAAATATATATAAGAAGATTACAAATAGAGATGGGATGGAGTCTTGGTTTGAGGTCGGATGTTAAGTATAACATACAGGAGGGTAGAAACAAATTATTATTTTTTCTTTAATTCAATTAATTTTGTAAGTAATTTAATTAGATTTAAGGGAAAATGTATTTATTTATTATAAGTACTAAAATATTTAATAAGTGTGATTGTATATTTTGTTAATAAACGAGAACACCCCTCCGCTGGTTGCCCGTCCCGCAGAAATACTTAAGTACATCCACACAACACAAGACATACGCTAATTATAAGAACACAACCCATGGATTACACACACATACATTCAACAATAATATATAATCACACACAAAATGAACACTAGCAACAATATACTATCACACACACACACACGCATAATACAATACTTTATATCAAACATGGGACCGACATGCAAATTGTTATATTTTTAAGATTATAATGTTAATTGAAATGTAAACGGTATCTGCCGGCGGGTAAAACCGGCGGAAACCCGGAATGGGAAAAGGGGATACGTTCTAAATAAATAAATAAATAAATAAAAAGATTAATAAATTAATCACGGGAAAAGCTAATTTGCTTTTTATGAATAAGTTATGGAAAAAATGTTCTATATATAAAAGGATTGTGTCGGATGAATAGAAATGCGGGGCTACTTGAAAAAAAAACATCTATACCTCGGGTCGTAGGGAAGAAGTGAAGACGTTTTCCCCAAAAAAACGCTTATTTAAAAAATCACGATTTCGTATAAATTTCACAAAGTAAAGGACACTTATGCTTAACTTGACGTGGCGATGACTTAAATGTTTTTTATTCTCAAATCTACATCGCATATACATCCGAACCACGGTATATAGAATGGGCGGTAGGTATCGCAAACTAGGTGAGCACTAGTCAAACGAGATTGTGACGTAGTTGGTGCCCATCGCAAGTCCAGTTTTGTTATAGAACGGGTCATTTTGTTGTTTCATTTCATATTATTTTGCGCGGTTTTTGTTTTTGTGCCACTGATTAATGGAGAAAAAGAGGTATTGTACCCCCTTTCTGTCAGCTCACTGCACTGACTATGGGACACATAATCACTGAATGCCGAAAATTCGAAAATCAAATCGTCGGACTCATAAACGAAGTATTACGAGATAAAGAAGACATATCACAGAAGCTATTAAATTTTTTAAACATATCGAACCTGGAGTCTAAAAAAATTGTCGGTTCTTTGTTAGAAAACAACAATGGGGAGATAATTTTAACGAATAATGGAAATGATGGACTGGATAACTGTCCATTACCCGATGTTAGCGATAAAGAGAAATTAATTAAATTAAAATCAGAAAATAATTGATTTAGGCAAACTAATGAAAGTCATTTAAACGATTTAGGAAGTGTAAAAGCTGATATTACGAGTTTAAAACTTAGACTAAAGATGTTTGAAGGTATTTTCTCGAGTTAATGGAAAATATTCCAGAAGTTTGATTGTGTGATTCATAAAAACTTGTTTTTTGATGTTATTAAATAGAGTGTTTGGAATACAAAGTTCGAGCGTTTGTATGCGATATGGGCCCATCAAATAGAAAACTCATGGCCGATCTTGGTGTCAATCGTGATAAATCATATATTACGCATCCACTTGGTGAAAGTCGCAAGTTCTGGACTTTTAACGATGTTCCCCGTTCGTTGAAACTGTTGAGAAACCACCTTTTTTGATCAAGGGTATCAATTGTCGGTGAAGTTGTAACTAAGGATATTTTTATAAAATTAACAAAATTACGCACGCAAGGAGATATTAAATTCACTTACAAAATTACGGAATCCAGATACAAAAAATTAGGATAGCAGCTCAGTTGCTTTCAAGAACAGTAGTTAACGCTTTCAGTTATAAGCTTCCAGGAAATGATCATGATGTTGATTTCTTAAAAGTCATTAATGACGGTTTGGGGAATGCGAAGAATTGAAACCAGAGAAAATACAAGTTTTCAAGAAGAAAAAACCGATTTTGTTGAAGTGATCCAACCAGACTCGGCAGACCACGTACATGGTTAAAAGAAAGATTTGTTAAAAATTTTAGCCGGTTATGTTGCATGTCGAATGAAAAAAGGAGGATTAGATACTGCTTTTGAATACGGCCATCCAACAGAATTCAATTCACCTAAACAAATGGACTGGCTCGCTACAATATCTCGAGAGGTGCTTTAATGAATCCAACCGAACAATCGATAAAAATTATATACAAGATGGAAAAAAACTTTAAGAATTACCACAGCAGTAGCATTAATAAAAATTCGGACGTGATGAAAACACTGATAAACGCTTTGAAATCGAAATACAGTAACACAGGTGTTGACGAATTCGCCATTACGTGTTATATTTGAACACGAACATTTATCAGGATTAAGAAGCTGAGCCGACGCTGGACGAAAAAAGAAGAATAAATTAATGAAATTGCAGTAACAACTACAATTCGGTGACTGAGACATTTCTTTATGCACATAGATTTTTGTTACATTTCATTATTTATAATTTTATATGTTTATAAAGTAATATGTCCGTATATCTTTAAATGTACACAGTTATATGCTCTCCGAAAGTCACGATGTGAAGATATTATATACTGTTTAAATCATTTAAAAAATGAAACAGCACTAAACTAATCGTGAGAAGCGGTAACACAGTTGTAACTGATAGGATATTAGAAGAAATTATTTATGTAGAGGGGGAAATAAAACAAAATTTAAAAAATAAAAATTAAACAAGTTTAAAAACCACAATAGAACCCAAAAGAGTGTTCATGCGATGTTTCTTCTACACAGCGGTGGAGTCGAATTGGGTACCGGTGACGTAGTAGTTGCCAGCCGGTAGGCGCGTGATACCGTGTATTCTATGTACCGTAATCCGAACGAAATAACAGATAGCCATGCGCGCATGCACAGTAGAAAGAATACGAACACGTAAAAAATCTTTACGCGTATATATATATATATATAAGCATGTCTGTTATAATTTCTTTATGTGTTTGTATGTATGTATGAAAAATTGAATATGCATGTATATGAGTACAACATACGAGACGAGAAGAGAATCCTGACTGCACTGTGAGAATAGGCTTACCTATGTGCCTATGTGTATAAGCCTTTGCCTCGCTCGTTTTATGGGTTAACTCCCCAATAACAAGCTGCCAGTAGAAGTTTCACTTCAAAAGGTATAAAAAAATTAAAGTGGAAAAAGAATAATCAGAAAAATATTATTTAAGAAATGCGTTAAAATATCAACTACAGATAACTAGAATAAATAGTGTGCTCAGATTAAGCACATTATAACACGAATGTTGAAAATTCTTCCTGATGTGATACAATAAGCGTATTAAACGGACATTTAAAAACTGACTACAAGATAAAGGAAATATAGATGAAATAGGTAAACGAAAACGTGCGATTTTGAATAGAAAATTGAATAATAAGTACGGGCCCATTACGATAAAAAAAGGAAAATTAATTTAAAGAGTGTATTAAATAATTAAAATTATATACATTGTATAGTGTAAAATTAAGTTTGAAAAGTATTCTATACAACATAAAAAACTATCGCGAATACATGTCGACTAAAAGCTCGGTATAATAAGAAACGATATGAAAGTTTATTTTTTTTGGGGGGATGCATGTTCTCGTATATGTACACGTGTGATTTTTATGAGAGATATATATTTTTTATATACATATATACATGTAATTAGATTCTAATTGTAACAACACTAGGTATATCGAATATTTTCACCAAGTATGCGATTTTTTTTTACAATTATAGTATCATGAGTAGGAATAGTGTGGTAGTAGTAGTGTAAATATTACCGAAAAAATTTATTAGCACAAATGTCACGTATAAGCGGTTGAAAAAGTCTTCGAAAGAAGAGCTAAAGTTAAATTTTCTTTCTACTAGTCGATTATTACGTGGACTGTGTGACAAAAACCAAGCTTGTACGTTGTAATTCTTTTTTATTCGGATTAAGTTGAAATTTTTGCCCTATACGGTTTTATCTATATATCTGTAATATACATCTATCTGCCATATATATGTGTGTGTGTGTATATACAGATAAAATACACACTTGTCAGTATATATGTACGCATGTTCGTGTTTATATTACGCACTTTAAAAAAATGTGAATCCCCCCTAACGATCATTAGAAAGTCTACGTGTAGTCAGAACAGAAAGCCGTAATAACGCCGCGGCCATGTGAAAGCGCTTCCAATGTTAAACAGCCTCCTCGTTCGTCAAACGCCGGCGGTAATCATGCCGGGATGAATTAAGTTTAATATAGAAATTAAATTATCGGAGCACGTACTAGTACTCACCTCGATGTAAATACGAATCATAATATGCTGCTCTCCATTGTTTCGCGGGTTTCAAAATTTCTGCTCGTCCTTTAAACACACGTGTAGCTAGAAGGTTGATGCAATGATGAAGAATTTCTGAACGAGTCCTTTACTCGATCGAAAACCTCTTGTCTGTATGATGAAACAGCTAACAAGTCGAGGAAATTTTAAATATAAATTAAAATTAATATTTATCGAACAGGAACGGCTTAATCGGCGTGTTTTTAAACGTATATATGTATTTATAAATTATTGATTTTCAATCATATTTATAAATTATTGATTTTCAATCATTAAGGCATAAATATGAGCAGAACATGGTCATGTAAAACAAATGTCGATTTAACTATATAATTTTTTAAATACTCCATGGATGCTTGGTTTTAGCCTTTTCCTCCTATTTCTCAATACCATCTGTATATATCTAAGGTATGGAGCTGTAAATTAAGATTTTTCTCCCATCTAGAATTGGGTTAAAAACTTTGCATCGGTATGTAATCCATGACGCCGTACATAAAGGCTTAGAAATCCTATTTATTAAGAATGAATTCAAGAACCATGAAAGAAAATACGTAGGCAGGCTAAAGAATCGCGATATTTTGTTGATAAATCTAGAAGGTTAGGATGACGCAACAAGATGTTTGATTTCCCTTAATAACTATTTAAATTAAGTTTTGATATTTTTCTCCGTCACAATAATACAAGATGGCTGTAGGGATGGCCAGTTTTACTGTATATAATATGTAAACAAAACATTTACTAATACTTTTGAGACGAGAAAAGTGATAGTGGACCGGCATATAAAGTCTCTCGATATGAATTGACCAGAAATTTTAACTCCGAAAAAGGCTGGGGTATTTCCAACCGCCATAACCACCCCTGTAGTTGAAAATTGCTAAGATGACCTAAGCTAAACGTACCAATGTAACTTCCTCTTATCGACCTATTAACCTATTACTAATAATATAGAAAATTGTTGAAAAATCATTATTGTCTTCACTATTCCAGACTATCAATTTGTATTTCACCCGGGACATCCTCGATAGAGTAAATTCACATAGAATGTAAATATATGTTTACAACTATTTTGATAAATAACAGTATTGTTCTGCAGCCTTCATAGATGTTTTCGACGTATACGACATGAGAGATTATTCTTGAATATAAAACGCACCTTACCTCGTTCATATTACACGCTATTGTTCTCATACTCTAACAGGTTGTTTCTAATGACGCTCGATGATGACGTAGTCGAATTTTGTCTTATTTTGGCTGGTGTACTTCTGATTTCTGTTTTGGGACCATTTCTCTTCCTCTTATAGACACACGATTTTCCTATTGCGGGTGTTTGTGCTCATAACGTTGGAGACTGTATTGTGATATCACTTGATACTGGTGGTATATTAATGATAGCGCGGCTATGCGCGTACTTGCATGTACGCATGCTTTTATTACAAAATTACAAGAACAGAGCTCCGTGTTTTATGTTTAATATTATCCGCGCGATTTTGCAAGTCTCGTTTAAACAGTAGAGCTTTTGTTATTCGTAAAATGTTCAACATATGTGAAAATATACTGCAGTTGTACCAGACAACTTTAAAAGAGTATTATTAATCTTTCCTAAAACTTAATTTATTCAGTTTTGATTAATTTCCGGTCACAATTTTCGTATTATTGAAGTAAACCACCATAAATACTGTCAGAATTCAAGATTGTCTATCGTCTTGGTTACGCAGGTATAGAATTTTGAGGATAATGCGTGTTTTAATAAATATATATATATATATATATATATATATATATATATATTTCTTATCAGTAAATCGATCGGTCGTGTTTATTGTGTTGCTCGTTAATCGTAAATCGTTCTTATTTAACAAGTTACACGTGTCGATTTCTTTCTCTTTTTTTTTTTATTTCTTTTTCTTATCCTCGCGTTTTTCATTTTCGTATATAGTACACCAGCTTTACTCGTTTAGCCAGCTGATGAATGACTCGAGCGACGGGGGTCCGCCCCCGTCCGTAAGTATAGATAACTCGCTCATCAGTTCCGATAGCTTAAATAAAGAATTATATAATAGTAGTAATAATGGTGATGGCCGTATTACTATTAATAATAAGTCCAATTTATCTAATAACTATAGTAATAGTCGTAGTAATAATAGTAATATTAGTATTAGTGGTAGTAGTAGTATTGGTAGTGGTGATAACGTTAATAATGATGATCATAGTAGTAGTAATGATAATGATGGTAATAGTATGATCATCCCAAATAACAGTAGTAATAATAATTTTAATATTAATAACTCAACTATTAATTCACTATATGTGAAAAACGTTCATTCGGGCCCTTATATAGCTATTATATCGTCTTCTCGAGTTGCAAATAGTAATCTTGGCAATTACCATCCTTTGGCAATATGCAAATTATTAGCAAAATATCCCGGCGTTGAATATTTCCAACGTAACGGTATTAATAAAATTAAAGCAGTCTTTAATAGTCTGGAACATGCTAATATTTTTGTTGAACAGGTCAACAAAGAAAATGATATATCAGCTTTTATTCCAAATTCTCTTTTGTATAGATTTGGCGTGATTAGAGGTATTCCCACTAATATTTCAGACACAGAAATTTTTGAAAATATAGAAAGCTCTGTCCAAGTTGTAAGTATCAGACGTATCCACCGTCGCGCGGAAGGTTCGTTAATCCCAACGCAGACGGTTGAAATTAAATTCCTTGGTAACTCTCTACCAGAGTATGTCGCACTATATCGGTTGCGCTTAAAGGTAGATCCAAGTATTCGGCCGCCAAGACAGTGTGCGAATTGCTTGCGGTTCTCACACACTGCACAACAATGTCGATCCAAACCTAGGTGTTCATTTTGCCATGAGAGCCATTTATCCTCCAGTTGCTCAAATACAAATACTTCTGCCCCTTCATGCATTAACTGTATGGGAGCTCATATGGCCACTGACAAATCTTGTCCTATATATAAAGAACGTTTTCAAATCCAACAAATTATGTCTTATGATAACATTTCATTATCGGAAGCAATCCGTAAGAATAAATCAGGACACATTAGTGAGGCTTTCTCCTTTTCAGACATAGCAAAACGCCCATCTTCTTCTAATCAACGACATGCTCCAATACCTTCCACCCCCAATATTGACACTCGTCAAGTACGTTATTCTTCCCCTCAGTCATACTTTTTTCGTAAATCTCTTCAAAATCATACAGGTCCTTCACAGCCTGTGACACCCTCCTATCCAAATTATAAACACTTACTTTCATTTCCTTCTGGTAGAACATCGTCATCGCCATCCCTAACAGTTACTACCCAAAATAATGTTACTGGTGGTCCACCCTCTGATGATATAAAGTCACCCCCCATTAAGAAAGCTTCTATTTCATCTACTCCTCAATCCTCATCTTCTGCTAATCATAAATCTCAATCTAAAGCAAAAGAATCTAACAAATTCGTTTTTCCAAATTCTTCTAATAACACTCGTTCAGATACACGTAAAACTAAATTACCAAATAATATCAAATAACTCACCCACATAATTGACAATGTATTCAACCCTACGTATTTTACAATGGAACTGTCGCAGTATCTCAATAAATAAACCTAACCTTCAATCTTTTCTAGCAACTAATACTTTTGACATTATTTTACTTTCCGAGACATGGCTGAATCCAGATTCTAAATTTTCCTTTAACGGTTATTTCTGTATTCGAGACGATAGATCTGATGGTTATGGAGGAGCGGCTATTTTAATACGTAGTATCATCCCTCATTACCGTCATGATATTCGATCAATTTTAAATGGTAGTCACTGTAATGGTGTCTGCGCTTCTATCAAATACGACACTAAAGAATTATTTATACTTTCATTTTACTGCCCACCTTCCTCTTTTTTTAATACAAACTTATTTATGTCATTTATCAACAACATCTCATCCGATGCTTATATTTTTTGTGGTGGGGATTTTAATGCATTGCATTCTTCTTGGGGTTGTAATAGGTGCAACCTCTCTGCCCAAAATATTATAAACATTATTAATCATTCTAATTTAGTACTATTAAACGATGGAAGTCATACCACAGTTCCTTCGCTAAATAGATCAGCAAACGCTTTGGATCTAACACTTGTCTCCAGTAATTTATCATTGAATAGTACCTGGAGCGTTATTAATAATCCTCTGGGTAGTAACCATTTACCAATTGACACCTCAATTATTTTCCAGCATACTAGGATGGTGAATAATAAAAATTCATTCTTCCCTTCTTGGAATTTCCCTCACAAAAATACTGTAGATTTCACAAATTTCCTAGATTCATTATGCATTCCATTACTAGATAATTCGTGCTTTAATACCACTGTATACGATCAATTTGTCAAACATTTACATACTGCTTTAGATTCTTATGCCACTCGGAGGTCGGCTAGAGTGAACAAATTTCGTAAACCTATTTGGTGGGATCCTTCGTGCACACCACTGTTACAAAAACAAAGTGCATATTTTAAACGTTTCCGTAGAAGCAAACTAATTTCAGATTACTTTGCTTATAAGAATCAGGAAGCCATTACGAGACGGTTCCTTTTATCTAAAAAAAGGGAATCTTGGAAGCAATTTGTAAGTTCGATTAATCGTAACACTTCTGTATCTTATGTTTGGAATAAGGCAAAATCATTTGCTGAACACCTCTCCACGAATAACACATGCAAATCATACAATTTTGACTGGTATGAAGAATTTGTCAATACAGTAGCCCCGAGTTATGTTCCAAACTTGCACGAACTTTCTCCTTCTTATTCACCCAGTCATAATAATACTCAAACTATACTATCTGATGCAATTACTTTACCCGAACTTATGAGTTCACTTTCCTTTAATAAAAAATCCTCTCCTGGTTGTGACGGAATCACATATACTATACTCAACCATCTCCCCTCTTCTGCAACTACAATTTTGTTAAACTGTTTTAATAATTTCTTCCAGACTGCAAACTTTCCAGATGAATGGACCAAGTTCCTTATAATTCCTATTAAAAAATCTCATTCAATATCTTCAGAATCACCTTCTTACCGCCCAATTTCTCTTGCCTCGTGTTTACGTAAAACCTTTGAAAGGATACTTAAAAATAGATTAGTATGGTGGCTTGAAAACCGCAATCTATTTCCATTAGGAATATTTGGCTTCCGAAACAACCTAAGTTCATTAAACTGTATAGCTCATTTATTATCAGACATTTATAAATCCTTTTTATCAAAAAAATATTTAATCTCGTGTTTCTTAGATATTAATAAGGCCTTTGATTCCATTTCTATTCCCATCTTACATAACAGATTAACAGATTTGGGAATTCCTTTGGGTTTCGCCAATGTTTGCTGCAGGTTGTTTACAAATCGTACACTACTTTTCGTGCATCCTTCCTCTGAACCTATAGTTCGACATGCATATGTTGGACTTCCACAAGGTTCTATACTCAGTCCAGTTCTTTTTAATATATACATTCTTCCGTTATTTCAACTTCAACGAGCATCAAATCTTCATATCTTATCGTACGCTGATGACTTCGTCATATACTGTGATCACCACTGCCATGCTGAGGGTGTCAGTTTACTGAACAATTTTTTATATTGTTTTTCTATGGCTCTAGCTGATTTGGGACTTTCTCTCGCGCTTAATAAATGCTCCTCTGTAGTTTTTTCTTATAAACAACCAAGCCCCGCTATTACAGGATTATCTCACGCTAGCCATACTATTCCTTTCTGTACTTCGCATCGGTATTTAGGTATAATTTTGGATAGAACGCTTAACTGGAATTTACATATACAATATACTTACGCAAAAGCTTTTAAACGCATAGGTCTTATTAAGTCGCTTAGTCATACTATTTGGGGAGGAGATCCATTAACGTTAATTTTACTTTATAAATCCTTTATTCGTTCGGTGTTTGAGTATGGTAGTTTCTTTTATGGTAATGCTTCGTCAAATTCTTTGGATCCTCTAAATAAATTGCAAAATTCTTGCCTCCGTTACTGTTTGGGAGCATTTCTCACTACTCCAATTGCTGCTTTAGAGGTGGAATCTAATACCCCTCCTCTTCACATCCGCAGAAACCTCTTAGCAGACCAGTTTGTTGTAAAAAGTTTCACAACTACATATCAGTCAGCATATAATAACTTCTTATTTATTTATAACAAATGGAGGTTCTCACCATATAAACTTCCTATTCTCTGTAAATCTTCTAAACGATTCTCCAATTATCGCAACTTAATTATTCCTTTGTCACCCTCTCCTTATTTTTCCGATCCATTCTCTATTAATAATATAAAATTAGAAATAAATTTAGAAACCTTTCATAGGTCTAAATATCCTCCTACTGGTTTTAATACTTCTATTTTAAATAATTTACTGACAACTCACTGGACGGGCTTCCTTCCGATTTATACAGATGGTTCCAAGGCTAATAATAAAGTTGGTGCAGCATTCGTAGTTCCTTCTTTAAACATTATTAAGAAATTCGTTTTATTACGTTTTTCTTCGATTTTTACAGCTGAAGCTATGGCAATATACCAAGCGTTAAGATACGTTTATCAACAACGTCCAGCTTCATCAGTTCTTATTCTTACCGATTCGAAAACCTGTTTAACCGCTCTAAAATCTCTCTCATTTAATCCCCGTGCATCGCCTTATTTATATAAAATCCGAATTTTGGTTTCCTCACTGTTAGAATCTGGTATTTCTGTTAGGTTCTCCTGGATTCCTGGACATTCTGGCATATTTGGCAATACTGTTGCTGATGCGGAAGCCAAGTCCGCTTCGAATAGCGGTGTGCTTATTCCTTATACACCTTTAACAGATCTTTTGTGTCTCATTAAATTTGCTCATAAAGAATATTGGAATAATATTTGGTCCAATCCTTATCTAGCTCCATATTACAGATCGATTCAACCTCTAATACCCATAAAATCATGGTTTACTGATATAAAAGTACCAAGTAACATACTTCGATGTTTCATTACTACTTTATGTAGATTACGTTTTGGAAAAAATCGTCTTCCATCGTCCCTATACCGATGCAATCTTATAAATTCTCCTTTTTTCCCTCATCCTTCCGATGACAACAAAATAGCAGATGCGGATCATGTATTTTTTGAATGTTCTTACTACAGCTCTCAACAATCTTTATTATATAATCAAATTATATCTCTCCAAGTACCATTGCCAATAAATATGTCTTACTTACTTACTATTAATCGCATTCATGTATATTTAGCTATTTATAATTATATTACATCAACTAATATTAATGTTTAACATATCCATTTTAATAATTTTATATCAATCTGGGTGAAAAATCCTGTGCCCATTAAAAAAAAAATATATATATATATATATATATATATATATATATATATATATTTAAAGGAAAGAAAAGTCTGTTGCAACATATTCTAATAATATATTAATTATACATGTTTATCTTGGAAAAATATTCATATAAAATTTGTAACTCTTGGACATATTTGGGAATTCTTGAAAATGAAATTGTAGATTCATTAACTAAGTGGGGTCTCCTTATGGTGTGGTATTAATTTAAACGTAAGAAACTAAATAGAGAATATACAGTGATCACATCTCACTTAATACTGTCAATTACAACCGTATTTCCCTAATTTACACGCTTCTACTTTCCTAGAAACAGTAAGCGTAAAATACTTGTATTTATCAACAGATTGCGATGCGGGGGCATCATTCGTTACCTGACCGCCTATTCATATGCAAATTAGAGGAACTCCTTAGTGCTCTTTCCATACTAGACGTGCGATCAGTAATC
Source organism: Coronaproctus castanopsis (assembly GCA_032883995.1). Lineage (NCBI taxonomy): Eukaryota > Metazoa > Arthropoda > Insecta > Hemiptera > Monophlebidae > Coronaproctus > Coronaproctus castanopsis. The sequence goes on along the minus strand of CM065053.1, from coordinate 158,693,584 downwards.
TAGATCACGTGTTCTTCGAATGTCCTTCTTTAATAACATTATCTTCTGAACTGTATCTGAAATTACTGTGTTCATCATGTAAAGTCCTTTATAAAATATATCATACCTTCTTCATGTTGAGAATTTACAACTATTTCCGGATATAACGATATTCATAGAGAAGTTGCCCACATTGGTAGAAATATGAATTAGTTCGCATCTACAACATCGTATTGGGTAGGCATCCTTGTTAAAAAAAAATAATAAAAAAAAAAATAGTATTCCTCATTTTAGTATAATTTAATTAAATATTAATATTTCAGTACATTTTAATATTTTTGGTAATTTGTGTGTTCTAATTTATCATTGATTTTCATTAATCTTTAATATAAATATATCTTCTTAACCGCTGATGGTATTGTAGTAAAATTTACGCGCATAAAAATGACGTAATCTCTCTCTCTCTCTCTCAAATATATATATATATATATATATATATATATATATATATATATATATATATATATAAGCGTTCCTCTTTTGTTTCCACCTGTAGCGATCTTGGGCCTCGTTTATCCATTTCATACCGGCTGATCTATGTATATCGTCCTGCCACCTTGTATCCGGCCGACCACGACTTCTGCGTCCTTTTCTTGGAAGCCATTCTATTATTCGTTTCGTCCACCTATCATCGTTTCTTCTTGCTACATGACCTGCCCAATTCCATTTCAACTGCGCTACACGTCCGACTACATCTGACAATTTAGTCTGCTGTCTTATCCACGTGTTGGTTTTCTGGTCTGATATCTTGATGCCCAATATTAATCTGTCGTGGGCTCTCTGTGTCACTGCAAGTTTCTTAACAACATACTTCGTTAAGCTCCATGTTTCCGCTCCATATGTCAGCACTGGAAGGATGCAGTGTTCGTATACTTTCTTCTTCAAGCTGTTAGATATATCTTTATTTTTGAGGACAGTACTCAATTTCCCAAAAGCTATCCACGATAGATGCGTTCGCCTTTTAATTTCTTTACGCATTGTTTCTTTCTGTGTGGTAATAATTTGACCGGGGTATATATATTCATTGACCTGTTCCAGTATCTGGTCATCTAGTTTTATTTGTAACTTTTGAGGTGTATTTGTCATGATCTTCGTTTTATTAATACTGATGGTTAATCCTGCTTTTTTAGAACAGTTATGTAGGTCAGTTATCATTTCCTGTAAGGTACCAACATTATTACTAATCAACACAATGTCATCGGCAAAACGCAAGTGACTAATTTTCTTCCCATCAATATTCACACCTTTAGATTCCCAAGACAAATTTTTTAACATACGTTCTAAGGCTGCTATAAATAACTTCGGAGATATTGTGTCTCCTTGTCTGACGCCTCTTTTTAACGGTATTTTATTTGTTTTTTCCACCAGCTGTACTTGCATCATTGTCGAATTATAAATATTTTTAATTATGTTGATGTATTCATCATCTATACCATTTTCTTCAAGCGCCTTCAACACTGTCCATGTTGTATTCTTTGCATTTAGACAGTGGCGGCTCATGCATAAGGGCTGCAGCCCCCTACAAAATTACCAGTATAATTTTTTTTTCATATTCAAAAATCAATTAAAATTATCCAAAATTTTGAAATTTCGTTTAAAAAAGTAATTTTTTGGATGCTCATTCTAGAACGTTGTGAGGGCTACGTATGATGCAGCTCTTGTTGGCACGTTTAGGAAACATAAAAAGCGTGGTTCCGCGAGAAAACGATGTTAAAGGCGCATGCGCAGTGGTTTCTTTTTAACCGCGTTCGGGCTGCATAAAAACCAGCCCAATCGAGCTCTCATTCACGTGTTTAGGAAACATAAAGTGCGTGTAAACGGAACCGGACGATGGTAAAGGCGCATGCGCAATAGTTCTTTTTTTGCCCGCGTTCAGGCTGCACGAAAACCAGTCCAGCCAGTAGACTTGTATTAATGTATTTCAAGATTAATATTCCAACTGCAGAATGAAATGTTGACGCGCGCGTTCTTCTATTATTGATTGAATAAATATATTTATTTATAAGGATTTTATTACTTTGATTGTTTTGATAGAAAGGCTAAATTTAATTATGGCTGGAAAAAGCGATTTTCGTGAAAGTGAATTGAATTAGGTTTTGTGTTTGCTGAATAACAAATTTTTGCGGTTATTGTTTGCAGAAAAGTGTAACGTTAAGGCTTGTGGGAGGCTGACTCCGCAATTGAATATTATACAAACGTCATCTAGCCGAAACAATACTTTTGAAAGAAAATTTAAAGCGAATATTTATTCAAAATGTGACTGGCTTTGCGGTTGTGAAATTAAAAACGCTTTCTTTTGTTTTTCTTGTCTACTTTTTGGCGGTGAAACTTCTTGGACTCAAACTGGTGTGGTAGACTTGAAACATTTGAATGAAAAAATCAAGAAACACGAAAATTCAGCACAACATAAAAAATTCGATAGATTTTGGTATACTGGGAAAAATTAATATCGCGACACAGGTAAGCGAAGCGTATAAATTAAATATCAGAAGGTTCAATGAAAACGTCAAAAAGAATAGGGATATTTTATCAAAAATCATCGACTGCCTGATATTTTGCGGTAAATTTGAACTTCCGCTACGAGGACATAATGAAAAAGCGGATTCCGATAATCCTGGTATTTTTCGAGGACTGTTAAATTTCGCAAGGAAATTGGATGAAAATTTGAAAATGCATTTTGAAAATTCTACAGTGTTTAAAGCTAACTCAAAAACAATTCAAAATGAATTGTTGGATTGTATGTTAGACATTTGTCGAACTGAAATTTCTAATGAAATTGAACAAGCTCAATTTTTGGCTGTTATGTCCGATGATACGACTGATATCTCTGAGAAAACACAGGAGGTAATTGTTTTTCGTTACGAATTCAATGGAACCATATATGAAAGATTCTGGGGATTTTATAACCCTGAGTCACAAGATGCAGAAGGATTATCGAAACAGATTTTGGAGCAGTTGAAAATTGTTTTAAAAGATAATACTGGGAAACTAATTGCTCAAACTTGTGATGGCGCCGCAGTTATGAGCGGAGCGCGTGGCGGTATTCAAAAAATAGTAAAAGAAACTGACGCAAATGCCCATTTCATTCATTGTTATGCTCATCAATTAAATTTAGTAATGAGTAAATCAGTTTCAACTAATAGAGAAGTACGCATCTTTTTTAGTAGCTTGTCAGGAATTCCAGCATTTTTTTCGCGTTCTTCTCAGAGATTAGCTGATCTTGAAAGTTGTATGTCAAGAAGAATTCCACGTGGTTCCGATACAAGATGGAATTTCAATTCAAGAGTCGTAAATACAGTTTTTGAAAACATTGAACAGCTGAAAGAATGTTTCGAAAAATTGCAGAATTCAAATAATACCCAAACGGTTAATGAAACATCCGGTCTTCTTCGTCTTCTCAATGACAACAACTTTATATTTTGGCTTGGCGTCTTCCATCCTATTATGCCACATGTTGATTTACTATACGATGCATTTCAAAATCGCAACATTAATTCTTCGAGCGCTTTTTCATCACTGGAAAATTTTATCGCGCAATTTTTTTAATCAGAGAAATGAATTTCGAAAACTTGGTGTCCACAAATACTGATTCCATGACCGTATCTCGTAAGAAGAAATGTGATGAAAATCGAAACGCTGCTGTCAAAGAAGTTTGTGACACAATATGTATGCAAGCTAGGGTTAGATTCGAATTTACTGGTCATCTATCTGCAGGAAAGTTGCTGTTACAAGAGAAATTTGAAACGTACTGCAGGCAATTTCCTTCTCAAGAATTTAACGAAACTTGCCAGGCATATCCCATGCTAAATAAAAATCGTTTGCAAACTGAACTTTCTGTTCTATACGAAAGAAATTCAGAATTTTCCCTTGCATCGGGAGTTGCGCAACTCCACTAATTGTTTCGAAACACCGGTATTTACAAAACACTCGGTGAAGTATATGTTTTGATGAAAATTTTGTTAACGTCTCCTATGACAACTGCTGAAGCGGAAAGGTGTTTTTCTTCCTTGAAAATAATTAAAACATATTTACGGAGTACAATGCTGGAAGACAGAGTTTCTGCGCTTGCCATGATAAGTATTGAGAAGACTCTTATCGATACAATTCCTAACTTCCACAGCAAGGTAACTTGGACTTCATATACAAATAAATTTTGAAATAAGTGCTTTGAAATTACACATTTTTTAAAATTTTCTTAGAATGGCCGATTCTAAATTTTATTTTTGTTTAGAAAATTTAGAATTTTAAGTTTTTATGAAATGGTAGCCTGCCTAGCTGTATGTTTTTTATTAAAAAAAAAATTTCAACTAGGTAAATGTTTCAGCCCCTCCGCTTCGAAAACCCACGAGTCGCTACTGCATTTAGATATTAAAATCCTCATAGTGTGAATGTGATCATGCGTGCTGAAACCGGATCTAAAGCCCGCTTGCTCGCACGGTTGGCAGTAATCTATTTGTTTCGTCATTCGATTTGTAATAATACTTATATAAAGTTTGTACATATGTGATAATATGCTAATTGGCCTGTAATTTTCTAGACTAGCTGTATCACCATTTTTGTGTATTAGGATAACATCTGCTTCGTTCCACAGTCGCGGGATAGAGTTCTCTTTTAAACATTTGTTGAACAGATTTTTCAGCAAATCCAAAATCTCCTCATTTTCTTCTTTAATCATTTCTGGGACTATACCATCCGGCCCGCTAGCTTTGTTATTTTTCATTTTCTTTAAAGCGTATTTGATTTCACTTATTGTTATATCCGGCAGGTTTCCCTTATCCTCATTTATTGTTAATTTATCTTTCATTATAGGATTAACTTTTGTGTCATAGAGATCTGTATAGAATCTTCCGACCTCTTTGGATAGTTCAGTTTTGTCTGTAAGGATATTTCCGTCACGATTTTTCAAATTCGTCAGCAGCTTACTTCCCATCGACAATGATTTCTTGAATACTTTAGGCCCTCTGTTATGCTCAATTATTTCACAAATTTTCTTTGTGTTGTTTTGACGTATATCACTTCTCAATTGTTTTCTAATTAATTTATTCAATTCTGCCCACTCAGTTTGATTTTTATCTTTATCCACTTTTAGTTTCCTCCTTCGTGCCATTAAATCTTTTGTTACATCACTTATTTTACTGTTTACCTTTTTTGTACGTGGTGCAACTTTAACCGCAGCTTCTTTTATAATTTTAGTAATCTGTTCAGATTGTTTATTTATTTCCAGTGTTTTAATTTCTTCAGATTTCTGTATTTGTAATTTTAGTTCTTCTTGATATTTGCTTCTATATTTTATTAATTTATCAGGATCAACTAGTTGTGATTTATTTCTTTTTACTCTTTTTGACACGGATACATCCTGAATTTTTAATATACCTCTAACTAATCGGTGGTCACTGCCGTTATTAACACTGTTCAGTACTGTAACGTCTTGTAATATGTTTGAGCTATCAGAGATGATATAATCAATCTCATTCTTGTATTCAAAAGTTTGGATTCTCCAGGTCCATTTTCTTTTCTCTTTCTTTTTGAAGAACGTATTCATGCAGTAAAGCTTATTTCTTTCGAGAAAGTTTGTCATCATTTCTCCCCTTTTGTTTCTTTTACCTACTCCATGAATGCCTACTGATGTTTCTCGTATGTCTTGTCGGGTCCCAATTTTGGCATTAAAATCGCCTATTATCAATGTGTTTTTGCATTTATCTCTATTTATTGTTTCTTCTAATTCATCATAGAAACATTCCAGTTCCTCCTCTGTATATGATTCCGTCGGGGCATATATTTGCACTATCTTTAAGGTGCTATTTTTACCAAACAAAAGTATTATGTATGCAATTCTGTCTGTAACGCCTACATACTTAACTACATTATTATGCCATTGCTTATTTATTAAAAATCCTACTCCGTTTTGATGATATTCGGAATCCCCTTTACAGAATAATATAGCCTGTGACTTTAGCTTTATAACACTTTCGCCTTTTCTGCGCACTTCGCTTAAGCCGATTATGTCCCATTTTATTTTATTCAATTCTTCTTCTAACTCCAAAAGTTTCACTTCGGAAGCTAAAGTCCGCACATTATATGTGCAAATACGCATAAGGCAATTCTTAGTTGTTGCATTATTCCTTAATTTGTTGGTATCTATGTCAAATCCGAGTGGTATTAATGGTTCTATCCGGTGTTTACTTCCTTTATTTGTATTTCTACTAGGCGGTAAGGAAGCAGGAGTCAATTCTGATTGCCCAATTTGGCCTTGGCTACTACGGCCCTTCTTTTTCCTTACAGCCATATTGAAAAAGGGAACGCTTACATCCAGCAGTGGATTGATATAAGCGCATCGTGATCGATATATATATATATATATATATATATATATATATATATATAATCTAGCAGTCATTTAATATGATTGTTTTTATACTAGGAAATATGTACCCGTTGAAATACTCTACTGCCCGATAATGATTGAGTGTTTTGCTCACGACGGACGAGAATTTTTCGCGGTAAAAACGTCTCTAGTCAACTCAGGCTTTCCATTCTATAAACGATAGGAATTTCCTGAGAAGTAAAGAAGCTAGGGCGGTTTATCACCCCATATTGGCTTGCCCATGTGGTCTTTCTATCAATGTTCAGATTTATGTGGATTGTCAGGCGAAGTTCACTACAAACTTTCGAGTTGTTGGAACTTTAATAATAAATATATTCCTCCAACTTAATGTTTTAATAAAGATGTCTTCATTTTAAATGCGCTGAAAATACACTATTTTAAATTCTCGATTAAAAGAACAAATAGACCAAATGAGGTCTTATAGATATACGCATGTGTACGTTTAGTTCTGTTCGTCATTTTTTGTTTTATTTAGGCCGTTCACAACACACATTTCTAGTTTAGTAGTTTATCGGACGTTGCTGGAGTAGAAACGTTGTTCATTAATATTCATAATAAACGAGGTAGGTTTTAGTAGCCGAAATGATTAAATGGCTTCTGCATACGATATATGCGATAATGAACATGCGCCATACTTTCTATTTGCGCGAACACCTGATACCGCTCTTTTAATTCCGCGTTATTTATGGAGTTTTTCTTACTAGCGATTTTTACTTTTTCGCCATTTTAAAATTATTATCGAACTAATTTTACGTCCCGTATTATATATTATATGGCGCGCGTTATTAGTTTAATCTCTTATTTCGAACTAATTTTTTTTCTATTTTTATCTAACATATACTAATAAATATGCATTGCATTATGTTTGAGAAAAACTTAATCATTATGATACCAAAGAAATGTGGAACTTCTATCTACGAGGAGCATAAAACACTTAATTGTAAACGAATGCTGAATAAAATCGAACCAGAACTGGCTGAAACAAAGTTTGGTTTCAGGAAAACGTCAGTATGTAGAGAAGCCATTTTGTGCTTAAGAATAATAATGAAAAAACGTATGATAATAGGCGGACCAACTTGTTTTGGTGGATACGGAAAAAGTTTTTGATAGAATGAACTGGGAAAAAATGTTCAATGCACTAAAAGAAATAGAATACCGAGTCAGAAGAACAATCCATAACCCGTATAAAAACCAAACGGGAATTATCAAACTGATGTACAGGCCGAAGCAGCAATGAAAAAGAAGTGAGTCAAGGATGTAGCCTATCTCCGCAGCTATTTAATTTATATATAAAACAAGTTGTCAAGGAGATGGAGATAACGGGAGTTAAAGGAATAAAGATAAATGGAAAACAAGTATGTATGATAAGATACGCTGTTGACGTTGCAATGATTGCAGAAAATGAAAATCAATTGGAGCTAGCACTAAATCTAATGGAGGGCATAATGAGAAGTTGCAATATGAAAATAAACAAAAAGAAAACAAAAATCTTAATGGACAATAAAACGAAATTAAATACGAAAATCAAAGTACAAAATTATACCGTAGAACGAGTAAATCACTTCACTTTTTTGGGAAGTCAAATCTCATGGGATGGAAGATGTTCAACAGAAGTCAAGACGAGAATAGTACAAGCGAGAAAGTAGCCTTTAATAAGATAAGAAAACTTATCAAAAAAACTTAGTATAAACTTAGCGAAGAATATTTAAAAACGCACGTTATGCTTATATGGTGCTGAAACTTGTACGTTGAAGAAGATGGACATTGTAAAGCTGGAGGCCTTTAAAACCTGGTGCTGGTAAAGAATACTCAATATAAAATGGACGGATAAAGTTACTAAGGAGGTGGTTTATAATGGGATCAAAGAAGAAAGACAAATCATTAAAACTACTTCCGAACGAAGAAATAAATGGATAGGACATCTCTTAAGACACAGCGAGCTGATAATACTGTTATTAGAAGAAAAAAACTAGAAGGAACTCGTGCAAGGGGAAGGCCAAGAGATTTATTCAGCAAGTTATAGATGATATGGAAACAAATAATTACCAGCAACTGAAGTAACTGAGCAGAAGAAGAGCAGAATAGAGAAGAATTACGCGGATTTGAAGTCTAATCGTTTCGGTTCTGTTGGAAAACCAAACGAAAGATTGATACTACTAATGATAATGTTTTATTTATAAATGAATTTTCTAAATAAATAAAAAAAAAAGGTTTCAATTACGATGGGCTGCAGGATAAATTATATTTATAAATAATATTCGATATAGGCGTTCACTTCAGTCCCGAAAACTTCAATTACGCATGTGCGATGTAAAATTTTTTTACCTAAATTAGCATTTTAAAATAAAAAAGAACATATTGGGTTTCATATACAAATTGACTCACGTGAGATTTTAATCACTCAAATTATTTTGCAAAATAAGTATATTAAAATCTTTGTTCTTATTCTACTCGTGTTGTTGACGTTTAAAATAGCACTAAAACTTGTAAATGTGCTTTATTTAGCCCGTAAATGCCGTTTTAATCAATTTTTGTACTAGATCTCTAATTTTGCTAAATACGACGTAACTTATTTCTAGTTAATGTTTTTTTTCTATACCTTCACCTTAATTTAATTAACAGTTATGAGGAGGAGACATTATGAAATCGTGATTGTTGATAGTGAAAGTGTGTCTGCTAGTGAAGAGATATGAGCGCAAGATTATATATTTATATGTATGCGTGTGTGGACGAATTTCAAATCACTCTATTTTCAGTTTGCATCCTCTCGCTTTAGATATACCTTAATTTAAACAATTAATTTACTATTGTTTAATATTTGGGACTTTTGAAATCATTTTAACTAATATCACTTTAATGAAACAAATTTATCATTGTCTAGATTTCTATAGTTGTTTTTTATTATTATTATAAGATTGATAACAATTAAAAAGTGCCGAAGTATAACAGAAAAGTACGGGGAAATTAGTATTATTACCTTATATTTACATTTAATAATAAGTTTGTATTTTCGGTCCGTTGTATGGACCAAGCCGTGGTTAATCAATGAAAATAATAAACTGATGTCTACTTTAAGTTTTTATGTCCAACCCTTGTTTCTCTGTTTTCATTTACTTTAATATGTGTATATATATATATCCTTTAAATACAAGAAAAAATATTATATCACGGGACATATTCATTTTTAAAATATTTATTGAATATTAGATGTCAATTTTAAATTCTTAGTTAAAAAAATAAAGGTAATCGTATTTTATTTGTATATAAAAGAAAATAGCAACTTGCTAAGAAGTTGTATTACATACGTATATATGAATGATTTTATATATATATATATATATATATATATATATATATATATATATATATATATATATATAATGCACTAGATTTCACTTTTGTGATATCACGCGATTGTATTTGTTTGATTTAGCACGCAATAACATTCGAAGGTTCCAATTATTTCTGTCGAAAGGGTTAATTAATTCGATATTTCGAAAAAGCGAAATGACTTTCAAAATGTGTGCAACATAAATATTACGACATCTGACGACATTAACGCGCGTTAATTAAAATCTGTTTAAATATTTACAATAACGTTATGTATAATTTTATTTTCGAAATTTTAATAATTACGATAAAAATTTAATCAACTCGTCTAGGTTCGAGGAAACCATCTCGTGTGTTGAAGTAAAAATCACGATTTATAGAGTATCCAATTAAATTGTTTTCAAAATTAATTATACCACGCGAATCTTCTTCAAGACAGATAAATTTAAAAGTAAAAAATTAGTTGTAGCTTTTAAAAATTTGCTTACGAATTTTATTGGACGTATTGCTTTTGAAGTAATAGGTTTTATTTTCCTATAAATTTGAAATCGTTTAAACGTAAAATTGCTACCTCGATAAAAATAGATTGCTTTGAGGAAGGTCGAGTTAACGTTGATAAAAATTAACGAGGCCACCTGATGTAAATTAACAAAAGTTAAACATTTCAAATATTATTCTTCTGTGTCATGTATTTGAAGAGCATTGCCGATCATCTGCGTGACTTGTCTTGAGGATTTGTTCCTGTCTGTTTAATTCGGGATCTTATACCGGTGGATACCTCTCATCTATCACTGACACGATATCTCAAATATTTAAAAGAGTTTGTCTTTATGTATGTTCGTTACATTTCCGAGTCAAAGTTCGTCACTGTCCGTATGCCAATAGCCATTCATTTTGTTTCCGTCGTGTTCATTAGTTCTTGTAAATCTTTAAGGTTACGTTTAAATTGTAACTGTATCGTGCGCGTAGCGGTTATTATTAACAATAATTCCATCAACTAGTATATTCAGGTTTTTTTTTTTCGATAATCAACTTCTCAATAATTTTTTCTGAAGAAATGTTTAATAATAAAACGGGGTAAAGAACTCATCCGTGATGCATTTCTTTCATTATGAAACCATCTGACATTTGACCATCTATATCCACCGATGCGCTCTGATTCCTATATTTTATAATTTTGAAATCTCGGCAATTAATATCTCAGCGAGCTTAAATTTTATTTTTCTAATGATATCCTTTTTTTAACTCTACAGTATGATAATAAAGTATATAAGGTGATCAATTGTCATGCGACTATAGGGAAGACCTCAGAAAAGGGATAACATTTGACAATACTTAAAAAATGAAATTTCAAAAATTTCAGTCAAAAATCTGAATATAATAGGCGTCTTTAACGGGCAAATTGGTAAGGAGAAAAAGTTTAAAGAGTGGTAGAATATCTAGCACATAAATTAAAGTGATTTAAATATTCCAAAGCTTTAATTTGAAATTAATGCTAATTTTAAAAAACCACCAAAAAAACCCCCGCGAGAATCATTAAATCCAAAACTAGAAAAATTACAAATTGATCACATGGCTAAGTTGAAAAAAGGAGCCAGTATAAGAACGAACCATTATTTAACTCGATAAAAATTAAGTTCATACCAGAAAAACATCGGAAACATATAATGCAATTTGTCAACGAACAACTATGTTGTAATAAGAAATAATTCAGGCAAATTGATATATAAAATATTAAGAAAGGATCGGTCAGCGAAGAATTTTTGGTTATAAGAACTTATGGTGGAGAAAATAGTGAACAGAAATATGTTTTAGAAATTAAATTAAGCTTTCCAGTTCTCGCTATTAATTTCAGATGTAAAATAATGAACCCGGGTATAGACAAACAAATTTGAAACCTCTAAATATGTGGATAGGGTATTTCTTTTAGATGATTCTAGATAATTTGTAATGCGTTGCATAAGTATTTTTATAATTAAACATTGTTCTATGTTAACTATGTATCCTAATATAACAATTTTTTTAGCATTGAAAGTTCATAGATTACATGATGACTGAATGGGTTAATACATTCCGTGGTTTTGAAGAGAGAGTGAAACAAGAAATAGCCCTATCGTGAGGATATTATGTATGAGTTTGTTAATTGAAAGATAAGATTTTTTTTGTTTATTTGTAATATTGAACTGCCGAAAGGCATACACACAATACATTTAATATAGGAAAATACATAAGCGAAGGTACGGATTCGGCCAATGCCTTATTACGAACTAAGATTATAATTAGCGTTTTACATAAATCTAAATTTTAATATGAATATGTAAATAAAAGAATAAGTTATAATAAATCGTGCGGTTTAGTCCGCCTTAATCTACGAGTGTCTCCTTCTGTATTGAGAAGTTCAGCAACAATTGTATTCGGACGTCCATAAAGTTTTGCCGCGTGCTAACAGCTGCGTCGACGTCCAAAATTTTTAAATCGCGATGTAGCAAAGCATTGGGGACATACCAAGGGGCTTTAGCTATCAAGCGAAGTGCTTTATTTTGAAATCTCTGAATAATGAGCCTGTTCGATCTCTTCGTGGTGCCTTAGAGTTGGATGCCATAATACCAAGTGGTCATTAGAATAGATAGATAAATAAGTCGTTTGTTTGCTAAACTAACAGGTGAATGATATCCAAGCAGCCAATAGAGCTTACGTAATTTAAGGCGAAGTTCCTGGCTCTTGGTTTTGACATGATGATTCCAGTTCAAGCGGCGATCGAGATGCATCCCCAAGTACTTGACGGACTCGCTAGTCGGAATAGACTTTCCATTCGCGATTGACGGAATATAGCCGGCGGAACGTAGAGAAAAATCGACTCTGGTAGATTTATTTTCATTTAATTTAATTTTCCAATTTTTGGCCCAGTCGCAAATGTTGTCGATGGCTAACTGTAGATTTTTGACTGCCATCTCGTAAGAGCTACTGACTGAAAGTATCGTCTGCAAACATAGAAATTGTTACCGAAGGAATCGTAGGAGTGTCAGCAGAGTAGACTAGGTACAACATCGGACCCAGTACACTTCCTTGCGGAACTCCAGTTTGAATCATATGACGATTTGATAAGAGTCCATTAAATTCAACTTTGAAGCTTCTTTTGTACAAGTATGACTTCAGTATTTCGCAGAAGTTATACGGTAGTATTCTGCTCAGTTTGTGGATGAGACCTCCGTGCCATACGCGGTCGAAGGCTTTTTCGACAGTCGAGGAATACCGAGGGACAGAATTTACTGTCTTCGAAGGATCGTTCTATTATTTGAGTGACCCTTTGAACTTGTTGCAAGGTGCAGTGCTGGTTCCGAAATCCAAATTGCCAGTTTGGAATGACTGCAGCGCGATCAATAATAGGTTTAAGCCGAAGTAAAAAAAGTTTTTCAAAAAATTTTGCTACATTTGAAAGGAGAGATATTGGTCTGTAGGACTGCAGTAACTCATAAGGTTTCCAAAGCTTAGGAATCACGATAATTCTAGCTAGCTTCCAATGATCAGGAAAGTGAAGAAGTCTCAAAATGCCATTATAAATATATGTAAGAAATAAGATTGCTTTTTTCGGGAGCTCTTGAAGAATTTTTTGATGAGATGTTATCCATACCTGGGGGTTTCTTGATTTTTAATTGGCTGATAACTTTAGCCACTTCCTTCGGAGTAATGTGAGGAATAATTACCGACTCTTTTGACTTGATGTTAATCTCTATGTTGGAGCTTATGTTATTGGGCTTGAATACCTCTTCAAAGTATGACGCGAAGGCCCCTGCTTTTTCATCATTCCCACAGATCCAGTCACCGTTACTATTACGAATGGGCATGTTGATATTGTGCGAATGTTTAATTCTACGCGTGACTTTCCACAATGAGTATTCGTTCTCTCTTTCCAGTGAAAGATGAAGTAAGTAATCTTCCAACGACTTGTAGTTAATTTTACGAATTAGCTCAGTAGTATCTTTGCACAACTTATTAAATATGGATTTGTCTACAGGATTTCGAGTACGCTGCCACCGCTTTCGCGCACTTCTTCTTCTCAGAACTAGGTCACGTACGAGACGAGGGAACAAGATTTCTTTGTTAGAAGCAGCTTTGTAGACAGGTGTAGCTGATATAGCAGAATTGGTGACTATTGATGTAAAGTTAGTCACTGCTTGATCCAATTCATCCTGAGACTTAATCCGTGTTTTAAGATTTATGGAGTTATCGATAATGTCGTATTCCAGTCAGTATGTTTGTTAGTTAGTCCTTTGGACGCACTTTGTTTAAATAAGACAGTATTGCTTAAGGATACGATTACAGGAGAATGATCAGAAGAGGGGTCCACAATATTTCTAAGATCCATATTCCGTACTATAAAGAAGTCTAACAGATCCGGGATTCTATTGGGATCTGAAGGCCAATAAGTAGGTTCCTGAGGAGATAAAAATGAACCATTGATTTTATTTACAGATTTAAGAAGTTCTTTACCTCTTTGATTAGTTGATCTGGATCCCCATTGTGCAGTGTATTTTTTGCATTGAAGTCGCCTCCAGTAATCCATTTTGTACCCAGTTTGGCAAATAGTCCACTAAAATCAACATCATCGATTGTTTGGTTAGGAGGACAGTATCGACGCGACTACAGTTTTTGTATTGTGTAGCCGAATGCTGATGCATGTAGCTTCAAAGAGGTTAGAGCATATATTAATTTCTTCTGCGAATATAATAGAATTTTTTACGAAAATAGCACTACCGCCGCGAGCTTTACCACTCGGATGGTTGCAATAGTGAGTCGAATAGCCCTTGATTTTCTTCAAATGAACTTTGTTGGTAAAGTGCGTTTCGGAAACTAACGCAATGTCAATATTCTCATGATGGAGAAAATTTATAAACTCGTCTAGCCTCGGAAGAAGTCCGTTAGCGTTCCATGTCATAATAACAATAGGAGCTGTCATTTACGTTTTCGGTACTTGCGCTTAGGCGAGGAGCTCGCTGAATTTTCTAAAGAGTCAACCCTCTTGATTAAATTATCTATCAGTTTTTCTAAGCTTTGATTAGAATCAAGAAGGCTCTGCACTAAAGCTACTAGCTCAGGGAGGGCTTTTTTTCCTCATTGTGAATCGGCTGAGCAGTTGTGTCTTCATTAGTTTCCGGTGTAGAAATGGTAGGTTGCGAGACAGCAGCGGAGTGTAAAGTAACTTCCCTGGTAAGAGATAAGGATCCAGTGACCGATGAGTTCCTTGGTATAGGTTGCATAGGTTTGGGCGCTGCGGATCTGGCGAGCTCGAGTTTACTTTTGAAAACGGGACAGCCTCTGTAGTTAGCTGTATGTTCACCGCCCCAAATGGCACATTTGCACTTGGATGATTTGGGTTTCACACATGTAGACGTTAAGTGATTCTCAGCACATTTAACGCACCTTGGTGACTTGGAGCAATAATTTTTAGAATGGCCAATAGCCTGACCACGTTTGCACTGGGGAACGTCATATAGTTTCCTAGGAAGCTCAGTTTTAATTTTAACATACAACATGTGAGTGATGTCCAAGGCCTCGTTATTGTTTTCACGAGGCTCTAGTTCTACCCGAAATAGCCGAAGGTTGATCAGCGAGTATAGGTCACCGTCTTTCTTCTTAATTTGAATGTTACTAATTCGTCTGGCTTCGTGCCCAACTTACAATAGTTCGGAAGCGATGTCTTTAACGTTAGTTGTTAGGTGCAAATAACGAATGAAAAATACAAACGGTTTTTCTTCTTTCAACTGATAAGTGTGGTAAGATATTTTCCCTATTTGAACATGAAAGTCGGAGTTGGGTAATTCATCAAGTAACTTCCGGAGGATACGATACTTATCAGAAGATTTAGGTTGGACTTTCAACACATTGTTTGCAAGAACTTTACGTTCGAGTTCAAACTTGGAAAAATTAGTATTATAATTTCGAAAATTGTTATTTATTTGCATTTTAAAATTAATTATTGCTCAGCAGCTCTCGATAAAAGTCGTAATTCTTTTCAGTCGTTTCAAAATTTATTTTATAGATGAATAAATAACGGTAAAAAATTTCCGCGTTCATTTTATCCTAATTTTCTCAAAAGAATGATTTTTGTTCTTCTACAGTCTCGTTGTTTGTATGCACAAGTGATATATATATATATAGCGTATGTACATTATTTACCTTAAAGCATACTAGGGGTCTGAATTTCGACTTCAAAATGAGGAAAAAGTTATCCCCCGGGCGAAATATATTTTTTCTTACCAAAAATTCCTTTCAAACGTTGAAATGCTGCGCTTCGTTTCATCAATATTTCGATATCGGAGGTTAAGCTTAAACCCTAGTTATGCACTTCGACTTTTTCATATTTTTCCTTTATTGTTTTTGGATATTATGTTTTATATGCGTGTAACTTATATACACATATAAATAATATGTGGTAGGTAATTTGATATTATTTTTATTGATTTTATTTCTAATTGGACACGATATATAATCCAAAAAGTTTTTCATATCTTGTTGTATTGACCGTGACTACGAAACTTGAATTCTCACTACTCAAGAACTCTATAATATGGGACGATTTTAAAAAGATGCTCAACAAGTATAAATTTTCTTCCAGAATTAACAAACAAAAACATTCATTATTTTGTGTTAACTTTATTCAATTATTTATTTATTTATTTATATATATATATATATATATATATATATATATATATATATATATATATAAAGAAAAAATAATTTTCAGTTTCTTACTTTTTTCTATTGCGACCGATTTCGTACATTCGATTCCACTCCAAAATTAAGAAATTTTGATATTAAAGACAAAATGTATAAGAATTCAACTTTCCACTCGCGCAGTTAGAAATGAATTGGCGATATAATACATCGATTAAACATTCATTTTATGTACTTATTTATTATATTATATTATTTGTTTTTTTTTTTATACATATATATTTTTTAAACATAAATACACGTGGAATCAAGTATCTCGGCTTCTTGGTAGATAGGCGTAAAAGTACATATTGTGCAAAAACAAAAAGAACTAGATCTAAAGTTGTGAAAGCTAAATTGGTTATTAGGGTGACATTCAAACCTATCCTTGCTGGTCTATATAAAATGCAACATTACATCATGAACTAAGAATTCAAACAGTGTCAGAAGTAATCAAGACAGAGGTCATTGCCAATTCATACCACAGAGATACAACAGCATTGGTCACAAATATTCATTCAGCGATTAAGAAGAATAAAACCCTACGAGTTGACAAAATAGTAGAGTAGCTGTCCAAGCAGAGTGCCTCTCTCGTGACAATTTCCCAAACAACAGTTGACAGATAGCCTAAACAGGCTAGTCGCAAATTGCAGCGAAAGAGAAAAAAATCACAAAATATCGTATTTACGTTATGTTTAATTGCAATCGCGTGTAATTTAAAGAAATATACGATGAAATATTAAAATTATTATCAGTGTACAACTTCGAATCGGTTGCATTCGTACATATTGATATACTTTACTTCAATACAAAAACAAATAAGTAATAATAATTATAATATTTTTACCATCTTGTACGTTTCAATCTTTCGACTGGTGGACAAGCAGAAAAGCGAACACCTTTAATTCTCCGCTTGTATCCTCTATTATCTATGTGATCAATTTTCGTCGCGGTCTTCCTCTTGTTATTAGTTATTGGTTCTTCTATTATTGTTGTCAGATATCCGTTATTTGTTAATATACGTGTCATATCTCCTATCTGTTACGATGTTCATTAGGCATCATTTTTTATCGATGTTTTGGATACATGCGTACTTTTTATCCTCTCTGTTCACACTTTCCGGTCGGCACACGTGCAGTGCCCGTTTTTTAGTTCGCTACCCTACGACGGCACTCATTTTCTGCTGTGTGCTCTCGTATGACGGCAAACGTGCATAGCCCGTTTTTGGAATCGCTACCCTGTGACGGTGCTTTTTAGACCTTTTTAATAAACCTAACTATATGAAGCATGTATCGCGTATTTATTCAAATTTTTTATATGTTACACAAAAAACATCAAAGTGTATTTTGACACAAATAGTTTTGATTAAATACATAAATAAATATCGGATACGAGTATATCAACTTCTTCGTGCATTTTACTGAAATGAAGAATTTTTGTAGCGAAAAATATCTATATTCTAAATATTTAAAACATATAATATATAAAAATAATAATATTTATAATGTTCTTTGTAAATATATATATATGTGTGTATGTGTGTGCATATTTATACAAAATTTATTCTTTATAGTAATCCGCCTTAGTATGAAATATTTCAAAGCATTCTGGAACACACAGACCAACACTGCAAGTGGAACACTGAAAAACAGTTTCTTTTCACACTTTTTTCCTTTGTACTTTGCTCGTTCAGTACAAACTTTGCAGGAACGACTGGGTCTAGCTTTGGTGTTTGTAGATGGAATCTTTGAAGGAAAATGTCGCGCTAATAATCTTCCAGCTATACTCTTGAACTGGGACGGTTCAATGAGATTTTTTCCGCCTTCTTCTGCTAGTTGTAGAGCTACGTTACTCATAAATTTATTTAATGACATTTTGCGTTTTGTTAACTGTTTGAACAGCACGTGTCCATTACAAACAACTATGGTTAGTAAGTAGAAAAATAATTTTTTCCACCACTTGACCGTTTTTCTTTTAAATGGATAATAGCTTGCCATTTGATCGATGTGATCCACACCTACTTTATTTTTATTATAATTTACCACACAAGAAGGTTTCATTTGTGGATTTCTATACTTGTTGTTAATTTGAATCATATCGAAATTATGTTTTGTTGACAACATAAAAACATCTCTTTTATCCTTCCATTTTAGAAATAAAAGATTATTCTTTATAGCGAAGCATGCTTCACCCCTATTTAGTGTTTCCATTATTACTTCTTTTGAGAGTTCTTTCCTAATTTTCATCACCGTTCCTACAGCGTAAGTATCATTGCTTTTCAGAAACTGAAATACTAACGGTGACGAATAAAACCTATCCATGTACACTGTATGTTTTTTATTAAAATATGGATGGCATAATCTAGTGATAATGCCTTTGGCACTATTATCAGTAGTCATGCTTTTCCCCGTGTATACTTCAATATTTAATGCATATCCAGTTTTTACATCTGCTATTATATATAATTTTAATCTGTATTTATTAGGTTTATTTTTCATATAAACTCTGTGTTTAATTCGTCCTCGGAAAGGACAGATGCCCTCATCAATGCACAAATTTTCGGAAGGAAGAAACAATTGACCACTTTTCTGGATAAAACTGTCCATAAAAGGCCTGCTCTTAAATAGCGGATCATTTGTTCAATATAATTATTATTATTATTAAGATGGAGCATATTAAATATTGATTTGAATCTATCTCTACTCATTATATTAGCAGCAAAAGTTGAATGTAAAACAGGCAACTTAGACCAATAATCGTTAACTTCCTTTTTTCACTAAAGACATATGAAATATAATTGCCAAAAAATTATATAAAAAATCAATTGAATATTAGTTAAATCACTAATATTTATTTTCTTAAGGAAAACACAAAGCTTTTCGGCATTTACGCCATTATCAAGTGAAAAATTTAAAAAATCATAATTTTAAAAATATAAATTAAATATAATTACTTAAAAATATGTGATGGTAATCGTGAAAATATGATCCAAAAACGATGTCTGCTTCTGTCGGTCTATTTTTTTGATTTGTTGAAATTTAATATCAATATATTTGTTTATTAATTTAGTTTTTTTATATTAATTTTTTCTTCAATATTATTTTCTTGATTCTGTAAAAGTTGTATACTGTTGGAATTTTAAATTTTTCATTTACTATTGCGATGTATGGTGTCCAAACGTAAAATATAAAAATATACAACAACAAAATTTTTTAAAAAAACACAATTTTACAAATAAAATGAAAATAAATATTAAAACTCTTTTCATTTTATTTGTAAAATTGTGTTTTTTTAAAAAATTTTGTGGTTGTATATTTTTATATTTTATATTTTACGTTTGGACACCATACATCGCAATAGTAAATGAAAAATTTAAAATTCCAACAGTGTACAACTTTTACAGAATCAAGAAAATAATATTGAAGAAAAAATTAATATAAAAAAACTAAATTAATAAACAAATATGTTGATATTAAATTTCAACAAATCAAAAAAATAGACCGACAGAAGCAGACATCGTTTTTGGATCATATTTTCACGATTACCATCACATATTTTTAAGTAATTATATTTAATTTATATTTTTAAAATTATGATTTTTTAAATTTTTCACTTGATAATGGCGTAAATGCCGAAAAGCTTTGTGTTTTCCTTAAGAAAATAAATATTAGTGATTTAACTAATATTCAATTGATTTTTTATAAAAAATCACTACATTCCACATTATATAAAAAATTAAAAAAAAAAAAATTATATATTTCATGTTTATGTACACATTTCCACGAATTCCACATCGAATTTGGTGTTAATTTATTTTCGTCCTTTAAATTATTAATAATTTTAGCAGCATAACGATTTGTTTCATTTTTTATAAGATTTATCATATCCGTATCAAAAAACGATTTAAAGTAATCGATTTCATTAGCTGTATTGTCCAAAGGACATTACGAACCAGTATGAGATGCGAAGGGTATGGTGGGTGAAATATATCTAGTTTCTGACGACCAGTCACTCTCATTTGGACCCTGGACTGAAAAAGCATCAGCATGAACCAATGTTGAGTCTTGTACAATATCAGATAATACATTTGACGTTTCCGTTTCAAGCATTGGAGCAGAAAAATCGGTAGTAATACTTTGCTGATCATCGAATGCAGACGGAGGAACAGGTTGTAACATTGTGTATTGTCGATAGCTGTCATCTTCGATTTCTATGATAGATAAAAACGTATGTTGCATATTAATTTTTAAAATTGGGAATTGTTTTTAAAAAGTCCACGATAAAATGTTGAAGTATGGATTTATAGGAAACGGAAAAAGACAAAATAATTTATAATATTCGTAGTATTCAAAAATGTACTCACCATAATTTTCATCGATGGATTCTAAAATGTTATTTTCAACAGAGTCATCTAACTCTGACCCGGAATCATCGAATATAGCATCTAAAATTGCCTTATTTGATATGACACGTTTGTTCATTTTTGAAATAACAAAATACGCTGCGCTTAATTCACGAGAAAAACACTAAACAAAAACATAAAACAAACAATAGCTAGCGGAACACATAAATAGCCATATCTCACATTCTATTAGTCCTAGAGAGATGAAATAAAAACTGGTTTACTTAAAACCACGTGGCCTAACACATTAACTAAACTGAAAACGTGCAGCGCTCGTTAGTGAAACAGAATACGATGTTATTTGTCGAAACGGGCGATGCCCGTTGGCCGTCGTGAAATAGACATTTTTTTTCAGATAGTCGTAGTGCGAATAAAACCTTATAAGCTACGAGCACTGCACGTGTATCGTCAGGAGAAAGAATATTGTAAAATTTAGTGCCGTCCGGAAAGTGTTAATTCTTCGTATTTTTCTATAACACCACTCCAGTTGTTTTTATCTTCCGTTATTTATGATCGAAGTTTCCAAGCCGCACAAGGAGTACGCTTCAAACGTATAAATTTTTCCTTAGTTCTATATTTACATTTTTTGACGTTAACAGCAATTTATTTTTAAACAAAAGCGGACTTCGACAACGTTATTCTAGACAGTGTTTTCTGATCGCATATATCATGTTTTTTTTTTTTTTTAATATTATGTAAATCTGCATATGCCGCTTGTAACTACCAGTGTTATTACAGCAAAGGAGACATGTGTCTAGTTTATATGTATGCTAGGAGTCCACTTTCTCTAGCAAAATTCAGGATTCTAACTATTGATTGAGGGTTGTTTGAGAGGAACTTGTGTATCAGGTCCCATATTTTGTGTTTTAACCTGTGTGATGTGAGTGTTTGGCAGTTGTAGATTAAGTGTTCTGTTAAATGTCCGCATAGAGGACAGCTTGCTGGTGGGGCTTTTGGTATACACATAATTGTGTGATACGGCTGTCTGGCCTACAAGGGTACCATATTCTTTTCTGCTTGTGCCACCTGGAGGCCACCAAGGTTCTATGGTTGATTTTATGCTACTGGGGAAGGTTGCTTGTGAGGTCCAGTCGGTCGTCCATTGCTGATTACTGTTATTCATGAGTACATGTGCTAATGTTGGAGGAGGTGGTGAGTATTCTGGTACTGGTGATAGCACCATAGACCGAGCTTCAGGTCTACTTTATCTCTACCGTGCATCCCAATGTGACTTGGGATTCACAGAAAGCTTATTTCCCATTCTTCCTTATATAGTGCGTTATGTATTCGTATTATCTTGACGGCATATTAATTGTAGAAAGGAGAGGGAGTCTGTTATAACCAATGTTTTTCCATGGAAAGTACAGCTGATCTGATGTACTGATAACTAGCTTTGGTATAGGGTCATTTGGAAAAAGGTGGTTAGGTGATATACATTTTTTTGGTGCATGCAAATGTTTTATTGTAGCTAAGCAGATGGTTTAAACAGAGGTAAGTATAGTATTTTCTGTAGTATAAGTGGACAATGCACACAGGCTCTTTGATGGAGATGAGGGATGTACTACAAGGATAGATCGAAGCCCAGCATGATGTATTGTATCTAATGTTCTTAATATAGATTCACTGGCTATTTAGTATACCTGACACCCATAGTTGATTCGTGATAGGATTATAGATTTATAGATATTTAAGAGGATTTGAGTATTTATATTATATTTTGGGTTGGATAAATATTTCAGAATTGGAAGTAGTTTTAAGCATCTACTCTTGACTTCAGTTATATGTTAACGCCGGGTTAATTTGGAGTCGACCAATAAACCAGAAATTTCACTCTTGTTTTGGCTGTTAAGGGAAGGTTATTTATACTTAAGGAAAAACTGGAGGATTGTAGATGCCTCTTATGGAAAATAATGTATGATGATTTTAATGTGGAAAAATATAAACCTGTCGTGTCAGACTATTGCTGTAAACGATCTATGCTTTTTTGTAGGATTTTTCGTGCATTAGAAGGAATACTGGGTGGCAAGGATATATTAAGATCGTCAATATAAAGCCGAGCGGTTACAGGCTGCGAGATATAATTTGCTGTGTAATCGATATATAACTTGAACAAGGTTGCACTTGCAGAGCCTTGTGGAATACCATTTTGACAAATCGATGTTAACTTGAAATGTTCGGTTGTTTAGGAAACTGTATAAGTAGTTGCCTAAATTACCGCATATATCGAAGGACTTTATTTTCATTAATAGAACGCTTTTTCTAAATCAAAGAATATATAAGTGCTCTTTATCGTGTTGTGATGTTAATATCTGCCTTTGTAAAGTGAGCAGATGATCTATAACCGATCTCGTCTTACGCACACCAACTTGCAAAGGAGAAAGGAGATTGTTTTATTAGTGAATCTTAAGTATCTATCTTATTCTACTTGTTTTAGCCATTTAGAGCACACAATGAAATGGTGATCAATATAACTCATTAATTATGTTCGAATTTTAACAAAAATTTTGCAATATTTACGCTATTTTGAAGTTATTAAAATAAATTAAATAATAATAAAAAACGATGGTAATAATGAATTATATATAACAAATATATATATTTTTTTATTATAAAATGAAATTAACTAATGCATCTATTTTTACATAGAAATTATATATAAAACACTACTTTATTAATTTCAGTTATTAAATTCTTCGTAATTTACTGTTACCTCCCTCTGTCTCTCTCTCCCTTATATATATATATATATATATATATATATATATATATATATATATATATATATATATATATATATATATATATAATATATAGTAGATTTATTGGTAACTTATTTTATAAACGCCTAAATTTTTTAATACTACTCCTTTAATTATTTATAAAGAAATTTATTTTTATTATTTATATTGTAAGTTTGGATATGAATAAGGGACTAGTTGGATGTACGTTTTTTTGTAACGTATTCGTCATTTTATATAAGTAAAATCTCTCGATAAGCGTTTCAGTGTGAAATATATATGTGTATTATATATATATATATATATATATACACGATAGAGTTAAGTTTTATTATTATTTAAATTATATTAGCAACTTGAAGATAATTGATGAATGAAAATCTTTGTTATAGTTTAATCAATTATTAATTTTTAATTTTATTATATCTCGTTTTAACGCTCAAAAAAATATTTTAGTAATTTTTAAGAGATGAATTTTTTATAGTACAGTTGTAGAATTTTCTCTTCGCCTGTCGTTAATCGTTTGTTAAAATAGTTAAATCGTAATTTCCCTACAACTACGTACTAATTGAACGCTTTCAATTATTAAAATAAAATATTAAACATGTAAAGCACGTATCCTCGAAAAATGAAAGTTTCGTTCGCTATAATTGAAAAGTACAGTTACAAACGGTTTCGCACGTCTAAATAGAAAGAGCTAAAAAATAAAAAGAAAAGGATGGAAGATGTAAAACGCGTCATTTTCTTCTAGGTTTTTCGTCTTGGTTCTATTTTGGATTACGCTAAAAAAGTGATAATAACAATAATAAAAAACTTAAAAAAAGATAACGTTAAAAAAATCGAGCGAAATTTAAGGTTCAAGTTTCGGCCGGATTAGACAACGACGACTTAGCTGCTGCTGAAATTTGGTTTCTTTCTCCGTCGCACTTTCTAGTTGACTTCGCTTCTTTTTTTCTTTTTTTCTTTTTTTTTTTTTTTTTTTTATCGCTAACTTTCTCTCCGATTTATAATTTATACGAAAAGTTAGAAATTCAATTTCCCGCCTAGAGATTTTTCTGGCCATTTTCGTTTTCCCGTACTACCAGTCGGTGTTTGCGGGAAAATTCGAGACAAATTTCGACGAAATACTTCGATAGTATTAAAAACATTTTTTCCTTTTATTTTTAGAAAGCATGCCGCCATCTTACATTCTCCGTTTAGATTTACGACGAGACATCCGTCAAAATATTCGTGTCCAAATTTTCGACATTTTTAATATCCGGAATTTAGCGTCTAGAGAGAAAAATACAACGTGTATATATATATATATATCTATTTCGATAATTTATATATGACGATTACGCATTATTTTTCTTTTTTTGTGAACATAAGAATCACTATTTCATACATACACACGCACACACATACATACATATACATATATATGTTTATTTATATATATCAATCGATGTATCAGTCCTTAAACTGGTTCGCCTCTATCATCCAAGTCATCCATTTTTTTCGTTGTTCTGCTGTTAGCCTTACATTTCAACGTGTAGCTATTGATGTTCGCTTCTTTTTTTGATTGTGTCTATCAGTGCCTGTCTCGGTCTTCCTTTTGGTCTGCACAAGGATATTTTTTCTTCTATAATATTCTTCAATAGACCATCGGGTCTTAACACGTGCCCAATTTTTTTAAATGTTTGTTTTTCTAATCGTTTTCAATAGTGAACTTCTCCGCTTGTAGTCGGTTAAAAACTTCTTCATTTGGAATTTTATTAACCTACGAAATTTTTAGCATGCATCGCCAATATCTTGTTTCAAAAACATCAATTTTCTGTAAATCGCTTTCGTTTAAAATTCACGTTTTCCTCGTGTACAGAGATACTGCTGATATATACGACTTGGAAATACGTTTTCCTAATCCTATAGACAGCGTGTTCCGTGGTATTACGGTGTTTTTATTTTAATCACCTCTTTATCCATTGCAATTCTTCGCCGGATCTATTTGCTGCAATATACGTTTGACATGTTCGACATTTTTCCCATTGATTGATATATTCATGGCGCGTTACGTTTTTTACAATATTTATTTCCATCCTATATTTGCCGGTTACGCTGTTTAATTTTTTTTCCATTGTTAGCAATCCTTTTTCATTGTCCGTTATTAATACTTGGTCGTCTGCGAATTTAATAGTTTTAAATTGGATCTTTTATTGGCGCATGTATATGGGTTGGTTAACCCGTAAAACGAGCGAGCAAGCCAAAAGAATATGAACACGCAAAAGTTTTTTACGCGTGTGTATATATATATATATATATATATATATATATATATATATATATATATATATATATATATATATATATAGGGTCATTATCAGATATTTCAAATACTTATTTTTCATTTTACTTGTAAAATTGTGTTTTTTAAAAAATTGTTGTGTTTTTATATTTTTATGTTTTATATTTTACTTTTGGATATCATACATTGCGACAGTAAAGGAAAATTTAAAATTCCATCAGTATACAACTTTTGCAGAATCCAGAAAACAATATCGAAAAAAAATTAATAAAAAAACAAAATCAGTAAACAAATATATTGATGTTAATATATTCAATTTCAACAATTCAAAAAATAAACAGAACAAGACAAGCAGAATAAAAAATTTTATGAAATATAGTTTCACCATTACCATCAAATATTTTTAAGTAATTATTTTTAATTTATACGTTTAAAATTATGATTTAAAAAAAAAGATTTTTTTTGTTCACTTGATAATGGCGTAAATGCCGAAAAGCTTTGTGTTTTCAAAAGAAAATAAATGTTAGTGATTTAACTAAGTTTTCAATTGATTTTTTATATATATGTAGTTCGTATTCTTTCTCTTGCGCAACCGCGCACGGCTATACGTTATTTCGTTGAAATCTTCGCTGCACAAAGGATGTATGTGCGAAGTAGATTTGAGAATGAAAACATTTTAGTCAAAGTTAAGCATAGACGACAGTGCGTTCATTTTCCTTGTTAAATTTGTACGAACCGTGAGTTTATTAAATAGAGGTGTCTTTTTGGGAAAACTTCTTTAAGCTTCACTTTTTGCCTGCGCCCCGAGGCACAGAGTTTTTTAATACATCCTCCTCTTATTGTTACACTTTGAATTTCTTCTAACGTTTCGTTTAATAAGACATCTTTGACGCGCACTGTTTGAAAATTTCTGTTTTTTCAATTCTCCATTTTACCACCGTCATTTGGTTCTCGTATAATTGTTGTATTAATTCGATCAGTTTATCCGACATGTTTACTATTTTAAATATTTTTAACAATTGGTTCGTTTCTGCTCTAACCAATACTTGAACACAATCAATGAAGTACGCATATATTCCACGTTTAAGTCTATTATTTTTTCTCCAAGTATTCATAATCCAGAAATTACACCCTTCGTTCATGATCTATTTCTAAATCCTTACTGTGTATTGTAATAATATTTTCGATGTATGTGTGACTAAACTAATTATCTTGCATTCTTTACGATGTTTTGGATACACTTTTTAAGAATTAGCACTAACGCGGATGTGAATATATCCTTTGGGCAAGTTTCTTCTTTGTAAATTTTACACACAAAATCATATAATTTATTATGAAGATCTCCATCATTAGTTCTGCCAGTATGTTATCGAGTACTGATAATTTATTCCCATGCATTGTCTTTATTGTTAGATCAAATTCTTACCGAAGTAGCATATCCCGTTGATCTTTTTCATTATGCATTGTCTTTATTGTTAGATCAAATTCTTACCGAAGTAGCATATCCCGTTGATCTTTTTCATGTTCTTTTGTCCTAAAATTCGAATGGGCCGAGTTAAATAAACTGATAATAAAAGAAATGCGGAATGACATTCGCAAAGTTAATACTAGTGTAATAAAAACAACAATTGAAAGAAAAAAGGTCCCAGAATGTTTAAAAAAGTTTTGACGAACGGTATAAAAATATTAACAAAAATTGAAAACTCACAGGGAGAAATAATAATGGACAAAAGCAAAATAACTAAAGAAGTTGAACGATATTTCACCCATGTATATAATAGCAATGACCTTAAATAACAGCAATTATAACAAGAACAATCATAATGATGCTCTTCCAGAAGTATTATACCAAGAAGTCAAGTATGCTCTCAAATCACTAAAAAATGACAGAGCACCTGGCTGCGATGGCGTACTACCAGGAATGCTGAAATATGGTGGTCCTGCAATAGTAGATGCACTGCGATCATTATTCAACCAGTGCCTTATTAATAAAATGATACCCACAACATGGAATGAAGCAGAGGTTATTCTGATACATAAGAAAGGGAACACGCCATTGCTACATAACTATAGACCTATCAGTATGCTGTACCAAATATATAAAATATTTACCCGTGTAATAACAAACCATATAACACAAATAATATACTATCACCAACCGAGGTTATAGCACAGTGGATCATTTGTTAACTATTAGAACATTAATACAAACTTGTGAAGAACAGAACATCCCAAAAACTCAACAATGCCGGGTCATGATGGTGTTTCGTTTGAAGCACTAAAAATTTTACGGTCTTCGTTGATATTTTAGATAACCACCTAAATCGATTCTAAATTCTTGAATGCTTTTTGTTATCTTCCCTGTACATAAGAAAAATGAATCATTTAGATCAATTTTCTTAGCCTCTATTTGTGAATTCGTTATAGTTTTGCGACTCAACTGGTGGTTGGAACATAATGAAATCCATCCAGCTAATATCTATGGCATTTTACTCAAGCCTATGGTATTTGTAATAACTCAAGCACATTGGACTGTGTGGGTGATTTACTAGGTAATTAATAAACAATTTAATCTTACTGTTATTCTAGATATTATGGACGCCTATAATAATGTACACTTGCTCCCTTTGCAACATAAATTATTGTCCCTAGGTATTCCAGAGCATTGTTGACCACTTTATTGATGGACTATTTTTGCTACGTTGTATTCTAATAAGTACATTGTCGACCAGTTATCAGCGAGTGTAATACAGGCGTTTACATCAGGGTTTTTATCTTAGTTGGATCTTTTTAAATTTATATATTTCTAAACTTACACAGGTGCCTTTATATTCTATGATTCTTCATTTCCAATACAATATTATTCGATGCCCTATATAGCATTAGTATTAATATAGCATTAATTAAACGAGTACTTTTTAAGTTAAGGTTAACTCTCAGTGTCCAGAAATGTATGTTTCACATACAGGCATTACAATGTAAATAATTTCTCCATTACAACAGATAGATCATTGACATTCAAGCAGCACTGTGAAGCCACAAACATGAAAGTGATGACAAGAACGAACTTGATTCGAAAATTGATAGGTAGTAGATGGGGAGCTAAACCGCATCTATTACGAACATCGGCCTTGTCCCTTTGTTACTCTGTAGGTGAGTATGCTGGAGCCGTTCCGTAAATGCGAATAAAGTTAACGTTGCTTTAAATGAAGCATGCAGAGCAGTAACTGGCTGTTTAAGATCAACGCCTCTATCCAGATTATAAGAACTTGCTGGCATAGCACCACCAGAAATTAGAAGACACGTGGCAGCGAAGAAGGAAAGATGGAAGACAATTCATGATGAGCGCCACCCATTACACGGTTATACGGGAGTAGCCAAAAGCCGATTAAAATCCAGACGCAGCTTCCATGGAACAATGGAGGAGCTAAAAAATACAAACCACGCAGAAAGACTCCAAATGTGGAACACTGACAACAACCAGGCAGCAGAATCACTTCCAGCAGGCTGTCACCTGAATTATTCATCCTGGAGAACACTAAATAGATTACGAAGCGGTACCGCGCGGCGAAATACAATCTATTTAAATGGGGTTTGGTAGAAGATGATCAATGTCAATGTGGTGAAAGGCTGCATATTCTGCCACTGAAAAGGATAGCGCCAGCGCTGTAGTACGGAGAATGGCTGCATTTGCACCCCAAGTTGTGACCGTGAGTTTGTGGAGAATGCCTTTCTGGTTCTGATCTTTACTGTAGTATTTTCTAGGCGTTTCGTGAATGATGAAGTCCTATCGAGAGTCATATCTGGGCATTTTGGTGCGTCTGTGTTCTGCAATTTCTTGCCATCAATATTCATATTAAGTTTTATTTCGAATAATCGGTAATTAAGATGGAAAAGGGACATTACTGTTTTTTCCTTATTGAGGACTAGTCACCAATTACTGAAGTATATCATCATTTCCTTCCAATCTTTTCTTAACCGGGTTTCTGTTGTTTTTACTTCGAGTGCTACATCATCTGCGTATATGAATTTCCTTGCTGTTGTTTCTGGCAGATCTGAAATATATAAATTGAATAGAATGGCGGTACAACACTGATCCTTGAGGAAGACTATTATTTAGTACTCTTTTCCTGCTTTCTTTTCCTCCAACAACGACTGTGAAGGTTTTAAGCAATTTGTAAAATTTTTGGCTTGGAACTGTCTCCGGGAACTTTGCGAGGAGTCCTGTTTTCCATACTGTATCATATGCACAAAACAGGTCAATAAATGCTGGCGCAGTTTTTTCATTCTTTTGATAACCGCCCTCAATGTGCGTGACAAGGGCATTTAACTTATCAATACAGCTTTTCCGGAAACCAGCTTGTTCGATTGGAATTTTCTGATCTGTAGCTTCTTCAATCTTCCATGGACTACCCTTTCAAGAACCTTGTAAACAACGCTTAGCAGTGTTATAGGTCTATAATTACCAAGAGTTGGATCTTTCCTTTGCAATTACTATTATCCTTGTTTCTTTGAATATAGGCTGTTGAATGACAGTGTCTATGATATTGGTGAAAAGCTTGCTTATGTATTCTTTGGTTTTCACCCGAACTTTTTAACAAACTGTTAGAATATTTCAACCTAAACTAATGAGTTTTCTATACACGACTGTTAAAATTAACGGGTATTAGAAAATAATAAAAAAAACTTGTCCTTGAGTTTCTGATAATTATACACAGTAGATATAGAGCGCAGTTTTAGCCTTTAGCCTGGTATTGATTGTTTTTTAATTCAATTAACATTGGAATTTTTATTTTGTTTTCCTTTGCGTTCATTACACAGATTATACTGTCATTTCCTTTCGATCAAGCTTCAAATTAATAAATATATTTTCATTAGTTTAACGCTTTGAAGTCTGTGGACGTGCTACGGACGTTTCTCAAATTCTTTTACTGTCGAAGTGTGTAACGATAGCAAAACATCTTCGACATGACGGGCTTTGCATGTTTTTTGAGTTCTCTTTGTGTAGACGGCTGACATATTTTCAAAAATTAACTACAAAGCTGAAATGTACTCTTTTTGGAAATGGAAAAATCGTATTTTTTACAGCATATCTAAATTTTAAAAAATCGAATTATCGCCGAGAAATCAAATATACAAATGCAGTGGTATATGTTCTGGAATTATTTGAAAAAATTTTAATTTACAACATTTTTACACACAAAGGTGATGGTTGTTTAAAAAAATATGAATCCTGTAGTTGAATTAATGTATAGTTTGTTTAATTTTTAGCTGAAATAGGTAAAATAGTGAAATATAATTTATAGTTACGTTTATATTTCGCTTGGAAATTATAAAGCACTCTGTAATACATAATTATTAGTTTTCCATTGTCTTCCATTTTTAACTTTATATTTACCCGCAGTTTTTTCTTCCCACCTACTGATATTATCCATGAAGGAAAATGTTATCCTAGACTTTTCTCTCGAACTGTATTGGTTCATCGAGTTATTTTCCTATAATCGATTTCATGATTATATTCAAATTCGGGAAAAGCAAATTACCGAATACCGAGTAATGTTACTGGTGAAAAATACGTCATTGTTATCAGAGCAACTTAAAGTGTGATTAAAAAAAAAAAAAAGTAGCTCTTTAAGCTGTTGTAAAAATTGTTGTTTTATCAATTCAAGAAACAACAACTTTTACGAAATTATCGATAAAGTAACTTTTTTCAGTATACATTTCAAATGTCTATCCTGTTTTCATATCTGCTAATATGTACAATTTCACGCCATAAGATTTTCATATGGAACAAAGCTTTCAATCAAAAACGGTCTTACTTCAAACAGCGGATCTTATTGTTTTATATTTTTTGATGTGGTGTTTGCATTAATATTAAGACGCAGCATATATAAAAAAAAAAATAAAAACGGTCTTCAACCTGTCGCGGTTCTGCAAATATACCGTGTAACCTTTACAATGTGACCGATAATAGCTAACTTTCACATCTCACAAATGCCATATGGAATATTCTCGAAGCTTATTTTGACGTTTGAGTTTTGAAATAATAGTGCCGGCCTATTTGCTTGATTTTCTCATTGAAAAATATACTAAACAAAAAAAAAACACTTTTACTTTTTCAAGTATCTAAAGAGCAAATGAGTTCTAATAGTGAATAAGGAATAATTTCAGAAATGTCTTCAAATATGTAAGACCCTTATCAGAAAATAGAGTTTTGTTTATTTTTTTCATTATTTTCTACTCGACAGTCGTGTACTCAGATTCATGATATCGAACCGGTTCGAGATTCTGTAATGTAACGGATACTGATTGTACAAAATTTTCTTTATCGCTATCAGTACGGTCATTTGAATGAATTCTATCTTAAATTGAGTTTTCTTCATAGTTCAAATTATCTAACTCAGAATTGGAACCGCCAAAAATTATGTCTAAAGTTTAATCATTATTTAAACACAAATTCTTACTCGTATTATGAAAAAAATATATATATATATTGAAAGCTAAACGATAAAATAGTATATATTCGTATATTTAATCGTAAACACAGATCTTATAAATGTTTCCGCCATTATGTAAGTACGTGTAACTGATTTTACGCCTATTTTAAAACCATTTTCTTATGAAATATAGAAATAAAAGCGTCTCTTTGTGTTATTAAAGATTACAAGCTAGTTAGCAGAATGAAGTATTATTATTCATATAATGCACGTATATATACTGTGTATGTGTGATATATATGTATATATATACATACTACTAATTTTATAAAAGACTCTTTTAATCAAATTTCCTGTGCACGGTGAATCAGTTTTATTATACGCACTCTATAATAGGTAGGTGTTTAAATTATACACTGACACAACAAGACGAAAATTGAACATTATTCAAAGAATGACGCGATGCCACGATTAAAGATGAAAGCTGCAAGCTTAAGATAAACGATGACCTAAATATATCCATCGATAGACGAACGGAGTCGCTTGTGTCATCTCCGATGACAATGCTTTGGTCTTTCATCGGTAATATACTTCCAGAAGACTGATCACATTACGTTACATTTGTTTTGTTATTTTTTGTGTGTTTTTTTTTAAATTGATTCCCTAATTCAAACACTCGATTGGGCAAATTTATTTGGGGGAACACCATAAAGCAGCAAGGTACATGTGTGCTAATAGTAACAAATAAAAATTAATTAAAATCAATATAAATTAATTAATAAAAAGAGAAAAATTTAAAAATCAATAATTTGTTTTTCAGGTACCCTACTAATTGTGGGGGGGATATGAAGGAGAACCAGGATAACGAAATCGTAGTCCAACTCCTCTAATAAAACTCACAATAGTTTGTGTAAAAGCGAATTTTAATTAAAGTATACGTTATACATACAAAATAAAGTGGAAATTTTATAAGAAAGAAACATGAGTAAATTAAAGCATAAATGTGCTTATACATACAAAACAAAGTGCAAATTTTATAAGAAAGAAACATGAGTATTAAGTTACAATAGAGCAGTTTACCGCAACTTCAATAGAGGATTATTCACTTGACAGAAAAGCGTTTGTCGAGAAGTTTTGTTCGATTCGCGTTTAATGAATTTTATAAAATTTCGCCATCATAAAAAAAAATTAAAAGTTTACCCAACCGACTTACAATATTTTTGCTGCATGCGACTCTAAATTATGGCGTATGAAACAGTTAACCCGGCATCGGTCGGTTAAATCTGAAAACGTAATGCAAAATTTATACACGAACATACCAAAAACGCAGATAATAAACATGAACTCCGTATAATATAAAAATGATTTTTATGGTATATTTCTTAGAACTAATTCTTCATCAAAATTTACCATTGAATACAATAAATTATCTATATCTTTTTCTTTTTATTGTTTCCATTTTTTCACGTAGTTTTTGTTCTTCTGTATGTAAAATTTTATAATTTTGGTTAATATTATTGATTTTGTTTTTTAACTATTTATATTAATCAAAAGTTCTTATTTATTCTGTTTCACAATTATTAAAATAAAAATGTCTTCAAAGTCGGACTGCTATCAGCCGAAATAAAATGCAATTTTTTATTCATCGCGTTGCGTATCTAGCTGTTTAGTATGTAAATAAAATTGCATATTAAAGAATGAAAGAAAAACGCGTATTTTATAAAACAGTTATACAGAAACGATCTAATAATAAATATTTTTATCGTTTCGAAAATTATGAATCTCGTATAAACTTAAGCATAATATTTAAATTAAATATACGCGAACTGAATGAAAAAATAATGATACTTAGTTAAATTGTTATAAATTTCACAAAAAACAAAATTACTTATCTAATAGACTACGCACGTGGGAAGTCTACGCAAAAAACTTAATATTCGACGAATTTTACCATATTTACATTTTAAGTATTTTTTTTTTTTTTTTTTAATTTTAACTTAGAGTTTTTATTTATATTTATCTGTTAATGTTAAATGTTGTTACTTGTATTAACTATATTGAATTGATTGGACTATAAGTAAACCTTAACATTAAACGATTTATTAAAAGAACAAAAGAAATCTATTGTTCTCTATGGAATACCAGGTTCCAAATATATGAATTGGACTCTATATGGATGATGAATGCATAGGAAGTTGCACATTGAGCGATTGTCGTATTTAAGAAGAACAAATTTCCGAATAACATTAACTTTAATATTAATATTAAATAATATTAATATTAACAAATGTATAAATACACAAATGGTGTACACGCGGTTGTTAATTAAATCGAATAAAAACTCGCTTTTAAATTACAGATGCACGTGCATCTTGAACAGTTAGTCATCGAAAACCAATAACATTTTGGAAACACCGGTGGGGTAATGAGAATGATCTATGTGAGGTACCTAGATGCGAAATTTTAAAAAGTGAGACACCAACCAAGTCACATATACTAGGAGAACGTTGCGTTTGGTTAACACCAAGAATTTACCTGAGAGCAGTATGACAAATGAGGTTAAAAGATTTTAGGCATGTTTCGTCGTTTTTAATATGACAAACCAGGTACGTTTTTTTACGTCCAACTTTCGCTTTACCTTCTATTCTTCCCATTAGAATAGTTTATAACGAGCAATATTATGTCCCAAGTGTCCGAAATATTTTAGTTTTCGAATTTTTATCAATTTACACAATTCATGATCTTTCTTCATAATAGTGAGTATCTCTTCTTTGGTCTTCTTAGCAGTCCAGGTTATTTTGAAAATTATAATTCAAAAGCTTGCAATCGACTCATGATGATTTTCTTCAATGTCCACGTCTCACAGCCGTACAGTAAAATAGACCTGATATAACACTTTGGAATTCGAACCCTTAATTCCAGATCGTGTCCTGTTAAGATATTTTAATCTTGTTGAATGCATTCCTCGCCTGTTCAATCCGACTTCTGATTTAAGTTTCAGATCCGACCGTAATGTCCAACAGCGCGCCTAAGTATTTAAACGATTCAACTTTCTTCAAACATATCCCAATGTATTCTAGGGCTGGTATTATTACCAATGACAATTATCTTTGTTTTCTTTGCATTTAATGATATTCCATATTTTATGCCTATTGCGTTGTCTTCTAGAGCTTTTAAATATTTGTTCTGCATAAACATTGAACAGCATTGGTGATAGTACACCTTCTTGTCTCACACCGCGGTGTATGTTTACTGAGTCTGAAGTGGCATATTGATTAAAAGAAACAATAGCGTCCTGGTTAAGATACAGATTTTTAATTATTCTACGGCCTGCTGGATCTAATCCAATGTCTTCCAATATCTCGAACAGCTTTTGATGCCGGACTTTATCAAATGCTTTTTCAAAATCGATGAAACATAGAAATTGGGGTTTTTGAAATTGCAAGCATCTTTGAATGAGTACGTTCGTACTCAGGATTGCTTCTCGAGTAGTCTAAAACCAAATTGCTCTGGTCCCAATCATTCTAAAATCATGACAGTATTTTGAATTTAGTATTTTCGGTTATGAATCGTGATTAATCTCTGATATACTTGATTAAGAATTTTTAGTAAAATTTGTAAACCACTATCATCTAGTGTATATATATATATATATATATATATATATATATATATATATATATATATATATGTGTGTGTGTGTGTGTGTGTGTGTGTGTATACCTAGGTCAAATTATTACCATAAAGAAGGAAGCAATGCCTGAAGAAATTAAAGGACGAACGCATCTCTCGTGGGTAGCTTTTGGAAACTTGAGTACTGTCCTCAAAAATAAAGATATACCTACCAGCTTAAAAAAGATAGTGCATCCTTCCGGTGCTTAAATATGGAACGGAAACATGGAACCTAACGAAGTATGTCGTTAAGAAACTTGCAGTGACACAGAGAGGCAACGAAAGAGTAATGTTATGCATCAAGATGTCAGAACAGAAGGCCAATACGTGGATAAGACAGCAAACTAGTAGTCGAACGTGTAGCGCAGTTAAAATGGATTTAGACAGGCTATGTAGCAAGAAGGAACGATGACGGGTGGACGAAACGAATAACAGAATGCTTCCAAGAGAAGGATACAGAAGTCGCGATCGTCCGGATACATGATTGAGACTCGTGATCGCTACAGATGGAAAGAAAAAGGGAACGCTTACAACCAGCAGTGGATTGATATAAGCGCATCGTGATCGTTATATATATATATATATATGCGTGTGCGTATGTAAACGAATTTAAAAATACATTTTTAAATGTTTTACTACCACACCTCACATATATACATATATACGATTACATACATAATCAAATTTGAATGCAAATTTTTAAATATTTGCTACCACTGCATACGCTATATATATATATATATATATAGTCGCAGTGGTGTAGTTGGTGCTCGACTTTCAACTTGACGGTCGGTGGTTCGAAACCAACACGCGACATAGAAAGTTTTCATCATTATTTAATTCATAATTATCACGGAGAAGGCAGTGATACCCCACTCCGTATAACATCATGTATCTGCGTTGCATATAGTGCCTTGAATGCTAGCAAATTTTGTACGTAAAAATAAACGTACAATAGCTAGTCACGACGTTCGGCAACGAACAATACGATGATGATGATGATGATGATGATGATATATATATTAGAAGAAATATATTTACAAAACATATAAACAAAATCATGAATACGTGAATAATTGAATAATGAAGAATGTTAAGTACTTTATATATATATCTTAACAGGTAACTTACTAATGTATAACTACATCTAATGTGTATATGTAATAAAATTAAAATTTAAAACGTAAAATTTAAAGTTTTAAACTTTTAAGTACAGGAAAAAATTAGAAAAAAAAACAATAAAAATAAATTATAATTAGAACTTAAGTAAGGAGGGAATAAATAGGAAAATAATTCTTAAACGAGTAATCTATGTTTAATTCTGCGGTGTTTGTATTTAGAATATCGTACGGTGAGACTATGTCGTAATCGCCTATAGTGTTAATTAATGCGCTGTCACGCATTAAACAATTATGGTAAAATTTACTAGATAATTTGTTTATATAGGTAAGTGTATGTAAAAGGTTAAGCTGCGAATGCATATCACGTAATTTAGTACATCTATGGGCGTTTAGTACTGCAGCAGTGGTTTTGTAACAGTTGTAATTTTTTATGAGTACTGTTGGAAACCGAAAACCAAACAGGGCAGGCGTAAGTTAATCGGGGTAGTAGATGTGTATAATAACTTTTTGTTTGAAATAGATAAAGAAGAATGACGATTAAAAATTGGTGAGAGTATTGAGCGCGTTGTCAATTAGTAATATTGTCATTGAACGATAGACGAGAATCTAATATGACTCGTAAGTATCGAACTTGCGTCGACCACTGAATACATTTACCATCGATTGTAACGTCAGGTAACGTTAGTGGGCGTCGTCTTGAAAAAAGTATCGCATCCGTTTTTTCTGTGTTTATTTTCAGTCTCCAATATATATAACCTATGTGTGAATGTATGCTAAAGTACGAAATTAAATTTGAAAATAAATCTTTTTTCCCCCTAAAAAAATATATTTCAATTAAATGTGTCCAAATGAAAATGAAGTCGTCGTATGTTCAACTTTGGGCCATTTAATTCGCCGAAGAATCGTCAGACCATAATTTTACTTTTTAAAATTCGCTTTAAATTTGGCTGAAATTTAAAAAGAGATAAAGTTACCATCGTTTCAACAACTCCGTTCCCTATAGTACAATAATTTATAATTAGCGAACGTATAAGAAATATAATGAAACGGGTATAACGTATATTTACTAATATTGTTACCGTATACACTTGGGCGTGTACTTGTTTCGTGACGATTCTTTTATTTATTATTGTAGATTCGGTGCTTCAGACTAGGGAAATTTCCTTAACGTAACGTAAATAAAATAATAATTATAATTTTTTTTTTGTTTTTGTCGAATGTTTCGAATTATTTTTCATAGAAAAAGGGTTGTCGATAACATTCGGTGCGCGAGCGATATAGCGTCGATTGCTAGGAACCTCGACGATTTACTATAATTGATAAAAGCGGTAAAAAATTTCAAGATACACGTATAAATGCGCTATATACAGGACACGGTACCAACCTCAATTAAATATTTAGGACGATGTCAATCGACCACCGGTCGGATATATCTGCTGAAAAGCGGTAGAATAGAACGAAGGATAATATGAAATATTAAGGACGATGTCAACTGAATATATTTATTCGCCGAAATAAGCAGTAGAATAGAACGGAGGAGAATATTAAATATTTTTAGTATCAATCGGATATATCCGTCGAAATAAGCGGTAGAATTGAACTGAGGAGAATTTGCTTTCGGCAAAAGAAATGAAATATTCTCGATTTTGAGTATTGTAAGAAGAAGAAAGGAAATATATTTTTTAGTGCATTGAAGCAGGCGTATAATTGAATAAACTTCGTACCGGTCGAAAAATTGTCTATTAATATTACAGTAAGCCGATTGAAACAATTTCCTTTTTCAACCTAATTTACTACATCTAACAGCTAAGTAATACCGTCGGCTGTTACACACGGCACTATAAAAAAATAAATAGATAAATGAATAAACAAGCATCTGACATGAAATTGCTTATATAAATTAGAAATAATTGGTTGCGCGAAATTGCAATTTTACGCTGTTCGTGTATTTAATTTTTCATATCTCGGTGCGTTCAGTAGAAAGCCTAGTGAACGACTCGCGAATTTTTTCACAAGTTAAATCGCACATCGAGAAACAAACATGGTTCGCGTACGTCTAAGAGTTTTATAAAGAATATACTGAAAAACTGAGAAATGAGGTTCTATTAAAAAGTGGGAGAAATACGCGAAAATGGTACTGTTTGTTTTCAGCCATTACGAAGTTAGCTGGAAAAATTTATAAGATATCTTCCATATTAATATCGAGATGATTTCTTTTGACTTTTATAGATCTCGATATATTAAGTAGAGCTACCCGCGAAGCTTCAAAGTCTGCTACACCGTCCGATGAGAATATTAAAATTTAAGGGATAGAAATTTTGTTTCGCCATATATATAATAATAACAACAACAACAACTTAAGAGTTGCTTCTCGAGTACGATAATTACGGGCGTGGACTATCCGGAATAACGTACACGAATAATCTGAAGAGGTATAAGCTGAATACCGTCAACATCCGAGGCATATAAGAAGAAGAAAAAAAAAGCGTGAAGCGATGTATACGCGAGATTTACATTCCGATAGAAGAAGTTACAGTTGCAAAGTCATCAATTAATCTGAAGAAGTAGTTCAAATTGTAAGAAGATCCGACGCATATGAGAAGAAAAAGAACGGATGCGATGTTGATTTACATTTTGATGAATCAGTCGCAATGTCATTAATTAAAGCCATCAAGAAATAGACATTTTATCGATATGAACACACTGATTTTTGGTCGATTACACGTTTTATCGTTATAAAGATACCGCTATTTTGTTGTACGTACGCGTGTATGTATTTTGAATTATTGTCGCATTTAGATTCGTTGAAAGAATGCAAGAAACAAAGCTAATCTATAAAGTGCAGATACTAACGTTCGATATCTGCTTATAATATAAGGGGATATGCGTGTCGATATTTTACGCGGGGTGAAAATAAGTCGAAAATTAAAAAGTACCCGAGCAGAAACGAAATCTTTCTGAAGATGTCTTATATTTTACCGATGGTGTCAAAATCTATTCAAGCAACTAACATTCGTGTCCTTTCTCGCGACTATATTGAACGCATATATATATATATATATAAGAAAAAGAAATAATGAGAAACGATTGCACACGATTACGCTGAAAAACTTTCCTTTTCAGTAATAATATCGCAGCGTCCTGTTTAAATATTCACAGTTCGCACGCTATTATCGAATATACACTTCCTACAAAGTACTGAAGAATTCGCTTTATCCTACATCGTGAAGATCGAAATGGCTGCAGCGTTTTTACGATGGACTTAAAACGTACGAATATTTAATATTTATTCGGAAATAGCGGAGTAATATTTCGACTGTTACACACCGTTACGGAGGTTATAAAACGTGTTCGCGATAGATTTAAAAGAGATGAAAAATAAAGTAAAAAAAAAAAAAATTAAAAAAACATTACAAACTACTTCGTGCGGATACACATCGATACATATTTCAGCATGCTGAACCACAAAATATGGTACAAAATACATGTTCGCTCGTTGAAAATGTTGTCTCGTGTATCAAATATTAATCACTCAAAATATTATATAAATCAATATTTCGTGACGGATGGAACAATTTTCGGAATCTCGTCGTAAGATATATCCGCGTTAAAAATTAAATATGCCGGAGAAACAAAAATACATACGCGTCCTTAATGAAAATCGTACAAAAGTCGTTTAACTAATTCGTTATAGTCTTAGGCTTATCTGTGAAAAACAGTTTTTCTCGATATTTTAGTTTTATCCGATAAACGGATATAGGATAATTAAAGATTTCAATCTTACAATATCCTATTACTACGCCTTATTTATTTTTTTTCCGTTTTTTTTTATCTGTTCCCTTTTTTTTATTGAATACGTTTAATTATCGGTCGACGTTTACAAATATCATTTCGATACTTATCCACAAAATTTTCCTAGTAAACTGGTGTCGTCTTCACCGTCGGTAAATAAGGAAATTCGATATCGCTTAATGTCGTTCGCTTTTAAGCGGAGTTCAGTTACATCCGCTGACAACAGAAATAATTCGTTATAAATCATTTCGACGTCGTCGACCGGGTAAATTACGTTTTAATTATTAGGCCTTCGTTATTGGCGGCCACGTATAAATATACACTATCGTTCGTTTCGTACGCTTAACGGCCGAGGTATGAAATTTTTCCACGTAACACGAAACTCCGCTGGCTTCTTTTTCAGAGTTGAAACGCTTAATTTCAAAAACAATTTCCTTCGACGAACGAAACGCCAATTATTTCCGATTTTCTCGTAGATTCTTTAAAGGTCATCTTCGGACAATTTTTCGTTTCCTTTTACGAATTTTCAAATCTATTTCCATAATTGAACGTGTATTAAAGACTCGTCGACTACGACGTGCGTAAATGGTTCTGTTCAAACTAAATATCGATGAAATTCTCTAGTCGAGTAATGTTAAATCGATATTCGGATCTACGACAAACTGGTGTTCATCTAACGAACAATTAACTTAGCGGGAGTTAAAATAAATTATTTAAATGTATATTTTCGAAAATTTGTCATGAAAAAATTATGTAAATCAGACTAAAATTAATTTTAATGTCAACGCGAAAACGTTACACAAAATTTTGACTTAACGAACGTAGAATCAAATATAAAACTTGGACTACTTAGACTGAATAAAAATGTAAGTATTAATTTAATATAATAATTTCCGGTATAATATTGCAACGGAAAATATAAGAAGATCGTGTACACGAGTGAAAAATACGAATTACAAGTTAATGAGTATGTATTTTATATATTATATATATAATATCAACGTATTGTTTATTAAATATAAATAATTCGGTGCACACTCCAGGAATTTTATGCAATTTTACTTACAATATTTTTATGAATGGGTGGAACATTAACTGGTCGCTGACGTTATCCGTGATAATAATTATCGTAACATTTCGTCGATCAAATCCTTCATCGATTTTGCTGGCTTTTTAATTCGAGTTATCGGGATTATTATTATTATTATTATGTTTTTAGATAAAAAATAACTAAAAGACAAATCGATTTCCATTGAAATAAGTTTAAAAAAATTAAACTTAAAAGAAAAGGAACTAAACCGAATTAAAATCTATTCCGCGTTCGTCGTTAGTTGCTATATTTTTTGTTCATTTATTTTTTGAAAACTCGATAAGTTTATTTATAAATGTGATACAAGTAAATTAAGAATAACGAACCGAACAGAGTCCATTCAATTAACACATCACAAACATCCAGCATATGCATTTTTCTTTTTACGAATTCACCTTCAGCAAAAGGTTTTACACATTGAGCAATAAAACTGACTGATTAGTAAGTCATTCTCCCGTGAGAAATATATTTCGTCGCTGAGCCAATTTTGCTTTGTTGTTTCTTCATATAAATTTTGTGCATAACTAGCTTATTAGGTTCTTCAAGTTGTATTCTTTTCACACTACCACACTCGAGTTACGAATAAATAATAATTCTACCGCGTTATTTTTGTTAAATATATGGCATTCTAAATTTGATTTT
The DNA here is from genome assembly GCA_032883995.1 of Coronaproctus castanopsis. NCBI lineage: Eukaryota > Metazoa > Arthropoda > Insecta > Hemiptera > Monophlebidae > Coronaproctus > Coronaproctus castanopsis. Next base: position 158,650,935 of record CM065053.1, on the reverse strand, counting down.
CATGTTTTTTTTCTTTTTAGAAGCTATCTTTAAAGTTAAAAGGTTTTTTAAAAATTAAAATAACCTATTAATACTCGTTGTACTCTAATAATTTACAGTATTAGATAACGGTTTTGTGGCAATTATATCGTAAATAAACTAATTATCTCGTTTCGCATTTTTGTTCATTAAATCACACCTAAATTGTAAACAACGAATTACTCGACTAAAAAAGATTTGCAAGAGCCGATTTCACGCCGCTGGACTAAATTGTGCCCACGCAGTTACCTCTCTCCTCTTTTTAACAGTTTGGCCGCTGATGTCCGCTAAGTGGACATGACAAAAAAAAAGATGAATATAATATTATCAAGAATTCATTCGATTAATCCCTTGCCGAATGCAGATAGGACGTTGGCCATGCTCGATGTAACATCTGTAATACTTAAATTAATATCAATACGATTAGGGCGATATGTTTTAAATCGACGTGCAAATCCCTGTCGTCCTATGTCATTATTAACGATGAGTTACGTAAAAAAAATCAATATATCCGAATAAGATAGCGTAAATCGATATTAATAATTTTAACGATAACAACGTATCTAAATTATATTGTGTAAGTCGACTAATATTCTCCGTTTTAAATTTTAAATGTTTAATTTTAATTATTAAATTATCTATATTATTATTAACTCATTAGACCGTGTAAGGCGCTTAATATTGATTATATTTAAATCTATTTAAAAAATATTAACATTGTAGAAGAAATGGTATAGTATAACGCCATTACATAAATTAATATCGATACAATTAACGCAAAATATGCCGTGTTTTTCATCGACATGTAATTTCTACTAAGGCACCCAATTTCATTATTAACAACGAGTTATAAAACAAAACGAAAAAAAAAACAACTTAATAACTTAAAATGCTGGTTTGTTCGAAATTACTAGATGTTTGAAAGTTTAAAATTATTCGCATTCTAAAATTTTTCATTTATTTTGTAAAAAAAAAAATAAATAAAATGAAACGGGAGAAATATCGCCTAGCTTTTGTCGTTATTTCGTTTTCTAGTTTTTGTTATAGTTGAAATTCTTGCCTGGGATAAAACGTAAATAATAGTGATAATAATAATAATAATAATAATAATAATATTAAATTTAAATAAAAGGGAGGTTCGCATTTTTTCGCGTTAACTCCTTCGGACTTTGACAAGAATACAACGGTTAAAAATGCGTCCATGTAAAAGCGGACGAAGACGATATTAATAAAATTCTAGAGAAAGTCAAGACGAATTATACTACAAAGTGATATTTAATATCAGCCCGGGGTTTACCACCCTCTTCACATCTTCTTCCGCTGGGAAGAAGCCAACCAGCCCACCCCCTATTTAATAAAAGTCTCAATATATATATAATCTAATAATAAGCGTCGTTGTTTTTTACTATTATCATCGTCGACCAAGTTTCCTATATTCTATGTAAGTTGTCCCGGAAACTTTCCTTTTCTTAACTTTGCGTTGTTTTTCAATTTAACTGTTTTCTTGCACTCTAGCTGAGATACTTAGGTATGCATTAAAAAGTATGTCCGTGTGAGAATCGTAAATAACTCTTCGAAGATATTAATAATATTACACCGATCAATCTGTCGACGAATATAAGTAATTAATGTAGAATTAGATGTTTTTGAAACTTTCGAAATATCTGCCCTAGTTTTCATTTGAATGCTCGTTATTCGAAATATGAAATTTATTAAATTTTCCGATTTTTAAAACTTTTTTTTTTCACATTTTTTTTTCTTTTATAAAAAAAAGTTATTTCTTTTAAAAATGCGTATTTTCGATTTATTTTATTTTTTATATATATATGTATATAAATATATATATAATATACATGCACTCATGTACATACATATCCTAGAAATACGTGGGCATACAAATAATGAAAAGAATATTAATTATCGATCAATCAGTTTAATGCTTATTTTGAGTAAGTTGTTCATAAAAGACATGTAAGTATTACACACGAATATCAAACACAAACTGGTTTTGGAAGTAAGTACTCGACTATCGAAAGTATTCATATTATTAACCAGGTTAAATTTCTAGTTGTGTATTGATCTAACCGAATTAAGTAAACTTTTCGATAGAATTAAGCACCATACTAATATTTAAAGCTTTACTACACGCCGACGTAGAAGCAAAAAGTGTTAACATTATTAGAGAAATATATGAATTTAGCAGGTTGGAGTGTGTGCGAGAAGTAATTTGCTTAGGCTAGTGCATACCATTCGATGAATATATGGACAAAGATTAATAAGCAGAATTACCGTAGTATGGAACAAATTTGGGAGTTTAAAAGGAGTTTTGAAAAACAGAAGTTGGGAAATAAATTTGAAAGAAGGTAAAGAGAGTAATGGAGTGGTCGATTCGTTGGAATTAGAAGAATAGATAGAATTCAATGGGAAAGGTTAAAAAAATAAAATGAAGGATGTCGCGAGCAATACAACTAACTTAAAATGGAAATGCCTAATCACCTGATTCGTTAGAATGGACTGATCGCAGATGTAACTAAGTGGGTCCCTGTTAATAGCGAAGGAAGTGCGGAAAAATAACCGACAACAGATGAGCAGACAGATTTAAACAGGCTATCTTAAACTAATATAAATCTTTTATTTAATTCGTCTTATACGTAGGTATGATAAATATATGTTAAAAGAATCTACTAACCTAATAATTAATATAAATTAAATGTTAATTAGTATTATTATTATTATTTTATATATATATATATATATATATATATATATATATATATATATATATATATATATATATGTAATACCGAATAAAGATCATATATATGTTTTATAAGGATATTTAACGAAACTAGTAGCGTATAATATAGAGCAATATTATGATCAGATGACGTAACTAGTCACGCTATATACGAGTACCGAGAATAATAGAGAAAGTATACGTTAATTCAATTTATTTTTTCATTTTCTTTTAAAAACAAATTAAATCGGTTATTTTGAACGATAACTTTTTATTGCCAACGGAATCGGATAAGCCCCAAGTTGCGTATAAAAAAGATGATGATACCACGATGATTAGCTAGTTAATGTTAATCGTTGTTTGGTATTGTTAATGTCGTTGTTCCGCGTCTGACTGCTCGTTTTCCAAACTGCTATTACGTTTTATCGCCTTCGGTGTAATTAGCTGGAAATATGCACCATTATAAGGATGATCTCAAAGGGTATTGAATCTCTGACCTAAAATAGAACTATACTGTTATATTGCAGTTAGTCCTCTATATAGATAGGGGAAATCTCGAATCAGCAATTTACCATCTTTCTTAAGTATGAAATACAAAAGAGAAAACGGCAGTAAAATTAAAAAAAATAAAATGTAGCCCATTTAAATGCAAACACCATTCGCCAACAGCACGCTTATAAATACATGCATATTGTAAATTTACGCAGTCCGAACCAGATAAATTGTGGAATACGTACATATAAACTATCACTACCAGTTCATTAGCGTGTGTAATGTGTAGATCGGGCTTAAATACAGATACCATTTGTGAAATTTTTCGCGATAAATCTTTCTATTTTAACCTGAACTTCATGTTAAAATTTTCCTGCGATACCAAGTAAATTAAATGATTCATTATCCTACCTACGAAGAAAATGAATTTATTCTCTTTCATACATGAATTATATCAGACAATATGTATTATTTGTGTTATTACTATTATTTTTATTTATATATTAATTTTATTTATTATCATTCGTATATTATTTATGTCATTTTATATATATATATATATATATATATATATATACATATAATTCACATTATTATTTATATTATAATCATAAATATAATTCGTGTAAATTAATACACAAGTTGTTGGAGTGTGATGTTTGTATTCAAAAGGCTACATTTTTCTTCTACTGGTTTTACTGTTATTTTCTGCGATTTATAATTAAAACAAGGAACAGTTCGTACATTCCATACTATTCTACCGGTATAAAGAAGACAAAACTTTATTATCCTGCTGCAATACTCCTCCGAGATCTTCCTTATCAGCGAAGATACTGGATATTTTCCAACTGTCTAAATATGTTAGTTGCAAATTAGTCTTACTGCTTGTTCGCAATAATTAATATATAAATACATATAATACATATTTCTTATCGCTCGGTTCTTTTTATTTTAAAATTCAATAATAACATCGCTTACTACTTGTGTATGATACTTCTACAAATCATCAGCGATATTACCTAAAGATAAAATAAAAAAAAATCTATACCTCCGAGCGAAGGGAAGAAGTGAAACTTTTTAACTAAATTCGATACAGAGATTTTTTAAATTTTTACGCATGTGTATATATAAACACACATACATACATATATATATATGCGTGTGTCTATGTATATGTGAATATATATGTATATATATATATATATATATACACACACACATGTCCTAACACAACAAAACGTCGTTTGATAGGCGAGTGTTGGGATATATATATATATATATATATATATATATAAAAGCATATGTGCATGGATATATATATATATATATATATAAAATACATATTAAGAGTTGAGTTGCTCAAGACCGGAAGAAATGGAGCAGAATATGTGGTTAATTTTTGAGGAGGCTGCACCATGAAATATTGGTTGATCAGCTGAATATGATGATGATATGTATATATATACATGTATAAGATATATATACATCCGTCCGTTATTTTTATTTCCGCTCGATCGATCGCTTGCTCGTTTTGCAGGTTAACTTCCCATACATAACGCACCAATAGAAGTTTCACTTCAAAAATCATTCAATTCACTTGACATTACAAGGCAAATTAACGCAAACAACAGCAGTTATTCAAACTGGAAAGACATAGTGCAAAGGTTAAAATCTGAAGTTTTACCGTTTTCGCATATTCAGTTCAGATACACTTTACAATATGTATTTTATATATGCACACACGTGTGTATTTTATATAGATACATACATACATAGGAACATATATATATAGATATATATATATATTATTTCGAATTAGTCGCCAAAGAACCACGTTATCAACTATCATTCCTCTTATTCCAAACCATAATCACCCTTTCACTGTGCCCTTTCTTGCCCTTAGTTTCCTGGAAGAAACCTTTACATTTGTATAGGTTATTCTTTAATGTTAGCCTCTTCTTTATAAATCTAGTGTCAGCGTGCCTCTTTTGGTGTCTGTATACAGCGTGCTCTTTATTTTTAATTTTCACGCGTAATTAAACAATCTTCCTGCGAATTTACTCTTTTTGCATATGTTTGTAATCTTCTTCTATTCACGGGCGTAACTTTTTTTACTCCGCTTTATGTCTCTACTCGAATGTTCTAAATATTTTCCTTCATACGTCTTCATGTTGTTCGTTTAATCCTTTTCTATTAATTTTTACGCGTATAATGGCTTTAATTTCGTCACAGCTATGTAGTATTTCAATTTTTGATAATTATCGATAGATATCGCTTATTATATATTTCTTCTGTTAAATAAAATTCGGTTTTTATTCAATCTAACTCGGTCTTGATTGTTTGTTTTCCTGTCTGCGATAAACTTGAATTTATCGTCGACTATTTATAATTAACCGATAACAGTTATTATTTTCCGTGAAGCGGTTACGATAATATGATTTTCTTCAAAAAATTAATAATAACCTAAATCTACAATTAACATACTATTCTAGTTTGGGAGATCGTTGCATAAATAACACTTCTTACTTCTTGATGGCTCAACGTATGACTGCAGAGAGAAAATAATACGACAACGCGCGTAGATGACATTTTACATATTACGATCTATATATTCAGAACGACGTAGTTGATAACAATGATGACGGTGTAAGTCGTGCTCGATGGTGTATGAAAGGAACGAAACGTGCCGTGATTTATGAAAGATATCTCGGTTAATTTTCGCGAAAGAATCTCCTAAAATGAAATCTGGTTGTAATTTTAATGAAAAATGTAGTCGGCGTAGATTTTTCGTAGGTTAGGTTAGGTTAGGTAATGTAATAATAACGGGTTGTTTCCTCAAATGGGAAATTACCTTTTCTAACCAATCTCTACCGGACTGGCGGAATAGTTAGTAATGTTAGAGTTTATCCGACTAACTAGATTTGTCTAAAGCGACTGATATAAATATATATATATATTCAAAAGTACGAGTGTGTCCATTCGTCGACGTTTGTTGAGTTGCCTGCACTTTTTTCTCCTTTTCTATAAACGATATTTTTTTCATTTTTTCTTCAAATTTTCTAAATGAGGTTTCGTTCCATTTTTCAAAAGTTCCCAACAGACTATTTCCTTCTTACAAATTTTTCATTTTCATCTTTTGTATTTGTATTTTTTTAAGTTTTTCCCGTTTTTCAGTTATACTTCATTTTATTTCTTCTATCGTATGGGACATCTAAGTCGGAAAACCGAATCTGGCGAATAAGAATTTTCTGAAAATGTAAAATGAAGTACAAGGAATTCTTCTTACCACTTGGTTTTACTTATAATTAATTACTTTTCATCTAGAACTTTCAATTCCTTTTCCTTTTTTTTTTTCAAATTCATTTTATTTCACATTATTATTTTATTTTGAACGCAAAAATCTTAAACGCATAAAATCCGCTAATTAAATCATAAGAGGCAGTCTCCCTGGGCGCATATGCCAATTGCAAATAAATTAAGATCAATAAAATTAGACACTGCGCATTTCATTACTCTTTCTTGACTTATTGCGGAAAGCTGAAATAGTTTTACCGTCGTCTTAGACTTGGCCACACAGCTATCACAATTACCTCTGCTTCAGCATCAACTTCCTCCGCGTTGTTACGTATGTAATTCTCTATCAATTACAAATTAATTGAGTACGACACAAGAAACATTAAACCGAGAAAAGAAAAATTTTAAAACGGCAAATATCGAAAAAATCCTCAGGGACAGGCGAATATGAAAATAAAAATGTCTTTCCAACAATTACAGAAAAAAGACTGTTAAAAAAGTACAAACGTGAATAAACCACCTATAGCGGTCAGTAGTAAGTGGGCTACTTCGGCCACTTCTGTCAATTTTCCCTTATATTTAATCCCTGTCAATTTTCCCTTATATTTAATCCCTGTCAATTTTCCCTTATATTTAATCCCTGTCAATTTTCCCTTATATTTAATCCCTGTCAATTTTCCCTTATATTTAATCCCTGTCAATTTTCCCTTATATTTAATCCCTGTCAATTTTCCCTTATATTTAATCCCTGTCAATTTTCCCTTATATTTAATCCCTGTCAATTTTCCCTTATATTTAATCCCTGTCAATTTTCCCTTATATTTAATCCCTGTCAATTTTCCCTTATATTTAATCCCTGTCAATTTTCCCTTATATTTAATCCCTGTCAATTTTCCCTTATATTTAATCCCTGTCAATTTTCCCTTATATTTAATCCCTGTCAATTTTCCCTTATATTTAATCCCTGTCAATTTTCCCTTATATTTAATCCCTGTCAATTTTCCCTTTATAAAATCCAAAAAAGCAAAACTAAAGGTTAAAATTTCTAAGGGTAATTAAACAAATTAAAAAATAAAATAGCATTAAAAAATTGTCAATGCTTATTTATGTTCGATTTGTTAAATAATCATTTTGGTCAAATCCTAGCACCCCCCCAAAAATGTAAATTCATTATCGGAATTTCTCTCTAAATTAGCAGCTTCTTTAAAAATATCAAGGTAAAATTCGTTTTTCATCATAATCCATAATTTTATTTTTCTACTATATTAACATACCCCCACGGGTTCATATCAATAATTCCGTCTTTTTCAGGTAAAACTCGTCTCTTATCAGAATTTAATTTAAATTCTTTTTGCATAACTTTATTAACGAGAGTTTTGTTTTTATCATTTCTGGTGATCATGTTATAATTTAACGTTACCTTATCCACTTTTCTATCGATAATATTTTCCATTACTTTTTTATTTAATATTTCTGAATTTTCGTAATTTAACGTAAATCCTTTAATTTTCAATATAGTTTTTCCTTTTTCTGTTGTTAGTGCGTAACTTTTTGGTCCTGCGCAGATCCACTCAGTTCCATAATCATCTTTGCAATTAAGTTTTATAAAGAAAAATTTTTCTTTATAAAATTTCAGTCAAAAATTTGCCTATAAATATTTGAAATCATCAACAATTATTCCACTCCTTAATCGTATTATTAATTATATTATTGTGTAGTATTTTTTCAGATACTACAATAACATAAGCAATAACATTTGATGTAGTAATAGATTGAGAAAAGTCGACATTAATTAATATATTTGATTTTCCACTATAAATATATTCAGGGTGTTTTGTCGTGTCTATTACATAAACGCATTTATTTCCAACGAATTCTCCAGGCTCGTAAATCACATCGCTATATCCGTAATAATAATTCTGAAAATCTTTGTACATTTCGAATAGAATTGCGTAAATTCCTTCATTAATATCTATATTTTGTAATTCATCAGGATAATTTGTATCATTAATTTTCACACGAATATTTTTGACTTTCATAGAGTCAAAATAAGATGGATCTTTTATTTGTTGTTCACAACGATCGTCCTGAAAACCTACAATAATAAATTTAGGATTCTCAATATTTCTGTAAATATTTGTAATATCATAATTTAAAGTCGATCCTGTTACACTACGTTTTTGAATACATTCCCATTTATTAAATTTGTAGGTTATATTTTGCAAATTTGTCAACTCACTAATAAGTTGAATTTCTTGCGTTGGGCGATAGTTAATTATGGGAACTCTAATCACAAATTCTTTTATCGTTATTTTCCCCTCAACAGGTAAACTTGCCTCATCGTGTGTGCCATCTGCTTTTTTTGTTTTCCATCTGAATAAAGCATCTTCATCGCTATTTCTGGTAAAAGTTATTGTAAATCCACCTTTGTAAAAAATTGGTGTACTATTATTGTTACTGAAAAAATCCAGTCCTAATTGTGATAAATCACCGATAACGCAAAATTTATTAAACGAACCTTCGTGTTGAGAAATAAATCCACTATTTTTAAACGAATTTTTATCAGATTGTCTGTACGAAACGATTCCTTTTACAGTCGATATAATTCCAGGATTTTCAATGTTATCTATTATTTGGTTATGTTTTTTCACAACTATTCCAGAAAATAAAAATGGAATAAAATTATCGATTAATTTTACATTAGATTTTGCCGGAAAAGTAGTGCCATCTTTTTTCGTAAATTCACCAGTAATATAATACTGATACTTTGACGTTGAAAATGAGTCACCGTAATCGATATTAAAATCAATTTTTTTGTTGGGCGAATTAAAGTTTAAAGTGCTCGTAGGGTTATAATTTTTGTATTCGTGCCGAATAATTTCGTTATAATATTTTGAATAAATTTCATTTTCCATTTTTATTACAGCAAAAAAAAATTTTTTTTATTACGAATATTTCTTTTCCTTCATTATAGGTGGAAGACCCGACTTTTTCTAATGTCTTTTTTTTTTATTAGTCTAACTATCTAATATTTCTTTACAATGATTAGCAATAAAAATCTTTGAAACATTTTGATATAAAATCACATAATCCCAATCGACGAAATCTTTATAAAAGTCAATAAACTTTTTCGACAAATTCTGATATTTACTGATTATATCCCAATCAACACGATCGTTAAATTCTTTGATATTATTTTCCGTTAATTTCTGAAATTTAGAAATCTTGGGCCAATTTACTTTATTTTGAAAAATACGCAAATGATCGATAGTTAAATTCTCGTGTTCGGACACATAATTCCAATCAACATTCGGCGAAAAAAGATTAGTTTCCATTTTAGGAACTTCAACGCAATTTATTGCTGAAACTAAATATAACAAAAATAACTTCATCATGTTTATTTATTAATAAAACTCGTTTTTTTAATTCCACACACAGAACATTTACTTTCCAAAATAACTTTTCCGTTCGATGTTTTCCTTTTTTTCTCGTTAAGAGATTGTGTTTTCTTTTTACATTTTAAACAATATATTAACGTCATATTTATTACATATAAAATAAAATTTTTATTGTTTCTTATTTAGGGCATCTTTAATACTTTGCTCCATTTGTTTTTTATTTACAGCATCTTTTTCATCTATTCCTGTTGAAACTCCAACTAATCTTCGATTATTGAAATTAACGTAATTTTTCACAATATTTAATTGTTGTTTCAAATATTCATTTGTTAAATTTCCTACATAAGTTTTCATTTCGATAATAAAAGGCATTAATATTGCGCTCACTTTTTCGTTAATTTCTTGTTTATTTCTGTTTGAAATTGTCGATTCTTGTTTTTCGATCTGATTGCCGAATTTATCAAATTTATTCATTTTTTATAATACGTAATATTTTATTATATTTAATTCCTTGAGACAATTTTTGTAAAACATCTAGACATAAATAACCGCAAATTGGTGGATCGTCAAATTGCTGAATTTGTTCGTAATTATAATACAAATTATCGCTTCCTAAATATTTCACTAATTGGATCGATGGATTCGCATTTCCGTACGAATCGAAATAATATTTAATATCTTTTTGTTTAAAATACGCTGTCCAATGAGAACCAATTTGATAGGAATTTTCTAAGTTAATAATTCCACATTCATTTTCCCAAGGTTTCCCTAATAATTCATCTTTCATAAAAACGCCTCTAAAATTTTTAATTTTCAATTTTTTAGCGTACTTTTCTAACTCTACGTTTGTTAGCGCTTTTTTTTAACGTTACTTAAGCCTGAGCCTTGATTTACACCGTGAATCACTTCCTGAATTTTTTCTAACGCTTTATTGTGTCGAGCCATTTCTTCGCGTTTCGCTTTTTTGTCTTTATAATCAACGAATGTGTTTGCAACAGCAGCTGCACCACCACCGACTCCACCGATTAAAGCTCCAATAGCTGCAAGTAAAGGTAAAATTCCACCTTTGTGATTTTCCTGTAATTGTTTGTATGTTAAAGTAAGTCTGACGCCAGTGTTATTTTTACGATGTTTGTCAACGGCGTTTTTTTGCCTATCATTTAATCCAATTTTGTCTTTTCCTGATTTTATTTGATCAGAAGATAATTGAATTGTTATGTTCGATTTTCGCTTATAAGCTCTCTGAATTTTTTTTTTTTGTCCATCAGTAAGATTTATATTGCATATATTCATTTTATAATATAGAAAATAATTTTTTAATTTAGATTTTTAAACCTAGACCAAGATGTCTTTTTGCTTTCATTGCATTTGTCGTTAAATATCCCCAAAATCGTTCATTTAAATTTGCATCATTTGACTTAAATCTTTCCCACGCTTTGTGTTCTAAAATTTCATCAGCTTTGTGTCTATTCGCTGTATCTTTATATTTATGGTAAAATAAATCATGTTCTTTCGCTGCTTCGTCTAATGGATTTATACCTATATTTCCATCTTGAATTCTTTCTTGTAATTTTGTCCCCGGACCTAAATAATTATATCCTGGTGCGTGAATTTCAAACGGTAAATTATTCAAAATACCGTTGAATAAACCTGATCCGATCTTTTCACCGCGTAATATTTTTGAAGGTAAAGATGACACAAATTTAATTAAATATTCAATTCCCTTATTTTCGTCGATATGTGCTTCTAATTGTTCCTTTAAAAAATTAATAACTCCAATTTTTTCGTTATGAAAATTATTATTACCGGCTTTTTCCTGAGCATAAATATAATACAATCTTTGTAATAAATTTTGTAAATTATCGACATATTTATACTCGACAGAATTATCGGAATATTTTATTAAACCTTTTCCTTCGTGTACCTCTTCATTCTCTATTTTTGCCCAGGGTGGTACAATATTTCTGCTTTCAGGTTTTTTTACTTTATTTTTCCAAATTGGCTTAATTATTGTGTTGTATTTTTCACCTTTGCTCGATTTTGGTTTATTGCTATTTTTATCATTATTATGGTATATGCAATCTGTCGTCAACAAAATTTCCTCATAATTTGCATAATCATCCGGTGTGAAAGAATTAGGATCAGGTTTTTTCGATGGCTCTAACGTTAATAATTTCCATAATCCTTCAGTTCCTTCGTACGTTTTTCCTGCTACAATAATGTCGTTGTTATCTAAAGTAACTATTTCCTTTCCTATCATATAATTTTTGTTTTTTTTGTCATAATGTATACCAAAAGTAGAATCTTTAGCATCAGGTAAAAATTCCGTTGTTATTTTTCCTAGAACAATATTTTTTTCATCTTGAATCATACGATTTTCAACGGGAGATTGATCAATGTAAGAAGGCACAATTACAGGTAAAATTTTGTTTTCGTTTAATTTATTAACAGCATTTATAATCGGTTTAAATTCCTCTTCTCTTACCTTTTCAATATTTTCCTTGCCTCTACGGGCTTGTAGAAATTTTTGTTTTAATTGTTTTTCAAGTTTACTTAATTTAATTGCTTTTTCAACAGTTATTTTTTCCATTTATATGTAACAAATATAAAAATTTTATTAGTTAAACACCCACTTAAACCTTCGTTGAACATGATTTTACGTTCATTTTACGTTTCTTTAACGTTGGTGAACGTTCATCAAATTGTTCTATCATTTTAAATTGATTTTTATATCTCCCAAAATCTCGTTTTTTAGTTAAATCTATCGTAATAAAACCAAAATCTTTTTCCCAACATTGGTTACAAATTTTACAAAATTTATCGTAAGACATATCCCCCATTACATTGTCTTTATATATTTTTCTCAAATAATGGTCATTTTGTTTAAAAATACACAGAAAATTAGCGTTACTACGAATTGTTTGCAAATTAACCAAAGTATAGCATTGTGTAATATAAATACAAGATATATTTTTATGTCTTCCACTTGTAAAGTATTCTTTAATTATTCTCTGATTTTTTTCCATAATACAATCGTCAAAAATAACGAGAGAATTTGGTAAACATTTATCTACAGAAATTAAATCATCGTAATTATCGCAAAAATATGCAATTTGTTCGCCAACATTTTTTTCAACATTTTCGTATCTTTCCTGTAATTTTTGATATACCGGTTGTTCTAATGTTTTACTGAATATATAGAGATTTTCAAATTTTAACCAATTTCGGTATATAAAATTTAGTAATAACGTTGTTTTTCCACAGCCACTAGAACCTATAAAAATGCCTCTAATAACTGGTTGAATAGTTCTGTTATTTTTATTGTTATTTAATTTTTTGTCAAATACGATAACATCCATTTTTATAAATATATTTATATTTATAAAATATAAAATGCAACTTTTTAAATTAAAAGGTGATAAATCAACTTTAACACTTCGTCTTGAAAATCCTTTACATTTAGATAAAGAGAAAAATTACAAATTAGGATTAGTCGCTTTTTACGGTGATAATTATATTCCTAATATTCCACATAATTTATACGTAGAATTAAACATATTAACAGAAACATACGGAGTTAATTTTCCGAAGGGGTTTTATTCGTTATCAGATATAGAGGAAATAATACAGTTAAAATTAACGCAACTAAAATCTAAATATGATAATGAAAAAAATGTTAATTTTTTGACTGAAAATTTTGGATTAAAAAGTGATAAAATTAGTAACAAAATTCGAATATTTTCTCCCGTAAAAATTAATTTAGGTACGTTAGGTGAATTTTTAGGATTTGAAAATCACGTTAATTTAGAACCTAACACATTATATGGTGCGTCTAGTTTTCCAAAATTAAGACCGTTAGATGCAATAGAAATCCACTGTAATATTGTCGAACCAGCAATTTTAAATCATTCATCTAATCCTCATTCTCACGAAGAAGCCGATATTATTTATACATTTTTTCCTGAAATAATTTATGGAGGAAAAATATCGGAAAAAGTTTCACAGATTATTTTTGTTCCTATTAAAAATCATATCAAAAAAATTGACACAATTATTGTTCATATTACCGATGAAAACGGAAATATACTAAATATGGCGTCATCAAATAATATTATATATCTCGGATTAATTTCATCCGAACCTATATATAAAAATGAATCTTAAAGAAGCGAAAGAATTGCATAAAAATGTTAGAAAAAAATTTGAAAAAAGACACATTGTAACATATGGAATTGACGATTTATGGGCAGCAGATTTAGTAATTATGTCGCATTATGAAACAGAAAATAAAGGATATAAATATATACTAAATGTTATCGATACTTTTTCGAAATTTGTTTGGTCAGAAGCTCTAAAGAAAAAAGACGGAATTTCTGTGACAAAAGCTTTTGAAAATATCGTAGAAAAAGCGAGAAAAGTAAAACATGATACTCCAAAATTTTTACACACCGATAAAGGTCTAGAATTCAGGAATAAAATATTTTCTTCAATGTTACAAAAATATAGCATAAAATTATATCACACTGAAAATGCTGAAAAATCTTCGATAATAGAAAGATTTAACGGAACTTTAGCCAGAAAAATGAAAGTTCTCTTTGAATGTCAACAAAATTTTAAGTGGATAAATATATTACAAAATTTGGTAAATGAATATAATTATCACGATTTTCACAGAACAATTCAAATGAGGCCGTGTGAAGTTAACAAAAGTAATGAACACGAAATTTACACAGTTTTACCTATTAAAAAAGAAATACCAATATTTCAGGTTGGAGATCGTGTAAGAATTAGTGTAAATAAAAAAACCTTTCAAAATAAATATAAAAATAATTGGTCCAAAGAAATATTCGTAATTAAAAAAATTCTGTTTACATCGCCTATAACTTATAAAATTCAGGATTTAAATAAAGAGGAAATTATCGGTAGTTTTTACAGACAAGAACTTCAAAAAACAATTTTCTAAAAATTATTTTTTTTTTTTTTTTCTTTTTTTTTTTGTAATAAACGAAAATGGATCACGAGCCTTCGGCACCAGAATCTTTATTTTTTCAGGCTTTATATCCGAAAATATGGGCGCCTGAATTTAACTCCTGCAATTATAAAATTAATCACATAATGATGCATTATGATTATTTACAAAAAGAAATGAAAAATAGATTTCAACAAAAAAAGAAATACTTAAAAATAGCGAAAATTATGTATGGAACAGAATATGTACTTATTTTGTCGGATATCGGAACTTTGACAACTTCTGTTTTTGTCCCCGTTTTGATCCCCTTAAGTACACCAATTTGCGTTGGATTTACAACTTTGTCAATATTAGTAAGAGGAACACACAAATTTTGTACAGAAAAAATTAATAAACACGCTGCAATCGAATTATTAGCACGCACTAAAATAAATTCAATAGAGGAAAAATACGTTAAAGCGATTAAAGATGGCGAAATTACTGACAGTGAATTTGATGATATTGTACAAGAAGTAAAAGATTACGAAAAATTAAAAACCGATATTTTAAACGAATATAATAAAAAAGTAGAAATCAATAATAATTTAAAATTATCGTTAATAGAACAAGGAAAAACAGAGGCGAGAAATGAATTGAAAGAAGCACTGTTAAAACACTGTTAATTAAAGGCGACACCAGTTCATAATATTATTATTTTGAAAGAAAAGAAGTATATTTAAAAATTTTATTTTTTCTAATATAAACATGAATACTGAAAATAAAATAAGAAAAAACTACAATTCAGAAAAAAAGTATTGCAAGAGATGCGATAAAAATATTTTACAGCGTTATTGGTCAAGACATAAAAAATCGAATTTACATGCAGGAATTAAAAAAATAGAAAATAAGTATTGCGAGAAATGTGATAAAGAATTTTCGTATAAAAATTGGGCGCGACATTTAAAGGCAAAAAAACACACAGGAGTCGAGAGAAAAATGAGGGCAAAAAAAACATTGTGAAAAATTCGATGCTCACACATTAGCGGCAAAATATGTATTATTTGATTTTATTAATCTTTAAGTTAAAGATCAATAAATTTATATATTGAAGATGATTATAGAAAAAAATTTATCTTTTTCTAATATAAACATGAATAGAAATTATAATTTAGAAAAGAAGTATTGCGAGAAATGTGATAAAGAAATTAATTATAAAAATTGGGCGCGACATCAAAAAACAGATCTGCACACAGGAATTAAACAGCAAAAACTTGGAAATATATTTCCGGTTAAAAGTACTTATTTTGAAAAGGAAAAGAAATATCAATTTTGCAAAAAATGTAACAAAAATATTTTGCAGAATAATTGGACGAGACATCAGAAATCAAAATTACACACAGAAATTAAACAGCAAAAGCTTATTGATATATTTCCGTTCAAAGATATGCGTGTTTTTAAACAGAAAAAACAACAAAAAAATGAATCCTTTTCTATTATTCAAGGTAAACACGAATATTGTAAAAAATATAGTAGTTGGAATATAGATTATGCCATCAAATTGAAAAAATTAAGAAATAAAAAAGACGAAAAAATAGTTAATGTTAAAAGTATGATGGATAATGTCAAAAAAATGATAGGAAAATTAATTCAAATTGTCAAAGAAAAAACTCATTTCAAAAATGACGATAAAATAAATATAATCGTTAAAAATGAAAATTTTAAAACAACGGTAATATCTACAGGTTTTCAAAATGATATAAATGTTACAACACTTTTAGATCATATAGAAAATATTTTGACATCTGATGAGAAAGTTGACATAAATAAAACAACGTTCAATTTTCAAGTAATTAATATACCTAGAGGAAAAGGTTATAGCAAAATAATAAATATTACTAAAGATAAACATACAAAAAAATGCATCACTCAAATAAAAAATAACGATAATTTATGTTGTCCTAGAGCAATAATTACAGCTTTATCATATCATACGGATACTATTTTAGGTAGAAAATTAGAAGGACGAGATTCGAAAAGTATTCGAGAAGGTAAAAAAATACAGGGAGATTTAGCGGAAAAGTTATGTCAAAAAATAGGGTTTTGTAATAGTGAAGGATTTACGTTAGAAAATATAAAAGATGTAGAAAATTTATTAAATATTCAAATTAAAGTTATTTGCGTGGAAAATTTTAATAATGTGATATATTCGGGTAAAGAAAATGAAGTAAAAATTTATCTATATAAAAATGGAAATCACTTTGACGTAATAAATAGTATGACAGCTTTTTTTGCGACATCTTATTATTGTGAAAAATGTGACAAACCTTATCAAAATAAAAATATGCACAAATGTAAAAGTGAGGCAAAAGTATGCGAATTATGTATGATGAAAGAACACAGTGAAAAAAATAAAATTTATTGCAAAAATTGTGACAGATATTGTTACAATCAAGAATGTTACGAAAATCATGAGAAAGTTTGCGAGCAAATATATAAATGTTTGAAATGTAAAAATATATGTAAAAGAAACGAAAATCACGAATGTGGATATAGAGTATGTAAAAATTGTGGTGAAAATGTAAAAATGTATGAACATTTATGTTATATGCAAAAAATAAAACAAAAAGGTGCAATTTGCGAATTGCCGTGTATTTGTAACGAAAGTATGGATGAAAAGGTCGGAAAATGCACATATTCTGAAAAATATATTTTCTACGATTATGAAGCAAATCAAGAAACTGGAACTCATGAGGCTAATTTAATTGTTGCACAATATTTTAACGGTGAAACTTTTATCTTTGAAACGAACGATGAATTTTGCGAATGGTTAATTTCTAAAAAACACAGTGGATTTACAACAATTGCTCACAACGCAAAATCTTACGATTTGCAATTTATCCTAAAATATTGCGTAGAAAATTCACTGAAACCTTACACAATTTATAGTGGTGGAAAAATAATGTTTTTAGAAGTTGCAGGAATTAAATTTATCGATAGCATTAATTTTATTGCGTCACCACTCTCAGAATTCCCGAAGATATTTGACTTAAAAGAAATAAAAAAAGGATATTTTCTTCATTTATTCAACACAAAAGAAAATCAAAATTATAAAGGGCCAATTCCTGATAAAAAATTCTACGGTATAAATACGATGAAAATTAACCCTAGAAAGGTTTTTCTTAAATGGTATTCTGAAAAAATTAACGAAAATTATGTATTTGATTTTCAAAAAGAATTTGTAGAATATTGTAAATCTGACGTAGATATTTTACGTAGAGGTTGTGTAGAATTCAGAAAACAATTTCTAGAAATTGCAAATATCGATCCTCTTCAGTACATTACAATTGCAAGTACATGTATGTCTATTTTCAGGTCAAAATATTTACAAGAGAACACTATCGGAATTATAAAACAACCTAAAAAAGAAATGTATAGTAAAGATTCAATTTCATGGCTAAATACATTCAAAAATGTACAACATGCAGTAAATGGTGGAGAAGTAGAAATTTGTGGTGCAAAAGTTGATGGTTTTAATGAGAAAACAAACACAATTTATCAATATCATGGTTGTTTTTGGCACGGCTGTCCGAAATGTTATAGTGAAAATACAATAAATAGTATAAAACGTGAAACTATGGGTGATTTATACGAAAAAACTAAAGATAGAAGTAAACAGATAAAAGATGCTGAATATAATCTGATAGAAATATGGGAATGCCAATGGAAAAAATCGAAAAAATATCAAAAAGCTTTAAGAGAAAATACCCCCGTTATTGAACCGTTGAACCCGCGAGATTTTTTTCACGGTGGAAAAACTGAAGTTTATAAATTAAAAGTAAACAATAAAATATTACGATACATCGATGTTTGTAGTCTTTATCCTACTGTTCAATATTACGATTATTATCCTGTCGGACATCCTACAAAAATTTATAAACCTAAAGAATTTGACTCAAATTGGTACGGAATAATTAAATGCAAAATATTGCCACCACAAAATTTGTATCATCCAGTTTTACCTATTAAAGACGAAAAATTAGCATTTATTTTATGTAATAAATGTTATGTTGAAAAACGAACTAAATGTATTCATACTATTGAAGAACGATGTTTGATAGGAACTTGGACAACAGACGAAATAAACAAAGCGTTAGAAAAAGGATATTATATTTTAGATATTTATGAAGTTTGGCATTTTGAGGAAAAAAGTAATAATTTTTTTAAAGATTATGTTAAAACATTTATGAAAATAAAATTAGAAACAAGTTCGTGGAAAAATAATTTTAAATCTATTGAAGAATATGTAAAAACATTAAAAGAAAAATTAGATATAGATTTAGACGTAAAAAATATTAAACCAAATCCTGGAAGACGAGCTGTTGCTAAATTATGTCTCAATTCTTTATGGGGAAAATTCGGCCAAAGACAAAATTTAACGCAAACGAAATACGTGAACGATCCTAAAGAATTTTATGAATTAATATTAGACGATAGACTGAAAATCAGTAATGTTATTTTTATTAACGAAAATATAGTACAAGTATCTTATAAAAATAAAGACGAATTTGATGACTATAGCACTTCGACAAATATTTTTATTGCAGGATTCACAACATCTAACGCTAGATTAAGATTATACGATATGTTAGATAAATTAGGGGAAAATGTAATATATTGCGACACAGATTCAGTTGTATATATTGACGATGGAAAAAATACAATTACAACAGGCTGTATGCTTGGCGAATGGACCGATGAATTAGGCAAAGATGATTATGGAACTGAGTGGATCTGCGCAGGACCAAAAAGTTACGCACTAACAACAGAAAAAGGAAAAACTATATTGAAAATTAAAGGATTTACGTTAAATTACGAAAATTCAGAAATATTAAATAAAAAAGTAATGGAAAATATTATCGATAGAAAAGTGGATAAGGTAACGTTAAATTATAACATGATCACCAGAAATGATAAAAACAAAACTCTCGTTAATAAAGTTATGCAAAAAGAATTTAAATTAAATTCTGATAAGAGACGAGTTTTACCTGAAAAAGACGGAATTATTGATATGAACCCGTGGGGGTATGTTAATATAGTAGAAAAATAAAATTATGGATTATGATGAAAAACGAATTTTACCTTGATATTTTTAAAGAAGCTGCTAATTTAGAGAGAAATTCCGATAATGAATTTACATTTTTGGGGGGGTGCTAGGATTTGACCAAAATGATTATTTAACAAATCGAACATAAATAAGCATTGACAATTTTTTAATGCTATTTTATTTTTTAATTTGTTTAATTACCCTTAGAAATTTTAACCTTTAGTTTTGCTTTTTTGGATTTTATAAAGGGAAAATTGACAGGGATTAAATATAAGGGAAAATTGACAGGGATTAAATATAAGGGAAAATTGACAGGGATTAAATATAAGGGAAAATTGACAGGGATTAAATATAAGGGAAAATTGACAGGGATTAAATATAAAGGAAAATTGACAGGGATTAAATATAAGGGAAAATTGACAGGGATTAAATATAAAGGAAAATTGACAGGGATTAAATATAAGGGAAAATTGACAGGGATTAAATATAAGGGAAAATTGACAGGGATTAAATATAAGGGAAAATTGACAGGGATTAAATATAAGGGAAAATTGACAGGGATTAAATATAAGGGAAAATTGACAGGGATTAAATATAAGGGAAAATTGGCAGGGATTAAATATAAGGGAAAATTGACAGGGATTAAATATAAGGGAAAATTGACAGGGATTAAATATAAGGGAAAATTGACAGGGATTAAATATAAGGGAAAATTGACAGGGATTAAATATAAGGGAAAATTGACAGAAGTGGCCGAAGTAGCCCACTTACTACTGCGGTCAATACAACCGTAAAACCGAATCAAGAAAAACACCAAAAATGAAATCTGAACCCAATCAACAGATAATGAATTAGATCCCACACAAAACAAAAAAGAAACACAAAATATAGGTAAGCAAGAAAACACAAATCAAAATTTATTAGAACAAGATGAAAAGGTAGATGATTATTACGACCAATTAAATGCAAATAGAGAAAAAATACAAAATCTTCATAAATTAACAAATCAATCTTTTGATCAAACAATAGACTTTTAAAAGATATATATAACCAACCGTCTAATATAACCAATGTATTTGACCAATACGGAATCGAACCAAAGAAACGAATGTCCATAATTACAGATTTACACAAAGAAAACAAAAATGAACAACTAATAACATATTGATCAACCTGAATGAATCCTTTGAAAAACCTAACGCACAAAGCACAAAACAGCTCCTTGAACTCCGTAAAGAACTCATTCATAAAAATGGGCAAAATTGCCCAATATCATTCAGTAACATACATGTCATGGTAGATATGTTAAAGTGCTTTCATCAACAATTGGAAACAATGGAGCAGTTCTCTCCTGATCTTGAAAATATTGGAAGAATGTCAACCGATATTAAACCACTTCTATCCAATAATCCTCTGAAAACCAGAATAAGTACCTTGACTAAAAAAATTAACCGAAAGAAGAAGCTATTAAAGATCAGTAACTGTAAAACAAACAAGAATCTCTACAAATAAAATTAATGATGAATAAAATAATATCCTGGAACTTAAACAGCCTTAAAAACAAACTCCCGGAACTAGAAATATTAATTGCACAAAATAATCCAATATCAATTGTAAAACCCACGGATTCAGTAAACTTAAAAGAATATAAAATGTACAGAACAGTCTACACCGGTCGGTCTGTGGCTTGTAGAGGTGTTCTTTTAGCAATATAAAATCAATTATTTTCCGAGCAAGCGAAACTAAATACCAATGTTGAAAATGTTACAGCTTCTGTCCACGTCTCTGGTCTCACGATAACTCTGTGTTCCATATACCTGCACAAAAACGACGAAATCACCGTACAAAATTTACTCAAATTTTTCTTTCAACTACCAAAACCTTTTATAGTGACTGGCGATTTTAATGCGTATAATACTATATTGGGATCAAAATATACCGACTCCAGGGCCAAATTAATGGAAGACTCATAAACCGAACAAATATATGTTTATTAAATACAGGTAGTCCGAACCACTTCAACAATAACGGCAGTGACTCAGCAATCGATCTAAGCATCTGCAGTCTGAGCATTCTCCATTATATGCACTGGAAAACAGACTCAAATCTGTTTGCTAGTGATCATTTCCCGCAACATATAATGATCAACTTGCCCTCTAAAACGGGCAGAAAGCTGTATATCCGAAAATTGGAACATAGCGAAAGCTGACTGGATTTTATAGATTTTTGCATAGTTAATATTGAACAAAATAAAATTTCTCACAATGTTGATGAGTATGTAAATACATTTTACAACAAATAAGAGAAGTTGCCGCCAGTTCTATTCCAAAATTTAAAACCCATGCTAAAGGAAAACAATATGCTACATGGTGGTTTGAAGACTACCGATAATTAATTAAAGAACAATAATAAAATTCTATCAAAATGCAGACGTTAACCAACAATCGAAAACTTAATGAAATTTTAAAAAGCCAGATCATTAGCTCGGATAAAAGTATGCGAAGTGAAAAGCAACTGCTGGCAAGACTTTGTTAAAACGATAAACGCGTCTACACCTTCTAAGAAATTATGGAAACAAATCCGACAAATTGCGCGAATAAACGCGCAATCGAACCGATAACAGCAATAAAAGCAGGTCCCCGTATTACATATGATAAAGTAGAATAAGAAACGTTCTAGCTGACCACTTCTTCCAAGTATCATCTAATCAAAACTATCCTAACGAATTTGGAAAACACAAAGAAATAGAAGAAAGTATTAATGCCTCCGATTTCACATCAAAAACTAACCTCAACTATAATGTTACCATAATTAAAGACGAATTTACCGTCCTAAAGACAATGCGGCCCTCAGCCAGTGGTCCAGACGGAATCCCATTTCCATGATAAAACGAGACTTAATTCATCCTCTAAAAAAGCTGTTTTGCACTTTTTCAATATAATATAGCAAACTCAATCATTTCCAAAGTCGTGGAGAGAGGCTCATCTTATTCCGATACTAAAACAAAACAAAAAAGGAATTAGACCCGGCTAGCTACAAATCGATTTCTCTCACAAACACTTTATGCAAGTTACTCGAAATAATAGATTACTATGGTAGTTAGAAAACTCAGAACTCTTGGATCCCTTACAGTTCGGTTTCAGGAAACAAAGAAGCGCTCAGGATCTATTGGTCAAATTTACAACAGATATACAAAATAATTAGAAAATAAAATTACAACTTGTTAGCTTTGACTGAGAAAAGGGCTTTCGATAAACTCTGGAAACAAAGAATTCTTCTCGTTTTATATCAGTGGGGATTTAGAGGAAATTTACCGATATTTATTCGCAATTTTTTACACCGCCGTAAATTTCAAGTAAAGATAAATTCTATTTTATCAGATACCAAAATTCAAGAAAATGGCACCCTCAGAAATCCGTAATTAGCCCTACGATATTTATTATAGCCATGACTAATATTAAACAACATATACCATCTCCAGTAAGCTACTGCATCTACGCAGACGAATCAATATACTACTCAAACCGAGACTCAAAATTTGTGGAACTTTTATTACAAAATACAATAAATAACTTAAATAATTGGGCCAAATCTCAATGATTTACTTTCTCCACATTAAAAACTAAGCACATAACATTCAGCAAAAAACCAAATACAATTATACCAAACTTAAACATGGATAAATACAAATAGAAAAGGCAAATTCGCTTCAGAAGAACTAACATTAGACCCGAAACTTAACTGGAAAAAACACATAAATAAACTAAAAATAAAATGTTTGAAAAAAATAAATATGCTCAGGATGTTAAATAATTCATCGTGGTGATCTGATACAAAAACATTAATATATGATAGTGCAGCCTGTTCCACACTAAAAAAACTCAATTCTGTTCAAAATTTAGCTCTTAGAATTGCCTTGAGAGCTTTTCACACTACCTCAAAGCTCTACACGTGGAGGCAAATATATTACCACTTCAATACAGAAGACAATTTACTAGAACGCTAAAATATTACATACAATTAATTTGCACACCATCCAATCCGATATCTCAGTCCTTACTAAGGAATAAATTTCATCATACATTCTTAAACAAACCAAATGCATCTAAACCCTATTAGAAGGCATTAACAATACATTAGCAAAACTTCAATATCAATTACCACAAATCAAAATAAACCACGCTCCAAAACTACAATTTTGGAAAAGATTTCAATCACAATAAACACAGAACTGGAAAAAATATAAGAAACACTTAACATCTACAAATATTCTCAAATCAAAATTCTACAACATTCTGGAAAAAAAGTACAGCGATTATACACACATATACACTGATACATCTAAGTCTATAACCCAAACCACATCGGCCTATCTTATACCCAACCAATCGCAAGTGTATCATTTACCCGAGTCAGTATCAATCTTTACAGTAGAACTTCTTGCAATCTATAAAACTTTAAAATACATATCTAAGCAAGCGCAATCAAATAAATATATAATATGCACAGATTCGTATAGCCCTCTTCAATATATTCAGCAACACATCAAAAATACAAATACACAGATACTTTCAACCTAAAACACATAATCAATAGCATTATCTCTAAGAACAATGAACTTGTTCTTCACGGACAGCAGCTCATTCAGGAATAGCCGGAAATGAAAACATTGATAGAATAGTTAAAACGTCTCCTACAAATATAAAAACAATAAAATCAACGCGCATTACCGATTTACATACAGTCCTTTCACAAACAATTAAAACGTCATATCAAAAATTCTAGGAGACCCAATGTGCACATATACACTTGTATCAAATTAAACCGTGATTAGGAAACTGGAAAACAGCAGACCAGACAGAGAGAAACCCTGAAATAACTCTAGCTAGATTACACTTCACAACACCTACTCTACGGGCCATCGGCCGTGAATGAAATTCGCAATTAAATATAAATCACATACTATTAGAATACACAAAATACAGAAGCCAACGTATAAAATACAATCTATACTATGACACAATAAAAACAATACTGGAAGATAAACCGAACAAAGTTAAAAATCTTTTACAGTATTTTACAGATAACTTAATAAATAGTTTACAGCCGACTTTAAGACGCAAATGACCCCTGTTTTTTTTTTTTTTTTTTTTTTTTGGGCACTACTGAGGAGCAATCACAACCCACTAACGTGTTGATAAATAATTATATATTGATGTTACAATTGGTTAGGAATTTGTAAAGAAGGAGGAAAACACGGGAGTCATTAGAAAAAATTAAGGAAGTGATAGAGAAAGGAGGACGATAACCGATGGATATTAAGGAATTCAGGAGTGCGAGTTGATCAGATGTGTGAAAACTGCAATTGAAAAGGATGTGGTTTTCATCGGCGATAATTTGTGAATCGGCTGGATGGAGACAATATGGGGAATTGGAAATTCCAATACGAAACATGTGAGCCGGAAGACGATTGTGTCCAGAACGTAAACGGGTGATGGTTGTAATAAATTTTCGGAATTTGAGGTGTATGTTGGACAAATTAAAGTACCAGGGAGTAGGTGATGTAGCCAGATAATATCTAGGGGTGGAAGAACTAACTAGCCACGATGACCACTCGTAGGATATATCCATGTTGGCAAGAGATATCAGGTCTGTGGTGGAAATTGCCGGCACCAGCGAGCCGAAGAAAATGGCTTCCTTGGCCAGAGTGTCGGCAACCTCATTGCCATGAATTCCGGAATGACCAGGAATCCAGACATATGATATTAAGATACCGCGACAGAATAGTAAATAAGTCAATTGTCGCACTGCCAAGGGAGATGATCCCTGTAATCGAGCGTCTATAAATAAATTAATTTTAAAAAAAATTACAAATTACAATAACTAAATACTTCTAAGTAAAATACCGGTAACCTACATTGATAATTATTTATAATATTTTATATCGCAGTAATATAAAACTTTATATATAAACAATTAAACAATAGCCAATAAAATCATATTGTTTAATTGTTTATGTATAATGTTTTATATCGCAGTAATATAAAACTTTATATGTAAATAATTAAACAATAGCCAATAAAATCATATTGTTTAATTGTTTATGTATGTTATTTTATGTCGCTGATTGTTGATTATGTTGTTTACTACATTCACTATCAGATTAGTTTATTAATACTGTGATTTTTTTGAATTGTAATTGAATTTTAGTGATTTTAACGGGTTTTTTGCTGTTTATGAAAATGAAAAAGTTAAACGTATCCACTATACTATTGTACTATTCGTGTCCGAGCCAATTGTAACGCGAGTTAGATTAAATTAAAACTATATTAAATTAATTCGTAATAATATTAAATCCTCTCGGAACAGTACTGCGCCAGTTTTAAGGCACCCTCGTCCGCGTCAACGACATTCTTCATCTTACATCTAACGCCAGCGAAACCGCATTCAACTTCAAGTAGATGTACCAAGGTCTGTATCTCGTCACACTCGCATCGTTCATCCTCCGCCAGGGATCACTTTACTAAACTCTGCTCTGTCCGGGCGCACCTCGATCGAATTCGGTTCAAGGTTCTTCATATTCGCCAGCTTCATTGAAACTTTGCGCTGGTTTTTCTTTTACCGCTACATCTTTTGTATTCACCAGGATTCGTCATCTTCGAACTCGCTCTTGCCCTGCTGTAGTGTTTAATGGTATACTATTAGTCGAAGTGAGAAAGCTTTTCCTGGATTTCAACCGTGAAGTTGCCGCACCTTTTCGTGCATAGGATGCCGAGGGTCCTGAATCTGCTTCGTTCTCTCTATATCTGCAGCAACTTTCCTTCTTATATCTGGAGGTGCAATACCACTTGGTAGATACAGATTGTCTACTTTTTTAGGCCTGAGAAGAGTATCCACACTTCGTATTAACGTACAATATGGTAAAATATGTTACAATAACAGATATTTTAAACCATTCCGTCATACAGCGAAAGTAGACGATGTAATCGCTGAAAATGTTGCATATAAATGCGATATTTTTCGTGTTGAACAAATTCTAAGAATGTTCCCCCCAACCATTAAGCACGTCCGTGTCAAAAGTAATATTTTGTATAAAATACAATTTTTTTTTTTCGGATGATTGTAAATCGATTATACATATTTTATTATGAAAATAAACGCAATTTTCTTAGCGTTAAAAAAATTCGTGTACCGTTGTAGGAAACACATCGTGACTGAAACGGTTACAGTAACGAAAACGTGCAAAGTAAAAAACAGAATTAACATAAAGAACGTGAAAACGAGTCGAATAACGTTATTTTTCGCCTCTGTCGTTAATAACGAAAACTACCAAGTTTAGAAAAATCGCGTTTACAAAGGTCCGTAAATTTCGTTATCTAATTGTAGAATGAAGACCATGTAAAAAATTCTCACTGTTTCCTATCGGAAGAAAAACTCGCCAACAAGTAAACAAATAAATGTGAAAATAGACGTGAGAGATATTTAATTAAAGGAAAAAGAAGAAATTCCGCGAACGCTTTTTAAGCTTGTTTTTATTTTTTTAGTTTTTATTCTCGTTAGACGACATTTTATACTTCAAAATGAAAATGGCCGGTTTGTAGTTTTTAGAAAACACCACTACAACGATGATTCGTCGTTATTTTAATTGGTACCACCACGAATACTACTGATATCACCACCACCACTACCACCACTGATGCATTACACCTCGTCCGTTTAGTAAAATTTGAAGGTGTGCGACGTTCGTTAAAAACATAAAATAAACAGAAGCGTGATCTTGCGTAAATATTATGTTGAGGGCTGGCGATCACCTTAATCGCAATTTGAATACAATTTAAGTAAAATAACATAAATCAGATGATGACGTATGATTTTGAACAAGAAAATCAGAACTGGAGTAATTTTATATATTTATGTTAAAAACGAGGTAAAACTTCGCAGTTATTTGTAAAAAGAAAAAATCTCTTTTCTATTCATACACGTAATGTTCGTGTACACTCTTACAATGTGTATGAACCAATATTTGGAAAATAATTATTTCTCAGGTAAATTATCGAGAATAAATGGGATATATACGACTGAATACTTACACGTAAAAAAAAAACATTCCTTCGAACTGGAACTCTCGCAATGCGCTTCAATATACACACATATATATATATATATATTGTATACATTCGTGCATAGGTAATATGAAATCAAAAATCGATCCGTATATCTTTAGTTCTTTGACATATCCATTAGTTGAGTGAATAAGCATATATATATATATATATATATATATATATAATATATAAATTTTGGGAGTATGACACATATCTTTACTATTAATAATAATAATAATAATAGCAAGTATATTTCAGCTTATAAATTACAATTCCCATTTATGTACACATACCGAGCTTACATAATTGCTCATACTGTGCGATATTTGATTTAATATTAATACTAATATAAGAATAAGAAAATAAAAACAACTGCAGAGAAAAAATACAAATGAAAACCCTGCTTAACTTTACTAATTTATCTATTTAATGTATAGTGATATATATATATATAGTGAAACACATAACACATTTTCTTATACATATCTATATTTTCGTGTACATAATTCTTATTATATAGCTTAAGATAATAAACAAAATTTAACTGTGCGATATTTGATTTAATATTAATACTAATATAGGAATAAGAAAATAAAAACAACTGCAGAGAAAAAATACAAATGAAAACCCTGCTTAACTTTACTAATTTATCTATTTAATGTATAGTGATATATATATATATAGTGAAACACATAACACATTTTCTTATACATATCTATATTTTCGTGTACATAATTCTTATTATATAGCTTAAGATAATAAACAAAATTTAATGTATAGCGTGGTTTCGAGCTAGGTAACCATGCAGTTTAGAGAAGCGCATGCTTAATTTTTTTATGTTTATATTTTTTGTATTGTAGTTGGAGTGATTGTCGTGTGTAATTGCCGATTTTCCTTATTATGGTATGCGGGTTAGTACTACACTTTACATAGAATTTGTTGGACTGGCTATTTACAATTTCAGATATGTATGGATGCTTTAATTTAGTGTGCATTTCTAGATACTCTCGTATAAATTGGAGTATTCAGTATGATTCGTAAACACTTATTTTGGAATGCTTGTAATTTGTTCAAAGTTGTCTTGCTTACGCTACACCAGATTGGACAGGAATATAACAGTAATGGCATAAAATAAGTTTTATAAATTAAATATTTGTTGGCTGTACTCATTTTTGATTTCTTATTGAATATAGGAAATAATTTATATAGTCTCGTATAGGCTTTTTCAATAGTGTGATTAATGTACTTTGAAAATGTCAGGTTTTTATCAAGTATAAGACCGAGATATTTAACGTATGATTTCCAGTATAGCTGTTCATTGGATATTTTTATAGAATGTTCTGTTTGAGGTCTACGTTTAGTAAAAAGTATGGTCTCGGTTTTTTGGTTGTTGATTTTGATTTTCCATTTATTATAATATTTGTATAGTTTATGATAACTATCCATAAGTCTTTTTTGTATGGTGTCAATCCTGTAAGAAGATGTAAACACTGCAGTATCATCTGCATATAACGCGGTGTTCGTGTCCTTTATATGTGGTAGATCATTTATATACAATATATACAGAAAAGGCCCAAGAATACTACCCTGTGGAACCCCAGAGGAGATTAGTTTGAGGTTAGAATATGTATTACTTAATTGTACTGTAAAAAGTCTAGCGTATAAATAAGATTTTATGATCAATATAAGATATTTAGGAAATCCGTACTGTATCATTTTATAAATGATGCCATTGTACCATGCACTATCAAAAGCGTTTTCTATGTCTAACAATAATAGCCCGGTGTATTTATTTTGATTAAACTGGTCAGTGATATGATCTGTAAGGCGGGCTAGTTGCATAACCGTTGATAGGTGATTTCTAAACCCAAACTGCGTTTCATTTAAGATATTTCGCTCATTGGAATAAGATTTTAATCTTTGTAAGATCACTTTTTCGCATATTTTACTGACATTGCTAATTAGACTTATTGGTCTTAGCGAACTATCTTTGCCTGGTTTGGGAATAGGAATGATGCTAGATGTTTTCCATATTTTAGGATAATATCCTAATAATATGATTGCATTTATAATATTAGTCAGATAGACTATTGCTTTTTTTGGTAGATTCTTGATCATTATGACCTGTATAAAATCTGTACCAATAGATATTTTGTTATTCAGGTTTTTTATGCGTGTGTGTAATTCCTTAGGCGAAACCAATTTGATTTCATTAACAGACGTAATGTTAGATTTACAAAATTTACGAACAGTAGAGTTAACTTTTCTAGTATGATAAACAGTAGAAAGCTGTGAGTTTTGAGAATAGACCTGATAATAATAGTTTGATAATAATTCGACTTTATCTTTATCTGAATAGGCTGTAGAGTTATTATACGGTATGGGTGGTATGTATGAGTAATTTCGTGATACCGATTGGAGTTTTTTGTTCCAATTATCATTACGGTGTTGTAGGATTTTTGTTTTTACAATGTGTGTTAGGAAATTTAAAATTATTTTATCCTTAGCTAACCTATTTCTTTGATATATTCTCCTATAGTGGTTTTTTAGTTTTACTAGGATTTTTATTTGATCAGGGAGATAGTAATGATGATTACTAGATAACTTCTGAGGAATATAAGTTTGCGCAGATTTTAATATGGTATCGTTGAAGGTAGTGATGGCATCATCTACTTCCTTGGTTGAATTAGGTCGTTTGGATATGTTTAAGGTATTATATATGAAGTTTCTATAATTATTCCAATCGGCTCGTTTGTAGTCAAAAACATATTTTTCAGGAATTATTTGACACAATTTAGTAATTTCAAAGTAAATGGGGTTGTGATTTGAACTTAGGTATGGGAGAGATATAGGTTTCGAAACATAGGGAAAGTGTTTAGAGAGGACTAGATCAATTGTACTAGGTTTGTGAGTATTTGATGCTGGATAATAAGTTGGCCGGTTTGGGGCTAAGATTGTAAAATTTTGACGATAAGAAAGATCGAGTAATGTATTACCTGACTTGTTGTTGGAATGGCAGTTCCAACCTCTATGTCTGGCATTAAAATCCCCGGCTATGATAACTTTATTGTTAGATTGCAATAGCGTGTAGATGTCTTGCTCAAAGTAGCGTTTATTCGGAGGACAGTATATCGAATACAAATGAATTTTTTCATTGTTGATTGTAAGCGAGATATCAATGGCTTCTGTTCCTTTTAATGTTTTTATAGGTAGTAAATGATGAATTAATCTATGGTTTACTAATATGGCCACTCCCCCGCCCCGTGAGTTACGATCCAGTCTATATATTTTGTAACCGGGACAGTTAGAACTTAAAGTAATGTCAATTTTAGTTTCGCTTATACAAATGATATCAATTTGCTTCTCGTATGCAAGGTTACCTAACTCTAGGATTTTATTTGTAATGGAATTCGCATTCCATGCTATTATTCTTATTTTCTTAACATTACCTAGATAAAGGTATTTAAGACTATTTCTAAAACCGCTGATATTTTTTCAAATATGTCAGCGTTTTCCAGTCGTTTGATTCGATATAATATATTTTTAAAACATAACATTATTTTACTTAGATTAAACAATTTAATTAAAGAAAGTAATTCCGTAATAGAAGTTATGTTTTCATTATTAATTTTGACATCATGTGGCGAACTGTTATTTCTACCGTTGTTTATATTATTATCATTATCATTATTATTATTATTATTATATCTATATTAATAACGATATTATGATTTAGTGCGTCAGCATATGAAATGCCTTCAGCTGTTCGAGAGGTGTTACTTCTATTATGTCTTAAGTTAGATACTGCTTGAGGGCCATTTTGGGTTGTCGTGTTTTTATTACGACAGTATCTTAAAAATGCTGGGCATTCTTTAAAGTGTGCAGTATGGGCACCTTTACAGTTTACGCACATAATATTTTGGACAGTACACTCACTTGTAAAGTGAGAGTTACCGCACTTTAGGCAGTTTGGTGTTTTGTGACAATTAACAGCTAAGTGGCCGAATGTCTGGCACTTAAAATACTGCGTAATGTTGTTTTTGGATTTGTATTTATCCCAGGTTATTAAACAATAGCATAGTTGTTTAATTTTAAGTATATCACTAATTTTAGTATTTTCAGGGAATGTAATTAAATATAATGGTAATAAGATATTTGAATTGTTTTCGGTAGATTTTTTTTTGAAACTGTGTTATATTATCATATTTTACATCATTATCATGTAAAGCTACTTTAACTTCATCAGTTGTTATATTGTGGGGAAGTCCTTTCAGTACCATTTTAATTTTTTTACGTCCTAACGGAGTGAAAGTATGAAATTGGGAATTGGTATCTGATTTTAATATTTTGATTACCGTATCGTAATCTTCTAAATTATACGTGTAAAAAATTGTAGAATTTCTATTTACTTTTAAAT
Source organism: Coronaproctus castanopsis (assembly GCA_032883995.1). Taxonomy (NCBI): domain Eukaryota; kingdom Metazoa; phylum Arthropoda; class Insecta; order Hemiptera; family Monophlebidae; genus Coronaproctus; species Coronaproctus castanopsis. The sequence continues at coordinate 158,618,422 of CM065053.1, read as the reverse complement.
TAATGTCTTATTTAAGTAAGGCTTTCATGCGTTTTATCGTTTCATTATGATTTTGTATTAGGCCCTGTAGAATAATCGGGGGGTATCTTATTATTCTTACGATTATTACTTATACTAGTAAATACCGAGTTTGTTGACGACTGCTGTTGTTGATTATGAATACTATCGGTAACTGTATCCGGATGAACGGCCAGCGGTTGGAATCTATTATTTACTCGGCTTTCTTCCTTTTTTTCGGACTGCTTTTGTTCTTCCTTTTGATGGAAGTTGATTGCCAGTTAGAATCGTATTGTTGTTCCTCCGTTTCATCATCTTTATCGCTCGATGAAGATTCGTAAGGCTCGGTTTGTGTATCCATATATAAATCTCTATTATTATTATTATTATTATTATTACTATTATTATTATTATTATTGCTACTATTGTTATTATTATTATTATTATTATTGTCACTGTAGTGGGTACTGTTATCAGCACCGACTAACGATTGATTTTCCCCATCAACTGTTCTATCGATAGCATTCCTCCGAGTTTGTGGAGGGGAACGAAGGGTTGCCATTCACTTTATCAATATCAGACGACGCGCAGACGAACATATGTAATAATTTATATACATATAACATGGAACTTTACTAAAGGGACAATTAGAAAAATTAGGAAAACCCAAACCACTCACGAGAGAATTATCCGCGTAATCATGCTCAAAGATCGCAAGACGGTTATATGGATTAGGAAATAGACGAAATTCGTAGACGCAGTAGAGCGGATTGCTAGGCTAAAATGGAAATGGGCCAGACATTTGGATGATTTAGCAGCCGGTGTCAATAAGGGCGGAATATGACTAGGTGACGAGATGATGTTGTTAAATGAGCAGGAATCAATTAGATCCGAGCCGCACAAGATAGAAGTCATTGGAAAAGTTTGTGGAGTGCCTTCACTCAGCAGTGGTTGGATATAGGCATATCGCGATATATATGTATTATTTACTGAGATGACTGTTTCTCATCTATTTTTTTTTTATTTTTATTTTTGTAATAATAAAACAATGTTTTCCTTTATATTTAATTCCCGAATTTTTACTATAATTACTTCAATTATTCGCAATGCTTCTAATAGTTTCTTATATCCGTGATATATATATATATATATATATATATATATATATATATATATATATATATATAATTGATTACTCGAAGTTCTCGTCTTATTTCGGTTATTTTATTTTATTTTTCTGCTTACTCGCGTGCGAAAATATTTATATTTTATCGTATTATTTTCTGCGTCCTAATCCGCGAATTAGTTGCGCGTCGTTAAGTATTACTCGCGACAATACGATCATTCCCCCTTATTCTAAGGCGCGCTTTATTAATGTATCGTCCAAGAAATATTGACAGATGAATCGCCGTTAAATATGGAAAAAACGATTAATTTTAAACGCGTAATAATTAATAATAATAATAGTTATAATAGAAATAATAATTTCAATTTTAATTTCAATAAAATACACCAGTACATTTTAAAATGTGATGCTGAAAAGAAGAAATATAAAATTAAAAATAATTACAAATCAAAAACACGAATAAGATAAATAGAATAAAATAAATGACGTATCACTGAAATGATATCGAACACATTTCTTCTTTAATTAAACCACCTTTTCGCAACACCAATAATAATACTACTACTACTACTACTACTAATAATAATAATAATAATAATAATAATGGAAATACAAATTTCATCGACTAATCCGGCAAGAAAATAGGGAAACTGAGCAGACGAAAGATCAAACCGGTAATAAAATTCGTCGTGCGGTCGCTATAACTACTACGAAGAAAAAATTGAGATACGTATTGGTCCGAACTCGAAGGGTGGATAAGAAATATAAGGCGCAAATAATCCAAATTTCATAACCGACGCACGAACGTAGACTTGGAAAAGTGTCCGTTAAAATTGCGGAATATAAAAAATGGTTAGGAAGACAAAAATATATGACAGGATGACTGGATATTAACGCGAGTATAAGATGAAAAGTGCTAAGAATTGAAAAGTAAGTTGGATTGGATAATAGTGCGATAGGTGAGATGTATAAAAAGAAATGAACGACAAAGCTATACAGAATCTTTCGTAGGTAGTAATAATAAATTTACGACGCTCCAAATTGCTGTGAAAATTTTAATCAAATAAGAATAATAGTCATCATCATCATAATCAATCAATCAATCAATCAATCAGTCGATATATTTCAGAAAAATAAAGCTACAAAAGTAAAATCATACTCGCAAATGCACATCGTATGCACGAGTAGAAAACTAAATGAAGTATTAATTAATCGTATAACACAAGAATAAGTAAGAAATATTTGAAATATAAATTACAAAGATAAACTTTTCTTACGGTAGAATTTGCAAAGCAAATAAATTTTTAAAAAAACTCGCACATAAGAATATAACCAATGATATTAGTCTATATATGTAATGTACACCGGCGTGCGATTTAATTCGTGAAAGCCAGTGTGATGATTTATAATAGAAGCGTGCGTGTACTAATTTTCATATTGAATATATCGCGTGAAATCCATGTAATTGAAAGTTACAATGAAAATAAAAATATTTCCTATTATTACAATCGAAGGTGTAAGCTAATAAAACAGTTTAAACTTACACGATAATAAACGTATTAAATTACGTAGTTTATAACTTACGATAATAAGCGGTGTAAAGAAGAAACAGATAGGACGAGGAAATAAAATAGATTGAAGTTTAATCACGAGCAAAATTTTGTATGTTCATGAAATCTCCAAGATGAATAAACGATAACAGCTGAGTTTATGATCGCGGTGAAACGTACCGTATTATTTATTACCTTACGCCGTTTTTTATATAGTTTTTTAATAAATCAATCTTAATAAGATTGGATAGTGAATTAGTGAGAACGGTTCTAGCATAGAGCGTGCTACATGTTTATGGAAATTTGGAATGTGTGCTCTCTATTCTCTCGCAGCCCTAGTGATACTATCATAGACACCAATGTTGAATGATGACTTGTTTTTGCATGTATAATTCGAGATTTCAACATAATGATAATAATTCTTCTCTTCATCTTTCGTTATCAATATCCGGATGCCGTGGTCTTATATAATGCAAACTATCAGACGCCGCCACTAGATTCATAATTTGTTGTAAATCGAATCCACCTGTTTTCATTACTTGATCGATTGATCGATAGAACGGATCATCGGTCTACCTTTCTTCGTATTTCCAATTAATTTTTCCCTGTAGGATTATTTTCTCCAGCCTGTTTGCACGTATTGTATGTCCGAAAAATCCTAGAATTTGTCTTTTAATAGTTGATAACAACCCGCTGTCTGGCTTCGATTTTAAGCTCCTTTAAAACGGAATCATTTCTTCTATGAATTTTTCGATATCCCTTCATTTAATATTCTTGATCGATTTGTTAATCGTCAAGGTTTCAGAACTGTATGTCAGCATAGGAAAAACCAACGTTTTCACGAGTGATTTGTTATTTCAGTGACGGTCTCTCCGTATACGATTCACTTTCCCAATCCCGACGCCTTATTTCCCCTGATTCGCCATTTCCGGATATGTGTGTGTTCCCAAATAGATTGATTTCTAATTTCTATATCTCGTAATAGAGCCAAAGGTTGTTGTATTCTGTTTTCTTTATCAATGATCAGTATTGAACATTTCTGTTCAGTTTTAAACCCATTATTTACTGCTTCCATTTTTGATACTAGTTCAAACATTTCTTGCTCTGTACTAGCGAGTAATACCGTATCACCTGTAAATCTGATATTAGTAATTTTTCTTCCTCCAATAGATATTCCTCCTTACCAGCCACTTATAATCCATTCTTCATAGATGTTGAAGACGATCTACAGCAGACTTGTCATATTCGTACAGAAAACTCTTCCGACATTTCATTCTCTAGTTTAATATAGTCTTTATATAATATTTACAGCGGATAGATTAGACGTTTAGGTGTACTCATTTCTAGCAAAATTTGTTACATTTTGGTCCACTTAACGTTGTTCAAAGCTTTCTGGTAGTCTAGAAAACAAAGTAGCGCCGGCTATTATATTCGTGACACTTTTCAATTATTCGTTTTACATTTAACAGCTGTTTACCAGGTACAAACCCTACTTGTTCTTCCGATATTTTGATTTTTGAGCCGCTTTTGTATTACACGTAGTATTTTATTGGCGTGGATAATCAACGTTTTGTGTATTGGTACATACACCGATTTTGTCCACTCATCAGACCAATTGCCAGTTTTTCATCATATTTTCCGACAGATCTGGTGCAACATGTTTACTCAGAGATCTTTCATTGCTTTTAACATTTCTGCGGATATACCGTCTATGCCTGCTGATTTTCTGTATTTTAGTTTCTTAAATGCAACTTCTATTTCCTCTCTCATATTTGGAGGTTCAAGCTCGAAGTTCAGTATTCATACGGTTCTTTCATTATCATGCAGGAGGTGCTGTCAGTATTGGAGCGCCATCATTCCAATGTTCGTGACTTTATAGTTACTTTCGTTCTGTTTTAGTATTTTATTTTTAGTTTGAAAATATTATTCAGCCATTTCATTTTCTTATATAAATCATAAGACTCATTTTAGTTCTTGCGCCGTTGTATTCTTAGTTTCATACATATGTTGAACTTCATTTAGTTTAGTTTTTATTTGTAAAATTTTTATTCGACCTTCAGTCGTTATAATCGGATAATAATAATAAAATAAAATGTATTTTAAACGACAAAAACGAGCTTATAACAACAAAATATAAACGTTAAAAATATGATGAACATTTTACGAGTTTTTTTCTTTTTTACATTTATAGTCGCAGAGCACGTTATGTTCACAGACGCGCTAGTACGGGTACCGTAACTGTAAACATGACGACGACATACTAGTGTAAAATGTAACGCAAAATAAAATATTCAAAATTATAAACATTATGCAAAATACATACACACATAGAAATATATGTAAATACACGTTAGTTTTATATAAAATGTTCAATAATAATAATAAAAAAAAAGTCCAACGCGAAATATTTAAGAAATTGTAAATATTTGCTAATCGTCAAGTATAAAACGAATAAAGGGCAAACGTATTTTGTAAAGTTTCGGGTGTATTGACACACATTGCGTACAACCATCGCCGGTAAAACAGTTCGTTATTGTTAACGTCTGCTTCAACGAACATGTTAAACCTTTCCGGATGGCTGTTCAATAATTTACGCTGGCCCTAGCAATTCGGTCCTGTTTAGTGTAACGTTATAAGGTAAATCGTACACATTCATATATGCATGGTTGATTTTCGTTTAATCTTTCATCTTCATTTTTTATATATATATATATATATAATAGAAGAATATGTTCTTTTATTTTAACAATTTACAGTCGGTCACAATTGTTGTTTGTCAAAAGATTATCGTTAATAATAACGTTCTTATTTTACGATCAGCACTTCTTTACATTATTTATATATAATAATAATAATAATAATAATAAATCAGCAGGAGAGGATGCCATAAAATGTGGAAAAATGAAAATTCCGATACAATTACTATATTAGAAAAAATAATTCAAGAAATATTGATGGCATAAAATGTATCAGTTGATTTGAAAATCATGTTAATTCACCCCCTCTTCATAAAAAAGGAAATAGAACCGATGTTAATAATTACCGAGGAATATCGCTTCTACCGGTAACGGTACAAAATTATTTCAAAAGCGTTGCAAACTACGTCGGAATACGAACTAGGCAAACAGCTTGTAGAATATCAGGGTGGTTTACAAATTTCAAGTTAATACTGAAATATAGGATATCGAGATCCAAAAACACAATAGTAACTTTTGTTGACGTTAAGAAAGCTTATGACTCTATAGACAGACAAACATTATTTAACATATTAGACGAATTTATTGTAGATAGGTAAACTTATTACCACCACTAAACAAACATTGACAAATACACAAGTATCAAAAGAACAGGAAGAAGGCTCTAACGTTATTCAAGTGTGTATTAGAAAATATAATGAGGGAATGGAGAATTAGAACAAAGGAAGAATTAGATTAGGTAGGATCAAGAACGACATAGAGAACGATTGTCTGCAGACGATTTAGCGATTTTATCAGATAACGTGGAAGATGCGATAAAACAAGTAGCTATGTTAAAGGAACAAACGGGAAATGCGGGATTACAAATTTATTAAAAAAAAAATATATATATAACTAATATCGGAGATGCTCCGAAATATATAAGAACGAAATCTGGGAAAATTCGAGAGTTATAAAACTTAAGTATCTGGGAGAAATGATACAACTGAATGTGTTGGACAAGGATTATAGAAAGAGCGAGAAAAATTGGAAACAGCATTTCGATTAACGAAAAATTTGTACAATAAGAAATTGGTGTCTATAAACGCAAAAATGTGATAATACAACGTTGGCAGAATGTCTTTACACGTCAGAATGTCTTACAATGAATTCAGTATATTAGTATGATGGATAAGAAAGAAAGCAAGATAAACAGTAAAATCCTCGAGTTATGAAAATGATACGTGGAAATTGAGGAGTAATAAACAAGTATATGAAATAGTTGGAAAAATAACAGATACTATGCTTAAAAGAGGGGCCGGATTTTACAACCATCTTAAAAGGATGAAGTCCGGAAGGTTATCCAAAAAATATTCGTTTTTTTTTATAAAAATCAGAATACAAGAATAAAGATAAACAGAAAAAAAAACTGGCACAATATGGACGGATGAAAGAAAGGAGAACATCTGCCGAGAATGAAGACGTATTGGCTGGAGAGAAAGACGATGAATCGCGCATATATAATTTCACGTGGTACTTAAATGGCCTAAGAAATATATATATATATATATATATATATATATATATATATATATATAATAACATAATAGTTTATCAAATCTAATTTCGGTTTTTACACACTTATTTAAAATAATCGCATATATGTAACAAGGTTACCCGTTCCGAACAATAACAATGTCGATGGGGAAAATTTATTATATAATTTGTATTTATAAATGTGCAGAGAGTTGTGTGCTTATAACTAAGTGTATGACAGTAGGGAGTATATAAAATAAAGAAATCGAATCTAAAATGAAAAATAAAAGAAGTGAATGTGTGCAAAGCAGTCCCTTTGCGCATCAAGTATGGATGTAAAATGATTTTTCAAATTATATAATAACATCAGTCATTATTTATAAAAGAAAATATAGAAACGAAAACATGTTAAATTAAGTTATAAGATATGTTGTATTATAGATTGACAGAGAAGTTATTTTTTCCTTTTTTTTCACTACTTCACTTTTTTTTTGCAAAATGACGAAACTCTGGTTTGCGAACGAAGGCGTCGTATGTAAAAATTGGATTATTTCACGATATTGTATTATTCTCATTTAACCGTTTTGTAAAATCACCCTGTATATTTCAATCCATTATAGAATGTCATATAGCGCACGTACGATTAATGCGGGATGCCACTAAGGAGATGCCAAAAATGAAATTCTCGATAAACCGATTTAGGGTGGTCCACGGCAAGGTGTATACGTAAAAAGTGGTCTCATAAAAGACATTCTAAAATTTTTTATCTTGCTAGTTGGTTTCGAACCCTCGACGATCTGGTTAACGGTCGAGCACTCCTGCAATTATGTCACAGTGACATTTTAATGTGTGTGCGTTTATCAACGATTAAATTATTGTCAATGGAATTAGTGTTATTTTAATTTTAAGGAATTTCGGAGCATTTCATTATTCGAATTTTGTCGATTTATATCATCAGTTGGAAAGTTAATTTGGTTTTCCAATTTTTACGTATTGGTTGTAAGTTTTATTATTATTTTATTTAATTTTTTCAAATTTTTCTCGTGAAAAGACTATATATAGACCAAAAATTTCGATGAAATCTCAAAATCAATTTACCTCTTATCGTGATAAAATTTCGCTTCTGCTGTTAGCTTTGTTCATTATTATTAATTTCACGTTGATTGTTAAACAATTCTTTTTTATTTTTTGATTTTGTCGGGAGGATAACTTTCGTTCGTCATATCGTTTGTCAACAAAAAAAAACTTCAGATATAGACATTCGCGTGTAATTGTCATCTGCCAAATCGCGCTTTCATTAATAATCCAGTAACGACCCTAATGATTAACTAGAAGAGTCCATTATTATTTCGGTAGAACAAGCTTATTTAGTTTGTACGTTACCTATCGGCAGTTTCGCGTAAAAAAAAGAATAACGATATAACAACTAGATCAATTGTTAAGTCGGATGATAAGTACGTACTCTGCAAAATCTAGGAATATTTTTTGGAATAATAGCGTTTCGGAACAAAAGCAGAATTTCAGCCTATCTCGGCATTATGTTCTGAAACAATAAGAACATCAGAGATGAAACAATGAAGCATTAAGTATCTGGATAATAGTTACCGGACGTTTCAATAAAAACGACTTTTACTTGAATACAAAAATAACAATCATACTACCCAACAAATACATCTTTTATATATATATATATATATATATATATATATATATATATACAACTACAAACTGAACTGTGTCATTATCATCTCTTTATCAGGTATAATACAGTTATATATTATATATAATATACATATATACACATAATATATTTTATAATTGTTCAATTAAAATAGCTATCCCTCGTTTCGTCTATTTTTCGGCCGCATACTTCTTGTATGCCTGAAATATGATTATATATGTCTCAAAAAACACAATCATTATATAAATTAATTAATATGGAATAATATTTTGTATTAATTTCAATATAATAGCATTCAAAGTATTTCATTTATTTATTTAGCTAGAAGTTCATCTTGAAACTATCTAAATTTAAGTCGACGCTGCGGTCTTAAACAGACACATATATGCACTCTTTATCATAATTAATATCGTGTGGTGCTTAAATATGGTTTGAGATGAGTGATCTGTTATCACATAATAATGATGACAGCAATAATTCAAATTGAAAGCCCATATAATTGCCAAGAGGGTCGAAAGTAAAAATTGCGCATAACCAAACTGCCCTGTTATTTTAGTTCGGCTCCAGCGAGCAGAAAAACTAGAGAAATTAACTAAAAACGAAAAGTCTGCCCGCGCGAAGTTTGTTAGACGCCAACAAGGACGTAAATTGCGGAACGTTGAAGCAGACACGTGATTAAATAAAGATAATTATACTGGATAAATGTAGGTATCTGATAAAGAGCAAATGAGGTCGGATCGAAAAGCCTAGATCAGGGGTCGATCAAAAAGGTTGGAGAATAAGCTATATTTTTTCATGATTCTTGAGTAAAATTTTGACATAATAAATAGTAATCGAAAATTAGTAGCAGTCAACTCTACTCCTGAGACCTCGAAGCCATTTGTTTTGAACAGTCACGAGTTAGAAGTGCTTCATAAAACAACTACAGAAAGTTGACAAGAATTTCGGATTTTTACGTCGTGTCTTGAAGGCGCGCGAACACAACAAAGATGCGTAAAGAAAATATTGGGAACTGAAGTCTGAAATGCGGATTTAGCTGCAAGACGTGTAGGTGCTCCGAAAAATCAGAATTTAAGAAACAATCGACTTTATGAGCTCAGCAGTAGCGAGATAGAGTGGTACGCAAGTAGAAAATAATTGATAACATTTGGATTGTGCCGGAGAATAGTTGTACAGAAGCATCGGCAAGTTTATTGAGACAGAAGATTATCGAATCGGGTATAACTTAAACGCATCGCAAACCGGGTAAGCTATCATTTTAAATTAGATTTTAATACTTCTTAACTAGTTAACCTAAAAATAATTATTCATTGGCGAAATCGTATAATTATATCGTTGAAATGTTTACGGAGAGACTATGTTGATCTATTTCGGGGTTTAACGAGCAATCGTCTCCCTTGTGTCCCGTCTCATGATATTTGATGTGTTAGTGTAAACTTGCCGGCGCCATCTTATAATGTGACCGAATTCGTCATTTTGTGGTTGTACTCTTAACAAGGAAATATGAGAGGCTAATTGGAGCTGGTGGTTATTTTTTTAGGTAATGACTGTATTTGGGATGATCGGTCTTACGTTTGAAAGAATTAGTTTACGCGAGGACAAGTTTAGTTTACGGGCTTTTATGAAGTGTTGCCCAAGTGTGATTCCCTCATGAGTGTGGACTATATTATTAACCATGTTTTTGTTTACTAAGAAGACTATAATTAACGCTCGAGGCAGCGATAATATTTTTTCCATCTTTATAAGGAGGTAGTCGATTAATTTTAATTCCGGTATATAATTTACTAAGTCTAATATCGGAATTACTTTTTTCTTTACTTTATCGGATTTCGATGGCGCGATAGACGATATATTCAACATTGCGATTTGATTTAAAATTATTAGTAATTTCGGAAACTCGCGGTTATCGGAACTTGCTGTATTTATACGATTATCATTGGAATATACGCTAATATTGTTAATATTAGTAAACGGAATTAGTATTAGCTTTCTCTCTTATAATCAAAAATAACTTCGATTATTGGAAGTGAATATTTTCATTAAACTATTTGAAATTACATTCATTTCTATGTAATTATTCGCGTTAACTTATTCATAATTTAAATTGATATTTTTGCATGTATTTATTATCATTAAAAAATTATTCGAAATTTTACAATAATCAGTATTAATTTTTTTTTTATGATAAAGATGTCGCAATGTTTTCCGCTATCAGTAAATTTGAAAAGATAGAAATTTTAAGAAATACGGTAGAAAATATTTAAGAGAAACTAAGAGGGAGAAAGAGAAATAAAAAATTAAGTAAGATTATGTTATACTAGGATCCTAAAAAAGTAAAAAAAAAATCTCCGTTAGGCTTGCATTAGGGTCCTTGTAATATATATTTTTACTACAGAAAGACGAAATAGATTAAAATGACGCTCGTTATAATTTTATTTAGTCTACGGCTATAAAACCGATCAGCTTTATACACAAACACGAACGTGGGATAATGTTATTGACGTATAGTTCGGTATAGTATCTAACATTCGAGTCACCTGGACTATTTGAAAAATCGTTGTAAAAACATTTTGCGTATTATTAATGATTATATATTATCCTTTATCAAAGCGTAATTAATTTATATATTTAGTCAATTCGGGAAGTACTGGACCAGAAATTCGTAGACGGATACAATTAGGTCGTTCTGCAATATATATTTACAAAACATATAAACAAAATCATGAATACATGAATAATTGAATAATGAAGAATGTTAAGCACCTTATATATATATACGTTAACAGTTAACTTACTAATGTATACCTACATCTAATGTATATGTAATAAAATTTAAATTTAAAACGTAAAATTTAAAGTTTTAAACTTTTAAGTACAGGAAAAAATTAGAAAAAAAAACCCTGCAAGAAAACAATAAAAATAAATTATAATTAGAACTTAAGACACGTAGTAAATAGGAAAATAATTCTTAAACAAGTAATCTATGTTTAATTCTGCGGTGTTTGTAAATATCGTACGATGAGACTATGTCGTAATCGCCTATGGTGTTAATTAATTCGCTGTCACGCATTATACAATTATGGTAAAATTTACTAGATAATTTGTTTATATAGGTAAGTGTATGTAAAAGGTTAAGCTGCGAATGCATATCACGTAATTTAGTACATCTATGGGCGTTTAGTACTGCAGCAGTGGTTTTGTAACAGTTGTAATTTTTTATGAGTACTGTTGGAAACCGAAAACCAAACAGGGCAGACGTAAGTTAATCGGGGTAGAATAATAGATGTGTATAATAACTTTTTGTTTGAAATAGATAAAGAAGAATGACGATTAAAAATTGGTGAGAGTATTGAGCGCGTTGTCAATTAGTAATATTGTCATTGAACGATAGACGAGAATCTAATATGACTCCTAAGTATCGAACTTGCGTCGACCACTGAATATATTTACCATCGATTGTAACCTCAGGTAACGTTTGTGGGCGTCGTCTTGAAAAAAGTATCGCATCCGTTTTTTCTATATTTATTTTCAGTCTCCAACATTTGTAGTATTTGAAGACAGAGTTAGCAGCTTTTTGCAATCTGTTAAGTATGCAATAAACCAACTATCAAGGATATGGAAAATATTACTAAAAATACTAAAATACCCCCCTAGTGAAAAGTTTATTATTCCCGGTATTCCTATACGGTTCAGAAACTTTAATGATAAATATTAAAGACCAGCATCGAATACGAACCTTTGAAATGTAGTGCTGCAGAATACATTGGACAGCTTAAAGAACGAATAATTCTGTTCTACGTGAATTAAATCGGAAGCATCGATTACTAACGGTGGTATATGAACGGATACTGAAGTTTTTTATTGCGTGCAGATAATATGGCAAAAATTGCTGTCCAATGGAAACTGTTAGGCGAACGGAAGAAAGCACGACTAGCAACAAGATGGATAGAGGGTGTTGTCATGGACTGAATTTAGAACAGAAGATTAGACTGGTATATAATCGGACGACGTGGCGTGCGGTGGTTCACAGATACGTGGAAAATCTAACAGATTGACCATGTTCATAGTCACTACACATCGGACACGATGTTGGACAAGAATTTTATATATATATATATAAATATATATAAGCATATATAAGATATGTATATATATAATATCTATGTATGTACACGCAGATTTTACGTATACAGCGGATATGACAAATTTCATAAATATCGGAAAGCTGATGTAGTTAATCAATATAAAGGGGGAACACGTTGATTTAATGTGTAAGCTAAATATAGGTGTAATAAATAACTTAAAAACTGATTGGTAAAGCAACCCTAGTCTCCTACTAAAGTTATAAATTTTTTAATGGAAATATACACTGCGTCTTCGCTAAAATATATGAACCATCTTATACAACACGTGCAATATGGTTTTATTTTCCTCGGCGTTTAGGTTGTTTTTTCCCTTTTTCTCGTGCTAGGTAATTTTTTTTGTACGTTTATTTTTTTTAAACGAAATGTTTCTACGACAAATTATATCGAAAAAAAAAATTGTTTAATCAAGCGGCGCGTGGATTTAAACGGTTGTTTCCGATAATTTTGGATTTGTAAAAAAATAATCCGATATCAGACAACAATAAAAGAATGACCAATAAATGGCATGAGAGGAAGATCACGGAGAAAATTCATCACCGGATAATAGAAGACGCAAGTGTAGAGACGTGCCAAGTATCGAAAGGACAAGCGCGGAGCAGAACGTTAATATACGTTTCTGGTTAACCACCAATCGACAGATTGCGGTATACAGAATAAGAAGAATATTTATTTCGTCCGAAATGATTCAACGCTAAATGTACATTTATAATTTTGAATTTGCCTGAATATGATTTTTCCGCGTTGGTAAACAAGTGTTCCGATGATCGACTAGGTCGATTAACTTTGCGACTAATTACACTGTCGGTCATATCGATTAATAAACTGCATGTACGACGTAAATCATATTCTATAGTTTTTACTGAAAATCCGAGAGCCCCTCTGGAAACTAACCAACCTCTGCGATGTTTATACTTAAAAATCTCGGAGATTATTATGAACATTTACTAATCAAAATTTCATACACGTAGGCTTCGCTTCGTGTGTTCGAGTCGTGTAAAAATTTCATATTTTTCATTAAACGTTTTCCTTCAATGTCCTCGATAAAGGTTGTTCTCGATTCATGTATATATATATATATATATATATATATATTGTTGCCGGAATAGCCCTAGGGACTTCTATACGGAAGGTACCGAGTTCGAGTACGATCAGCGACGCAAAAATTATCATCAGAAAATAAAAATATAAATAATTATAATATTATCGCGTGAAAGGCAATTGCAAACCAGCACGCACTATAGTGCACTACAAAAAAACAAGCGGGCTATATTGTATCAGTTCTGCCGGATGTGTGCATCTATCTACAACACTATACAACAAAATATGTATAGAGGTAAGTAGTCGCCTACCTCCGATACGAAGACGGCACTTAATGAGGATGATATATATATTTCTGTTATTAAAAAAAAAAAAATAAGGACATCATGACAAAATTAATAAGGACAAAAATCGTTCGCATGATCTGTATAAATATATTTATACCTGTCCTTATTTAATTGTTGGTAGTGTAACTCTTACTAAAAGCGATGTAGTAAAATATTTTGGGCATTCATCCGAATAAGCTGCTGACGTGGAGGAAACACGTAATAACGAAATAAAATGAACTTCGGTTAAAACTTCGAAAATTATATCGATTAAACAGTACAAAGTCTTAATTTAGCTTCCATAATAAATTGCTGGTATATAATGTACGGTATTCAGTTGTGTGGGTGTACGAAACATATATATATATATAATACAAAGATTTCAGAATCGAGCTGTAAGATAATAACATCAGCACCCCACCTCCTGGTATTTCTAAAATGTTTCGATGCACCCTGACTTACGTATAAATACTGATCACGAGTAGGTCAAGAGAAGTGCTCAACGTTATTTAATAAGGTTGGAAAAGCATAAAAATTCTTTTACCATAAATTTACTAGATAACTGGGGTGAGTTGTGGAGACTAGATTGTATTAAACTAACTGAACTTTTAACTGCTTAGTGGCAAATAAAGGGTGGAACTACCGAGTTCTTTCCCTTCACAATCACGTGTCAACTGCTTAATGATCTCCAGGTTGGCCAGTTGTAGTCTAATGTATGTATATATATATTATACATATGTATTATAATGTAGATATATTTGATTGAATTAATAAAACAAAATAAAAACAAATTTAATCGCTATATTTTTTGAATTAACACAAAGCTTTTCGGCAGTTACGTCATATAAACATTACATATAAATTTATATGTAGAAATCATTACATCCATAAAATAATGTTGAAGCTATAAATGTATACTAGTATAAAGTGGAGAGAACGACGAACGTAAATATAAGTGTGTATACGGGAAACCGAATAAGAAGAATAAGTACATGGAGATAGAAAAAATAATAAATTTATTGTATAGAATTTTAAAAATCCAGATTTGAAGAAAAATGAGAGTGGCATTAATTAGCGTGTAAGGTTGAAGTAAAAATTGATGAAATTAACAAAGGTAAACAGTAACATCTATCGAAATAATTTTTACAATATTTCTAATGAACTTACACGTTAACTAATAATAGACGGAATTAATATAAATTAGTGGCTTCGCTAGAATACTCGTTTCATGATGGTAAATGAATTCGGGTGTTTCTTTAGTTCACTGATATCTGCCGGTGAATATAAACAGGAAACGTACCTACAACCGGTAATTAGAGTAATATTTAACCGAAAAATTTCTGGTGGAAAATGCGCTTCTAGAATTTTTATTATTCAAAAATATATTCGAAATGATGACGTCGTGGTGCAGCGGCTATGTCTTAGCGTTCTACTCGGACGGCCTAAGTTCTAGTCCCACTTGCGAAGATAATTTTTTAGGCTGACTTGACTAACTGAGCTATCCATCCAATTCGTCGTTAACATGTCTCTAGGATAAAGAAGCGAGGGAAGGAAATGGCAAAACACACCGTATTTGCTTATTTGGTCGATCTTCTATCAATTTTCTGATTAATGAGACTCGTTTAGGCGCCCTCCCTTATTAAGTTTCAAGTTGGTGGAACTTTTATTTACTTACTTCAGGATAAACTTCTTATAATTTCGCTATTCACGACGAAATGCCAACTCTTTACGTTATTCTGCGTCAGATTATTATATACTGTCGATCCAAGCAACAGTCTTTTATAAAAAATAAAAAAGTGATTAAAGTCGCCAAATTTAATAGATTAAAGACCACGAAACTTTCCAGCTATTTAGCCATTTTGAAGTGAAATAAAAATGAAAATTATAAAAAACAACTGAAATAAATTAAAACTGCTTAATCTCGTTACACGTTAAAGACTTGCCTGCCTTAATGAACTAACATGATAGTGAATGTGGTAAACAACACTCTAAACCTATTAGCATGTATCTAATAATCTATACGTAACCACGTCCTACAACCAATCAAAATGATACACACTCTTGGTCGAAACAAATTTAGTGATTTTAACTACTTTTTTATTGTTTATATTTAAAAAAGCACTACATTCCAGACCAGAGCAACATTATAAAACATTGATAATATGCAGAAACGGAAATAAAGAAATACTCGGACTGAGATAGTTTTAGACTAATTATCTTATAGATAAAACCATGCGTAAAACTAACGAAATAAAAAGGCTACTAATTTATATTAAAAACAAAACTCTTAATAGTTATGACGACTTTTACCTCGAAGATTCATAAATTCAACAATCGTGTCAAGAGCGAATATAAGGGAACTCCCTAAATAAGGAAATAACAAAATAATGTAATCTGAAGTACAGTCATTCCCAAATTCAGCAACCTATGCTCGAAAAAGTCGTTGAAAATTTTGTAAAGACAGAAGGAATGTATTGTTGCAAATGACAGTCATCTAAACTATATTGTGTTCCACAAATGATTGTAAGCTAATCTCTCGTTTTCCTAAATAAAATTCCATTCAAAAATTTTGGTCGTGTAATTTTTGAGTCATTCAAAAAACAATCTGGGTCACCCTATATATATATTTAATTTAATTTAATTAGTTTGATACATTATAATAGAATGTTTTTTTTTAAATTGTCAAATATTCAAAATGATTGCATATTTGACTCTTTCAGTTCGAATAAGTGCTTGCGGATGGACCTCAGGTATAATAAGAGCGGCAGGCAGCGAGCGGAATCATGCTCCCTCCCAAAGATATAATCTATACCTGCCACGGAATCGTGTAAAATAATACCTCAGATAAAATTTAGCAACGGGTCTTGAGTGCGAGGTCGTAAACAAAATATTAATTTGTTTACTAATTATTTTACAACAGAATTCAAGCTAAATACAACTACCAGCGGAAACAGCGAAATCAATAATATCTTAAATATTACTCTTTACTATCTTGACTGCATCAATTCAACCTCGCCACGAGAATGCGTACTCAGAAGGCTGAAAAGAAAAAAGAGTCCCGTTTTGATTTATCAACCACCGAATTACGCTCAAAACTTTTGAAGAAAGCTGTAATGTTTCTAACCACTATATGCAACGTGATTGTCGCTGTGGCGTAGTTGCTAGAAACTGTCAACTTGACGGCTGGGAGTTCGAAACCAACATTCGACATAGAAATTCTTCATCATTATTTAATTCTTAATTATCACGTGGTAGGCAGTGGCACCCCACTCAGTATAACACCATATGCATGCACATCTGCGTTGCATATAAATAATGCCTTGAATGCAAACTAATTTTGTACGTAAAAATAAATAGCTAGTCACGACGTTCGGCAACGAACAATACGACTAATTCCGATTACTCTACTTTCTGAAACAGTGAAAGTTTGTGGAAATTGTTATTATTCTGAAACCAGGTAAAGGGTGCACATTCCGTTATTTTGTATCTCGCCATTTCTATGTTGCTAGTTTTATTGAGAAATTAACATTGTGTAGGTTACTTCCATATATCCGATCGAACAATATTAAACTGAAATATCAGTTTGGGTTTTTACAACAATACTATATAATTGACCAGCATAGTGGTTAGTATCATAGAGAGAATTCATTGAAAACTAATTATACAACCGTATTTCTAGTGTACGTTGGTTTGTTTGATAATTTGAAACTACTACCACCTGCAGGTGTTTATTTCTTGGTAGAATCCTATATTGGGAAAGATATTTTCATGTATGCTACGATCACGCGTTCTTTGAGTTGTATCCCGTCTCTGTGGGTGTTAATCTGGGATAAGTGCTCGTACTCACGTTGTATTTAATTCACACAGCAGATTTCTCTATGATCAATAATATTCAGGTAGCCATATTTGCTGATGACATGACAGTTTTCTCTTTTGATATCGATCAAAAAACAGCGCGTAGTAATTTTCAAACAGCCCTCGCTGGAGTTTAAAACTGTTTTAACAAATAAAACATAAATGTCAATGAGAACAACTCTGCAAATGTACTAGAATCAACAACGCAGAAGTATCAATAAGAACAAGCGTGAAAAATCTGTTCTTACACTCGAATAGCCGACTAACATATCGAAATCACATTCAAATGAAGGGGAAAGAACTCGATGGGCGTATTAAAAAACTATTTTGGTTAATGGGCAGAAATAGTGTTCTGTCTATTGACAACAAACGTCTTATCTATAATGTCACTCTAAGGCCTGTCTGGGCATACGGGGTACAACTGTGGGGTCGTGCAAAGCCCAATTATACAAACCGCTCCAAATAAAATACTTTGACCGATATTAAATGCGCCATGGTGTGCAGCAAACCAGATCATTCACCCTGATTTAGACATTCGTTATGTGTGCGAGATCGTTAAAAAATAAGCACAAACCTATACCGTGAGGCTGGAAAATCATCGAAATACCCTGGCATGATGGCTATTAGGTACGGCTGCGAAGACGTAGAAAACCTATGAACTTTATCTCAAGTAACGATATCGGGTGTGTACCAGTGGATTCTATTCCCTTCATGTTACGCTGTTCTCTTGCATACTGATAAATTATCTTCTTGTTCAGTTTGTAGTAAATATTAATGAAAAAAAAAAAAAACGATTGCCGAGATTTTATAGATCGATTTAGAATTATTGTTATGATTCTTTTTAAAAAATAAAAAAAAAAAAAGTTGTTAAAAATTCCCAAATTTTTATATAAAATCCCCACAATGCTTTCCAGCTATTAAACAATTATCAGGTGGACATAAGAACCTTAAATATAAGAATGTAGACAATTTATTAAAAATATAAGGAGAAAAAAAAATAAAATGAAAAAAATACAATATTACGAAAAATTTCAAAGTAATAAAAACAGTTATAAATAAAAGAACGTGACAGATATAAATGTAAACAAAATAAATTTAACCAGTACTGAAGGAAACAGTATGAAATAACACGAAACAACGTGGAAAATAAGAACACAAAAGGATAAATTTGCAAGAAATTGCTTCCAACAAGTAGAAGGAGGTATCAGAAAGGCGTGGCATGACATAAATAAAATTATAGGTAAGCAAAAACCTTTAGGAGTAGACGACACAGTAAAGAAATACTTGTGTAAGAGCAAAAATATATTTAAAGTGGCAAATGAGTTTGAATATGAGTTTGAAAATTCAGTAGAAAACATTACACATAAATGCAGTACATTATTAGTAAAACGATTAAATGAAACAGAAGCAGTGAATATGCATATACCTAAAGCAACTAAAGAAATAATAACAAAAATAATAGATGAACTTAAAATTGAAAAAGCACATGGGCATGACGAAATTAGAATAAAAAATGTTAAAAATATTAAAAACATAATCGTAGAAGCAATCACAAATTTAATAAACCAAATATTAAAAGAAGGTACAATATCACCTGATTTAAAAATATCATCGATAAGACCAAATTATAAAAATGGAAATCATAGTGATTATTCCAACTACAGACCAATCGCTATAAATACAGTGATAGCAAAAATAATGGAGAAATATGTGGCAATGAAACTAACTAAATACATTGAAGAAAACAAAATAATTGATAAAGAACAGTATGGTTTTCAGAAAGGCAAGTCAACATCAATGGTATTGGGTGATTTTTTAGAGGAAGTAAGAACAAATTTTGAAATAGGAAACAAGGTGTTAGTAATCTATATAGACTTCACAAAAGCATTCGATACTGTGTGATAAATTAATGTATAAACTGGAAGAAATAGGAATTAGAGGAAGTGTAAAGAAATGGTTCGAATGTTGCCTAAAGGAAAAGAAAACGGTAGTGAGAATAGACAAAGTATGAGGTAAATATAGAAACAATAAAGTAGGCGTACCGCAAGGAAGTAACCTAGCGCCAATTTTGTTCATTTTATATACAAATGGTTCACAAAAAATACTAAACTACATAGATTATTTGCATTTGCCGACGATTTGGCTATAATGACAGTTCATAGAAATATGCGAACAGCGGAAAAATTTATGCAAAATGATTTGATAGTAATGAGTAAATGGGCACATGATCATAATTTAACAATAAGTACAGTTAAAATAAAGAGTATGTTACTTAAACCGTTTGGAAACTGCGAATTATATAAACCTAAAATCGTAATGCACTCGAATGAATAAAAATAAATGTTCTAATAAAAATTGCAGAAATACAGAAATTGTAAATGAACGCAAATACCTCGGGGTAAAAATAGATAGTCATGTAAGGTGGAACATACATACGGAATATGTTGCAAATAAAATACAAATAATAATACCGTCGCTATATATACGCTTAGAAACTATGTAAGTGAAGAAACTTTAATGATAGTATATTATGCTTTAATTCAATCGAGACTAAGATATGGAGTGCAAGCATGGGAAATAGCAAAAAAATCGTATGTGAAGAAAATAGGCAGGCTTCAAAGGAAATGTCTCAAACTAATATCTAAAACGAGCGAGGAATCATTAAATGAACTTATGAAGGCCCAAAATGTACTAAATATAACAGGTATATATTTATTTGTGAAATTGTGGGAATATTTGACCAAACAAAAGTGCATGAGAGTTGAAAAAATGTACATTAGGAAAACCTTGAAATATAAAATGCCACTAATGAAAACAAATATGGAGAACATTTTTTGTTATGTTTTGTTTTCATATTTTTTATAAATTGTATGTATTTTCATATATCTTTTTTTTTTTGATGATGATTAATAGCCCAGAAGCATTGTGGTATTTTTATATCGAAATTTAAGTGATTTTAATTACTTTTTTTGGCATGTGTTGTTATAATTATTATTATAATATTTATTATTATGTTTCTTATTATTATTTGATATCTAAATGAGATAAAATAAATATTTTCAGAATATAAAGTTCGTGATAAATAGTGTCTGTATACGTTAAGAGCGTACGAAATGAAGTGAAAATGAAAAGAGCGATCAGTCTAGTGGAAGTTTTCCAATTTTCTACATTTAATAATTCATCGCGTCGAAAGGTTATTCCACAAATCGAATAGGTAGTAGTATATCATTGCAACGGGTTACGGATAGTTTTCTAACGTAATGCAATCGTCCCTTACAAATTGAGTGCACTCTGTACTAGTCTTTAGTTAACTCAAGGCACAAGGTCAATTAACGAATATTTCGTCAAGCCTAACACGATTCGGTTAGGAGACACCTTTGGCCGGTATTCGCAAGTAAAAGCAAAGTAGTACACTCAGTAGCGTCGTCGAAAGAAAAATATTGCCATGTATCCCTTTGAACGTTGAAAACTGGTTTTAGCGTGTGCAATGGGGTTTCCATTAATATAACCGCAGACCAACGTATTGATGGTGATGTCTAAATTGTGTCCCTAGAACATGTCAGAGATATATATATATATATATATATATATATATATATATATATATATACATGTACATGTATATATAAATTTTCGTGTGAATTAGGCTATGTATGTATGAAGGTGTATATTCTGTTCCTAGAACATAGGGTATATATATATATATATGTATATATACAAATTTTCGTGCGATTTTGTCTATGTATATATATATATAAATGTTTCTGTATGTATGTACGTATCAATTTATCGTGAGATACTCGGCTTGAAGCCTTTGACGAAGATTGATGAAGTTCTATCTGTATACTTCTCTTACAACCGTCTTTAACGAAATTCTGGTTACTTTGAAATTCAAAATGACCTTAGCATCGGCGTTTTAGCGTGCTAGCGACATTAGCCTCTTCTATATGATTACGATAGCCGGCACTTAAAAAAATGAAAGTTGTTCTTAAGAGATTTTTCTTATTAAGACTTTCGGTTCTTTCTTTATTGTCTTTTGAAGAAAAAAAAAAAAAGAGAAAAAGAAAAACGAAATGAAACCGCTAGCTAAGCTTTTTCGTTGGAATATTCTCCGTCGCTTAGTCGTCTCCGTTTAATAACGACGACTGTATTTCATACATTATTCAATGACCCCTTCCTCTTTTAGATCGGTTGAAATTTTAAAAGCTTCATCTACCTCGTACATGTCCCTTTACCGCTTCTGAAATTACGATATCGTTAGTGTAACGTCATTAATCTAGAATTTGAAACTTGCGACATTGTTCGTTCGAGGTACAGTTCTTAATTTTTCTAGTTTTCTGAAAGAAAAAGAAAAGGTAAACCTATGGATGTCGAACTTGTTCTGTTTAATACAGTAGTCACGTTCGAAAATGGTTTTCTAGCCAAAGCTACCGTTCTAAAACCCGCACTTACCCACCATTTTCGAAATTATAAGAAGCAGCTTTAGTCGGAGAAATATATTATTATTACGCCTTTTCGAAGCAATCACCGATGAATATCGAATATTAACGTTCATATATATATATATATATATATATATATATATATATATATATATATATATATATATATATATATATATATATACATATATATATAGGAGAGTAGTGATTTTATTAATTATAAATCAAACAAAATATAACACCGTTTAATCACTAAACGTTTTTTATTGTGAAGCTTTTCAACAATTACGTCATTTTCAAGCACGCACAAATAAATATTACATACCTAATATTTATTTGTGCGTGCTTGAAAATTACGTAATTGTCTGAAAGTTTACATTAAAAAACTTTTAGTGATTAAACTGTGTTATATTTTGTTTGGTTTATAATCATATATATATATATATATATATATATATATATATATATATATATATATAACATAAAAATCAAGAATCTCTTTATTTTATTACTACCAAAAATCATTAATCCTAACTAAACAGGAGTATGGTTCCATGTTTTATGGAATCGCATCCACGGCGTTGTTACATTATTTGAATCGTGTGCAAAAAGTGAACGCGTAAGTTGCGTATTGGTGCTACTAAAAGTGCTTCGAACCAGCATTAATGACAGAGTGCAAGATTCCCCCCTTCCAGCTTAGACGGAGTTATTTAGTATTGAAACTGCTGGCGCGTAGGATGAATACTGATCAGTTCCCTTTGTTTAATACGTTCAGGTAAATTCATTCCAACTAACTTTTTTCAAATAACAAAATGCTCCTGCACTCTTCGGTTATAACTAGATTAGGAATTTCGCTTACTTCTCACGTGCACAAGAGCTCCTTCTCAATTTATGGGGTTATTATTTTTTTACCTTATCGACAAATAGAATTCATCCTTTTCACCCGAAAACTACAATCTATATCCTTCTACACGAATCCTTGCCGCTATGAATAATATTCTCTCCGAAAAGGTTTCCACCAGACACGCTTTTTTATAAATTCAAGGAATGAGACCAGCAGTGTTCATCTCAGCTTTAAATATAATAACATATATAAATTGTGGCAAACATTGTGCATGAATGTGCAACAGTACTACAAGCTTTATCAATTTGAATGAACTTGGATCTCTTTGGGAATTACCTCATTATTACCGACTCGAATAGTATGGTTGAGGCAATATGGAATGTGTCAGATACACTAATTGAATTAATTATTGTGAACGCGTAGGAATATTTCTGTTCTTCTTGTGGATGCCGTGTCGTAAAGGTATTCAAAACAATGAATTTGGTGATTCATTCATCTAATGGTATGGAACTTTTTTTAGATCGTCACAAGGATAATTCATTCCATACAGTTGGAGCATAAGGATCATAAACTGATGTACACTGAGATCAACTTCAACTGTCTCTCCCTAAACTTCTGTTTCTTTAAGAAAATTAATCGCAAAGTAATTGTACTCATCGGTAGGTTGCGATTTAGGTATAATTTGTTACCTGATCGTTTTTTCCATATGTAAATTAGAAATAGTTCTCCTCCATTTTGAACTGATAACCTGCAATCCTGTTCATGTTTTTTTGAATGCTCTAACGTGGGGCCGTTACGTTCTTAGCTTCACCTTATCTTACTATGTTCCATATGTATTGTACCTTCGTATAATGTATCGCCCCTTCTCCACCTGGATAATCTACAATTACTTCCTCACATAACAACATTTCTAAACAGGTTAGCATTTTGAATTAAAACAGTCTCCCACAGTATTACGTTGGGTAAGCCGTAAAGGCATCCTCATTTAATATATATGTATTATATATAATAATCAATTTTTAAAAGTAACATTCCGCTCAATCTTAGGAGCATAGTTTTCAATAGTTGTTTGCTTCTGTGTTTGACTTAGCTCCCAAACATTATCGCTAACTCAAAAATAAGAAAGCACAGAGTCATCATAAATATAATTGGAAACAATTGGGAGAGACGTTAACGATAACGATTAAGAAAAAAAGAATTTTTGCTTCAATCATTAAAGTCTATTCAAGAGCTGGACTCTGTTGTTTGCTATGGTTTAATAGTGCCAAATAAATAAAACAAATATTAGCTAAATAGGGTTTAAGATTTATATCTGATACGCTAAGATCTACTACTGCCTGGCTAGCTATGCTGGCGAATATCATCATGTCTTCAAATGTTCGAAAAGAAGAAGTTTTTAAACATGAATAAAAAAATTATAGCAGGTCAAATCGAAGCTTATATGATTACATCCAAGTCTTGCCGAAAGCTCAAACCAAGAACTCTATCATGGTGATCGTTAAAACCTGCCACATATTCGATGGATGGAGCTGTGAAATGATCATGCTCCGATTAACGCGCAGTTGACTCACAAACCAGAAATCGGTGTCCTGAAGAAAATAAACTAAGTAGAAAAAAATAAAACATCAAAAATCACATGAATATCAAAAATACGTTCATATGTGTAAATAGCAATTTTATATGCATCAAAAAAGTTTCTATCAACATAGAAAGTTGTTACTTCAAATATCATATTTTTATTTGAAACGTTAAAGAAGAATTAGTAGCTGTCAATAATAAATAAACTTTTAAAGGAACAAACATGAATTTTAAAATACAGTCTATAATTTATTCAATATAAATTAATTTATTACAGATAAGTGTTGCATAGAGGGAAACTGGCTTAAACGTTAGTCAAAAGACAACTCACCTAGATCACTTGGCGCTAGAGTAGCAAGTATAGTAAATCAGTTCTCAATGTGAAGTGAAAACAATATATCATAGAATACGATCCCATCTGAGTTTACTCATACACTGCCATGGTGAAGCAATGACTATAGTTAAACAGTGTTACAATATTCGGAAAATAACGAGTAAAATCCTAGTTCGCTGTATAACATTCAGCATTTGTTATTTATGTTACATCCGCGTCATAAACTTTATGTTAATTGTAATAAATGTGTAATATTATATTTTCGTCATAATGTAAAGTCTCACATGTATTTGAGTTGTTAATGTTCATGATCACCTTAACACATCCTATGTTTCTCAGTACATATAAACCACATTACTGACATACTTTCGGTTAATCACGAGAAATTCAAAATTATTCAGTGATCCTAAATATTTTCCTAACCAGAATAATTACTAGAATTTCATCACTGGTGTCTACTTTCTACCTGCATAATTCATTAATTAAAACTCATCTTTGTTTAAATTTCAGAAATAAATATATTTTTTTGGTTTAGCGAAATTTCAGTATTAAGGTCGTTGTTAATATTATGAGTGAGATAGACGTGGGGCTATCTTTAAACATATTAGACATTGTTGTTTGTTTACGACCATTTTTTATTGTCCTATATTATTTTTATTTTTATTGTTACACTTATACACAATATTTATATATTTTTAATGTATGTTGATGTATATATATATATATATATATATATATATATATGGTTGTGTATGCATATTCAGTGTGTATTGTGAATGACTGTGAATATATAAAAATGATAATTTTTTTTTATTAATTCTATTATTATTTGAATAATTTAATATCTTATTGTCTTTTTATAATTCCCTTGTTTGTTTTAATTCTTCTTGTACGTTTGGATTCATTAGTTAATGTTTCATTGGTTGCTAGGAGCTCTTATCAACCATATACTAAATCATACAGCAAATGTAATTAGTAACTTGGGAATTAGGTTCTCTGTAATTATTTGTTCTCTCTGAAATATTTCTATCCCTCCTCACGTAAATGGAATACGAGAATGAAACATTTTGCAAAACTTATTAAATTCTACGAATTACGAAAATTTGTCGTTTTTATTTTGTTACGTAAATAACAATATCCTTAGCCAAATGATAGATAATGACGTCTACAAGTCAATAATAATTAGTTTCATAAGTAACTTAGTTTTAGTGAGATTTCAAACTAAAAAAAAACCTGTTTCTTTTTTGAAAAAATTATATTTTCGAACAATTCGTTGATGGAATTTAGAGGTTTTTTAAACAATGCCTACATATAGAAAATTATGGTTTTTTAAATCTGGTAAAATTTGGTGTATTTTCTAAACTAGAACACATATTCTTTTAACGAAGATATTTCGCTGTTACAACGTTGTAGTTGGTATATATTTGAGTTTTATCATTATAATGATGTCACCGATAACATAATCCAGGAACTTGTTCAAATAATTTTCTACGAATCTTATTTATCCATCCTGGAAATGTGGTTCCGTTTGATATACGTCTGATTTTAAACTAGGTTCGGTACTAGAACTCTAAAATCCTTTTCGTTCCTACTCAACTTCCTTTTCGCGTTTTGTACATTATTATTATTATAGTTGTAGTAGTAGTAGTAGTAGTATAATGATAATGGAGTTAATAGTACACCATCTTCTAACAAATTTTTCGTGGATAAAATATAACACAAACACTTGTTATCCGTAGCACTTCAGAAGACTACAGCCTTAGCGAAATGAGGTTGCAAGAAGCTTTCTTCGTATCTATTTATTCATCCAGTATTCCGTATAATCCGATTTCGTCTATAGTAAAATAATACGCCAACGTGTTGTTTTCTGTGATGTGCGTGAAATTGCGGAAAAACATTTATACGTACACACACATGAATTTAGGCAACAATCGTTATAATGATGCTAAAAATCAAGTTTGGAACTGTTGTAATACAAATAAAGCAAAGAATAAAAAACGAGACTGTGTTCACTACGCATTCAAAAAAAAATCAAGTTTGGAACTGTTGTAATACAAATAAAGCAAAGAATAAAAAACGAGACTGTGTTCCCTAGGCATTTAAAAAAATCAAGTTTGGAACTGTTGTAATACAAATAAAGCAAAGAATAAAAAACGATATTGTGTTCACTACGCATTAAATTTTCAGGTTAGATTATTTTTCGAAGTCTACATTTTTTTATAAATTCTTTATCAACGTATTGTTTTGTTAACGTAATCAAATTATCATAATTCTAGTTTCATTATTTTTAGTAAACTTTTTGATCGTATGTATTTTGCCTACTCTACAGCTACTTAAAAAAAATAATTATTTGTGAAATTTGTATGTTGCAAAATTAATTAAGTAAACTGTCGATATTTTAATACAAAAATTAATTCCAAGATTGAATATTTATGCATTTCATTAACTATCATTAAATTTGTTAACCACTTAACACGTACAAATCTTATTAAAAAAAAAATTAATTTATAAAATTTCAATCTTGGCTAATGTAGTAAATAAGCAATTGATCAGGTCATGACAGAATAAGAGATATCATTCACGAGTTACATTGCCAATTAATCAAACCCGTGTAGAAGGTATAATGTGATGCGATGATTTAACTTATGAGCATCGTTGCTAGTATCAAGCAAATAAATCTCCAGCCAATTTAGATTGTCTTCTAATCTATGCATGTAGCATTCGCTATTTGCTTGGATTATCTTGCGCACATGCAGTACATTTAAGTCTCGGTTCAAATTATTATTACGTATATAGCATGGTTCACTTGCTTTTGGTAACATTCTAAGTATCTTTAATTAGCACCGCTGTATCATTTTAATATTAGACACTGATGCGGTACCCTAGAGAGATGTGCCCTAGGTCCACGCTGGGTTGGTAATTGCATTGTATAGTAATAACTTGGATTTTGCTTTCTAAGCCGGGTAAAGATCCTTCAAAGTTGTGCCTATCTCGATGCTAATTGCACGGGGAAGTTCTGTGAAAAAGCCATCAATGAGATATTACTACAAGATATTACATTCAGTGGCACATTGTATTACCACCAGTTTGGTTTTCGTTCAGATCTATCTGCCGAGCATACAATTTATACATTAGTTTCAACGGTTAAGCAATACATTTCTGATGGTTGCTCGGCTGTTGTTATTTCTTATTATATTAAAGGGGTATTTGACAATTGATGTTGGTCTGCAGTTGTTGATCTTCTTCAAAATAATAGTGTTAATCCTTTTATTACTAATGTTATTATAGATTATTTTAATGATCGCTCTAAAACACTTAAACTCGGATCATCGGCGCTGGTACAAGGATACCTGAGTTCCACAGGGTTTTGTCCGTGGACCTACTCTGTGGAACATCTTGTACTCCACTGTACATTACATCTGTGTTTTGGTAATGCCTCTCTTGTTGGCCGGGTCAAGGAGTTGGAATTATTATTTACATACGTCATCGTTAAAGTACCTTGGCGTTTTAATTGATGAAAATTGAACGTTCTTACCCCATTTTCATTGCATTTCTACGAAGTGCGTGGCCATTTTTAATAAACTATTACGTATACAAAAAAAAATGCTTGTGGTCTGGCTTTCAAAGAGCGTTCCATATTGTATAAAAGCCTTATTCAGGCCCTGTATGGGCATGGTGTACGGCCATTTATTCAAACAGAAAAATACTTGATCTGGCCAATAAGCAACAAAGGAAATTTTTTCTTCGAATGGGTTCATTGTACAGGAATACTCTTACCTCTACTGCATGTGTATTCTGTGGTGTCTTGCCTTTTCATTTATACCTTATTGACAGGGGTCTAACTGTTGAGGATTTTTCAAGAGTGAAACACTTGACCTCCTTGAGGGCATCTCTGTGCAATCAATGACAAAACAAAATGTTTAAAAACATATTTTTTCTTTATTTGTCGCAAAAGTGGCAGTGCAATTGGTACACTTTAATCACTGGCAGAAAAACTTATGCCTTTCTGTCAAATATTGCATCTAGATTAAAACTACTAAAATTCGACATCAACTTCTTGCAGTGCCCATCTGTTGACTGGTCATGGCACGTTTGGGTCCTATCTTTATAGGTTCCGGATTATTAGAACTAATTAGATGAAAGAAGGGACTATGTTACTTCATCTCTTCTTCCATCCCAATAAGTTAATTTAAGCATGGTGGTCTCTGCATTTGTTGTTTCAATTATAATAAGCCGACTTATTTAAGTATATATTAGTCAGTTTAGTTACTGTAAAGTTTAAAATTCGTTGTTTGATTTATAATAAGTTGACTTACTTCAGTTACTTTATAGTGATGTGATGATGAGTCGAGTGATGTTTCAACATTAGTATAAAAAACAATGATATACTTACTAATGCAGAAATCAAATAAACATAGTACTTTATTTCTATCCGAGGGCCAATATGTAGGTTAACCTCTAGAAAATACAGAAAATTTTGACTTAACAGTTATCGTCTTTGAGAAGTTATTAGCCGTGATCCAAAAAATTTGTTTGACATTGTAATCCTCGCCTGTAATAAACTTATTACCTAACGAGCTGAAAAGTCATTAAATTATGCCTATGTAATTTTATGTTTAGATGGATAATAAACTGACAAAATTAATAAGGTTTTGTCTGTATTTTCAATTAAATTCACAGAAATAGCTTGAAATTCATGATGTTTCGAATTGCAGGGTGCTAGAATTGCTGTGCCTGACGAATGATCGGCCTGATAAAATTTTTAACCATTTGATGCATAATAGTACTGTTTTACCTCCTCGAAGCCTTTTTTCCATTTTCTGTTACGTATGTGCGGAAACTGTCCGACACTAACCTACTTTACAGTTTTAAAAGAGGATCAGGTCGCCGCTCCAACGCATATTTTATCCACTCTAATACTAGCGATCCATCCTTTTGGCGCCTAATAATGACACCAGCAGGTAATTTTCCATGTTTCGGTAAGGGGTTTTGTTTTAAATATAATAAATGGTGGAATTTTTTTACCATCTGCAAGTACTGTCAACATGACTGTACATCGTTGTTTTTCAAAACTAGAAATTAATTGTTCAATCTGATGGCATGTCGAAGTAAACTGGTGTCTCATTTCCTGATTGCCCTATTAAAAAGTTATTATCTTCTCGTAACTGAATAACGTATCTCTAGAAGGCTGTTAATTTTTTCTCATCGGTATCCAGTAATCGCTAGCAAGTAGATGTGCGTTTCCTTATTCACAGTTCGTGTCTATTCATAAAACGATTTAACCATTCTAGACTTGCTTTAAAATTAGATATTTGTAGTTCTTTTGCGATTGTGGCATTTCTATCGGAACAACAAATCCTTTTTTTTCTTTCTCCAACCAATTTTCTTATCAAAAGATTGTCTACAGTTCACCTAATAAACAGTATTGTATAATAAACACATGTATAAAGTTTATAATTTTATATCGAAATTTTATAATGTGTGACTGAAAAGGTTGATTAATTATTTGTAATGACAATTACCTCAACAATGATAAAGGACAAAAAACCTTTCCAACTATTAAGTTATTTTCAAATGCGTATAAATAAAAATGAATAAAAAATAAAAATAAATAATTAAATAAAATGTAAAAAAAATCTTAATTTAAATGTACAATATTACAAAGAAAAGTAATGTGTAATAACAGACTTCATTATACAATTAACCTAATGTTGAAATTGGTAAACAACATAATAGTATTTTCTTACTTTTTTTTTTTTCGTTTTTTATTTTTTTATTTATTAATTTTTATTTATATTCGCTTTAAAATTACTTAAATAGTAGAAAATCTTTATCATTTCTTAATACGAATTTAGTGATTTTAGCTACTGTTTTTTTTTTTTTTTAATTATTTAATAATATATAAATTATTGGTTATATTTCAATAATAAAAATGTCGTTCGAGACGAACAATTTATTAATTAACCGTATAATTATTCCGACAAAATTAATTTTCAGTAAAATTACTCGCCTGTATACGTACAGTTTTGTCGAACACGCGGCGGATAAACTCGTAACATAATCCACGAGTATTGCACGGAATTTTGATTTTGTAAAAAGCTCTCCGAATATATCACAGTTCAGTAGCGATTGTATTTCTTCTTGTTTCGTTCAAACAAATTGGGTCAAATTTTCTACTAACGTGCGATGAAATATATTATAAACCAATACGTTCGCGTCCCGAAAGGATTCTCATCCCTTATAATAATCCTCAAAAATATTTTGAATTGAATTTTGCGGCCAACCGCCAATATTTTGAGTTTTCTACTTCGTGTTTTTGTATACATATATATATATATATATATATATATATATATATATATATATATATATATATATATATATATAATATGTATACGTGTTCTATAGGTTTACTTTTTATTTCGTTCTTTTATAATGTATTATTTTTAAGACATATGTTACGAAATATCGTCCATGGAAAACTATAATGTATAAAATCGGTTTTCTATTCTCCATTCCTTCTAGAGTAAGTTGGTTGGTTTGAATAATTTTTAAAAAATCGATCGTACATATCTACGGCCACGTACGCGCGGGTAAAAAACGTATTAACTGTACGAAGAAAATCGTAATCGAGAGTAGTGGATATTAAAAAAGTACAAATTGAAAAAAAATATATCGCATTGATCTGGATAATTTTGTATTAATATTTGTTTCTTGTATTAAGAAAAGTAAATGTCGGTAGTCCGGGAATAATACAGACAATAAAAAGAAGAAAGTTTCAATACGTTGTCCATGTAATAAAAGGGAAAAAAATATGAAATAATGAAAAGATTTATGCAAGGAAGAATGAATGGAAAAAGAGACAGAGCACGACCAAGAAGACTGTGACTGCATAACTTAAAGGACTGGACAGGATATACGACGGAAGAATTGTTTAGGATAGCCCAAGACAGACATAAAACTAAGCGGATATTACTAGAAATCAGGAGGCCATTATCTTAACTCCATGTGGGAAGAGACCGAAGAAGAAGAACAAAATAATAATTATAAAAGTAGAGAATTAATAATTACATGCCTGAAGGATTTGAATGTACGATATACATCAAGTGTACGTACATTTTTACGGACAGGCTTATTAATAATTAATAAAATATCCGAGAAAATGACAGAACGGATGTTTCGCTGTTGGTCGTAACGCGCGATTCAACAACAGTGGACAATTATGTCAACATACGAAAATTTTAAACAAACAAAGCCAATAAGCTTTGCTTTATCGCGTGTGCTGAAAACTTGACGCGATCAACTCCTACACGGTGGTAGAATTGCTCTTCTACGCTGGAAATAATAATAAACACATGCAAATGATTTAATTCGAAATTAATGCCCGTTGTCTTTAATAATTTAACACGAAAACAAAATTCAAAACTAATTTGAGTGAATTTCAATGAAATAGATCAGCTATTTCTTATAAAAATCAAAAAGAAATTATATGTTGAAGTAAAAAAAAAAAAAGGCTGTGACATATAAAGACTGTTATTTGACAAGTAAGATTCATTCTTCAAATGAAGAATATGAAAAGAAATAAATAATAATAATAATTAGATACAATAATTTCGGAATAACCGCGTACAAAAAAGAAAAAAAACCGATTTATTAATAAAAGTAAAACCATATATCAATAAACCCGAGTTTAGCAACATGCCGTGCCCATCGTCAGAACTAAACTGAACTAACCCTGATATAAACAAGCTACTGCCTTAACTATATAGAGAAAACTACATCTGATTTATCCACAGTGAAAATAGTTTTAAAAATTATATAAAAATAATAGTGATATATACCGAATTGTTGAAATTAAGGAAATCAGAATTCAAAATCAATTAGATATTCAGTCGGAAGAATGGAAAGAGATCAAGAAGAAGTTCGTGCAACGTATGTAGTTCCTTTAAATATAAACAGGAAATATCTGCGGTGGAACGAGGAATGTGAAGAAGCGATTAAATTAAGGAACATAGAATCGGAACGATGGTACAAATAGAATGATAACTACGAATAATTGAAGAATCAAAGAAAAATGACATAAATTATAAGAATGACCAAACGAAATTTTGAAAGGGAACGATTGCAATAATTAGAAGGTGATTTTAAGAAAACCAGCTCATTTTATAAAACATTTCAACATAGTTTAGAAAAGTACAGACTATCTGTGTGACGTTTTAAAGATAGCTAAGACGAAAGAGTGTTAAACAATAAAGGAAACTGCAAATATATTCGGAATATTTTAAGAACCTATTGAACTAGGATGAATCAATAATGAAATTCATGAAGTGTGACCGTGCAAATGAAAGAGAAAAATTCAAACCTAGATCTAAATGAGATCAGACAAGTTATTCGAGAACTTAAAAGCGACATCGGAGGAAGATGCAATTTCGGCAGAAATGTGGAAACTAACTACATAAAAAATGGTTGAAGAATGGCAAATAATATTTGAAAATATTTGAACAAGTTTGGCAAACAGAAAGATTACCGGAAAATTGCTTTATTACATCAACTCCGTAAAAAGGAGGCAAAACAGATATCAATAACTACGGATGAATATCGCTACTGACAGTAACTTACAAGATTTTTTCGAGAGAAATTCAGAAGAGATTAGAAGAACAATTGGGCGAATATCGAGCTGATTTTCGAAAGAGAAGATCGTGTAAAGTTTTGAACTTTAAGCTAATAATAAATTACAAAGAACTAAGATAGAAAAATATGGTAAATAAATAAATATTTTATTAAATAATTCAAAAATAGTTAATAAACATAATTTATAAATATATCGTATACCGGAACTTGTCTGACTACGATAACTTAATTAACTAACGTAACACAGAAAAAATCCACAACTATTACAACGCAGGAAAAGAAACGCAAACTAAGCGAGCGTAATATTAGATAAGGTTCAAACTAACGATTAAATATGAAAATAATTAATGTAACATCGCACTAATATAATTCGAACGATATTAATAAGCGAAATGATTCGTTACAATAAATTATGTTTAATACGTCTCAGCTTATATGTTGTATACATAAACATTAGCTGCTTATTATCATAATTACCTATTAACGAGATCAATCATCGAAAAATTTACGCCATATGTTAAGAACGTATTTTCTTAACACGAGGTAATTTCAGTATACCACGCATATAATCTATTGTAGTATAACCGGAAGCATTTAGTATGCATCTAAGGCACCGGTTGGAAATGAACTGAAATTTATTATAACATAACTATCGTTCGATATCAAACACCGAACAAGATATGTGTAAGTAAATACCGAACGTAATACTAGGTTTTTAAATAATAATGTTATTTTTTTTATTAATTTTCTATTAAACATGCGATATATGGAACAAATAGATTTATTAGTCTGCGTATTAATATAGTTAATATGTTTAGTGAAGTTAAGTTTGTTGTCCAAAACAGCACGTAAATATCGAATCTCCGACACCATCAGGTTATTTTGCAAGTTTGGTCGTCTGCGTGTAAAGCAAATAGCTTCGGTTTTCGATAGATTGATACTAATCTGAGAATATGTTATATGCCGATTTGAGGTCTGTTCTGGATAGTAGCCGGTTTAAATCCACTACAAAGCATAGCCGCTTTCGTCTGCATACAGTGCCACTTGTACATTCTCGGCACTTCTGGGAAATCATAAGAGTATAATATGAAAAGAAAAGATCCTAAATACTTCCTTGCGGAACACCTCCTAAACACGTTTTAATTGGAAAAAAGTTCTATTACGTAAATAATTACGAATTAATTTAATTAAATAAGGAGAAATTTACAATAATTCCGCGTGCAATGTAGCATCAAATGCTTTAGCAGCGCGAGACCAGTGTATTTAAAATTACCAAACTGTAAATTGGGAACAATATTGTTAGCATGCGAGCGTTTCCTTAATTTTATTAGAATATTTTTTACTAAGTAAACTAATTGGCCGAATGTTGCAAATCTGAGAACTGTCCTTCTCTGGTTTATTACGGATAATATCTTCTGCGACTTTCCAGCAATGCGGAAAATAATTTAATACATTAAAGTGTATTCGTAAATTCTACGATAGCCTTTAACGGAAGCTCCTTAATTACTATAGAGGAAATTTTATCATGTCCTGAAGAATGTTTAGCTTTAATTAGTTTAATAGTAATATAAATATCTTTCGGAGTGACGAAAATTGTTTTTTAACAGATATGACACATTCATAATTTATTGACTTGTTTGTCTGATAATTGGAACCAAGGTGTGCAAATTTTGACCATGTACTCTATAATATTCATATGCAAGGAGTTTACACATTTTTCACTCTATCATTATAAACGTAATTACTTCGAAATGAATCTTAGCGCGGCGGAAGAGCAGTGTACCGTTATAATTTCTGCAAACCTTTCATAGACTATTTATCCTTCGTATTAAGCTCCGATAAAAACGAATTAAATTTATTGTTCCTACGTTTGTTTGGTAAATAGATTCAGAATTTTTTATTATTCAAGCGCGAAGATAGGCGTAATTTTTAGCATACTGTCTTCTAATATTCTGATAAGCGTGCGTGTATACTTAACGGTAAATTGGAAGAAGAGAAGTGATTTTGCACCTTTCTAGGCGCATAACGCTCAGTGGCGGTAAATTGGTAAAACTATTATGACGAGAATCAATTTCAGCATGATTTTTAATAGGCAAACATAGTATGATCGGGTATATAACTCTTGAATAGTATTTCCGAAACTCTCTTTGCACTGTCGTGATCGATTCACGCCAAAAATAACGTTCACGCAAAATTCGCCCTCCTCCTTGTTATAGAATGTCACGATAATTAAAACTAAACAAAAACGAATCTCTCGTACGTACACTAAACGAGGAGCACGCGGTTTACATTATAGCAGATTCAACAAACAAAACCGTCAGTCTTCTCTGGGTCACCCTATATTTACTTGTCTTTACACGATCATTATTATCGTATGAAAGATCGGATACAGGAAATACTAGTTTCGAATAAGACTACCTCGGTATTCGCAAGATTATCTAAATATCGTACGCATATTTTTAAATATTTGAATAACGAACAATTATTTAGCGTAGAGTCGATATAAAAAGTTGTTCACAAATGAAAAAATGTTTTTTTTTTATTTTTTAATTTACATTACAACTGGTCAACCCGGAGGCCATCAAGCGGTTGATATTTCATAGATGACCGTCGAAGGGAAAGAACTCGGTAGTTCCACCCTTTATTTCCTCTAAACAGTTAAAAGGTCAGTCGGTTTAACATGATCTAATCTCCACAACTCTTACCGAATTATCGAGTTAATTCATGGCCAAAGGATTTTGATGATTTTCCAAACCTTATTAAATAGCGTCGGCCATTTTTCCCGACCACCTCGAGACCAGTTCTTACACACCTAAGTCACGGTGTATCAAAAACGTTTGAGATATACCAGAGTGCTGATGTTATTTCTCTTAAAGCTCGATTATGAGATATTTGTATTATATCTATATTGTTAGGTTTCGCACACCCTTAGTGATACCGTACGCCCGCAAAAGACATTAAAACTATGTTATTAACCAATACAATTCTCTTAGTTTTAACAGAAGCACATTTCGTTTGGTTATTAAGTGTTTTTTCCAAGTCAATCGCAAAATATTTGACTACCTCACTTAGAGCAAGAGTTTCACCATCGAAAGTTAATGAGGGGTCGGATACAAATCTATTTGTAAAGATCGTATGAAATACGCCACTTGTTACACCACTTTTCGACAATATTTAGCGCATGCTGTAATCTGCACTACGAAATGCGAATAAAGTTAAATAAGTAACACGATCGAAATCTTGATAATAAATGATACGCGAATTGAAAATTTATACTAATATTATCAATTAAAAATGAAAACCACAATTCTATACCCCGGCAAATGCAAAAGTTACTTAACAAAATGTTGTTATCCCTATATTATTTAACCCTTTCAGTCACAATGTCCGTTATATGGTACATGAAATTTTGATGCTAACAAAAATTTTTATTTTCTAGTTGACGTGAAACATCTCAATTTTAAATATATATAAGTGTGTGTGTGTAAATGGATTGAAAATTATCTATAATTCGAGAAGCGGTATTACATAATAAACACCCGTTTAAACTTATTAATTTTTTCTACAAATTTTATAATACGTGACTGAAAGGGTTAAACGCGAAATGAACAACGAGTTATCGCGAACAAATGAAATTCATAGAAATGATAAACATACTGATAATGTTTTACACGCGGTCAACTTTACTGCCGCTATTAAACGCTTTATAATATAGAACTACGACTGAATCTGTATAATTTTTACTACTTTATGATCTAAAATTATCGCAGCTATATTTTAGGCCGTGTTAGTTAATGACGTAATAACGAATTTTAACTAAAAACGCGAATACGAAAAATAGAAATGAAAGATTTCGTTAACTCCTTCAGTCGTAATATGTCCTCTATACGGAACATAAATTTTTTAATATATATTTTCGTAACAACGGATATTTTTCTAGAATTATCTAACGAGCGATATTATAGCAAAAATTATATTACTGTTGTTTTTTTTTGCCTTCCGTGTACCATATACAGTTACAAAAAGCGCTGAGTTTATTACTCCGTTATTATGGGTGTCAAGATAATTTAGTGCGAATGAAGAAAGCTGTAAGGGTATTTTCATTTTTATTTAAGTGTGTTAGTAAAAACGAAGAGCGAACGGATTTCTATAGAGAACAGCGGAATAAGATATGAGCTATAGCGATTTGAATATTACGAGTTGAGCAAGTAGGAGGATTGATTTTGGATAGGATACAAGAATTAGTCAAACGAGTATTATCGTGCAGACACGGAACAACATTATTTAATCCGGTCTTGCGCGATGAATACGCTGAATATTCTACATATACCAGTGTCGAGGTAAGCTGGAAAATCTGACTGTTTATTGTTCGGTGAATTTACGAGGGAGCGTTCCACTTTATATTTTGTCGCTTTAAGTACTTTACAAATCGACCTCATTTTCTTCCGGTACAAATAGTTTCTTACGACTAATAACTCCCCGTTAAATAAACGTTAAAAAGTCCAGACGCAACGTTAACTTCACAAATGTAGCGGAAATAATTAAAAATCTATATGTTAAATATAATTTTAAATATAATCGAGAAACGGATAAAATTTCTTAATGAGCACCGCGATTCCAAAATTATAATTATTAATAAAATCTAAAAAAAATATGTTACTACAGTAATAATAATAATAATAGTATAAAATTCTTAAACGAAATCCTATTTTCGTAATATCGTTTATGAAAAAACTATTTCTCGCTTTGCTGTTAAAATATCCATAGAGTTTCTTAATTAACTGGCTGCCTAAAATTTGAACACGCGGTCGCGGTTTTGCGGCCCTTGTATTATTATTATTATTATTATTATTATTATTTTGCGTTCCATTAATTCCTTAAATTATTAAAATGCGGTAATAATCATAGTATAGACGATAATTCTCTTTTGCACGAGTTTGGGAGCTGCTGATATTTTGTTTCGACACTACCGCCACAACTCCACCGAATATTATTATCGTTCCGGTTGTTCATCGTTAATTATATTCATTATTATTATTATTATCATCACAGCTTCCATTCTTGCAATTTTTTTCTTCTAGCGCCATTAATCAAAATTCTAAACGGTTTCAAAAGTTGAAAAAAACAAGAAGTAAAATAAAAATCATATTCTTCCTTTGTAAATGTACGTATACGTAACCTTTTCGCGATAATTACTCCTACACCTGGTTGCTAATTTTAATTTTCACCTTTTAAATCTTCGTTTCAGAATTTCTTCATTAATTTCCATTACCGTTATAATTATTTTATTTGTTTCTTTAGTAATAATAATTAATTAATAACATTTTTTTTTAATTTTTTAAAAATTTTTATTTAATTTTTTTTGTGTGTGTAATATTGCTGCACGAGTGTCGAACGAAGAAACAATAAAAAATTGATAAATATAACCTTAACCGAATATGAAATACGTTATCTTAAATTACACGTTAGGGAATTAAGCGATAAATATAACATAAATAATTTTAATTATTTAAATAAATTATGTGATAAACCAACTTGCGCTCAGTTCATATACATACATAAATACACCGTACCAATCGTGATATAATTAATATATTTTGATATACTATTACTTATTACTACATCTCCTTCGTTATGAGCGCTGCAATTTATGTTTATGACGAAAATGGGATACCAAGGCCGGATACGATGATTCGTTTGGAAAGCGCATAGGTGGCAGACTATCTAATGTTGTTGAACGCCTGCACTTGAACTCTTGTTGACCAGCGGGGTTCTTGTTTTGCGACGTGAGCTTCTGCGCTAGTATTACTCTATCTACGAAAGACCACAATTTATTTCTGTTTTATGCGTTCACTTCCCAATCAGTTTTCCTCGGGTTTATGCCAGGGTTTTCGGATCATTGGCGAATACATCCTTATAGCGCAGTTTAGATCTTCCAAAACGTCTTTTTTCGGTTTCTAAAACGCCATATTTATTTGGTACGCGAGTATCGCGTATTCGCGAAACACACCACCGACCCATTTCATGCGCCTTTCAGTCAGCATTTGCAAAATAGATTCTAGAGCTAAGGTTTTTTTCGTTCGATACGAAGTGTTTCCACCGTATTTTCACTATTCTTCTAATCATGTTCAAACAGAATATAATCACGATCTAATGTAATAATAGGCAAAGTATAAATTATCATAAATAAACAAAAAAAGCGATAATTTATGTCCAGTTTGTGCACGACGCTAAAAATAAACGAAACTTATTTTTCAATAAAGTTCGAACAACGATCCGGAGAAAATTAAAAAGCGTCTTAATTATTGAATAAAATAATAAGCGAGTTGAGATAAACGATTCGAGCACGTGTTTACTCCAGTCCGAACAGTTTCATTATAAAGTACATTACACACACACACACAAATAATGCGTATAGTGAATCAAAGTTTATTTTATATATTACTAGAAATAACTGACACGGCTGTTTTCGTAATTTGTGTGATAGCGAAAAATATCTTATTGGAGCATTCGATCGATATGTTTGAATATGAGACGTACTTTTACACAGTGAACAATTTAATATTTGTATACACGATCGCTATAACGGTGAATTTATAAATAATAATACACCAAAACATTATTCAATATACTTTTTCCAATTTGGGATTGATAATAAATTACGTTCTCTCATCAGGCAAACTCTAACAAACACGTGGTCCTAGGTCAGGTTTCATGGAAAAATTTCAGAACTATTTAAAATCAAAATGGATCGTCTATCACCCTTACTATTCAATTATGTTTTAGAAAAAAATTAATAAGCGAATGGAAAAAACTTATTGTTAAAGCTGGCGTGAAGCCCATCAAATTAGGACATAATGGTCTGAAAATAATAATTATGTTTAGCATTTGCAGATGACCTCGCGATACTAGCTAGTAACTTAGAAGATGCGCGGAAACAAATAAATGTATTGAAGGAGGTATCTGAAAAAACCGGTTTACAGATTTCCTTTGAAAAGACAGAATACTTAGCAAATGTGAAGGATGCACCTACATTTATGAATACAAAGTATGGTAAAATTAAAAAGTTTGCCAATTTCGAATACTTGGGGGAAGTAATTCAAGCAAATGGTTTAGAGAAGGAACCAATCGCAGCAAGAGCAAGGAAAATGGAACTAGCATTTAACTTAACAAGAAATATCCATAATATAAAAAAAAACGCTCTGTATGAATACAAAATTGCTTCATTATAACGCCGTCATCATCAACAACAACAACATCAACATAATTTACAGTGAATAGTCAAAAGCCAAAAATTTTAAATTACGTAACGCCCAGGATGGCTCGCCGTACAACAGAGATAATACAAAGACCCGTAATAAATAAAAGAAGTAATTATACTTATAATGACAGCAAAAAAAAAAAAAAAAAAATCTGTACGGCAAAAAATAAAAAGTTAAGATAGTAATAATAAAACAAAAGAAGAAACACGTTTGACATTAAATAAATAAAGAAGGAATATTAATTCATAAAATAAAATAGGCGCTGCGAAACGTTACAACAGGTTATGTTTGAGCCTCCTATATGCTTATATTTACTATACATAAATTGAAGTTAATCGTAATTACCAGTGGTAGAAATTAAACTATTATCGTGGACTAGTCATCTCAGAACTTACGCGTTAAATTTAAGATATGATCCATAATATAAGGCATGTTTTAGTATGCGTGTCAACGATTTTGTGGTACCTAGGGACATTAAGCACACATCTGAGACACCTATTTTGAAATACTTGTAACTTGTTGAAGTTTGTATTTGAAATAAAACTCCAAACTGGACAATAGTACGTCATTATGGGACGTATAAGTGTTTTATACAGAATTAATTTATGATTAACATTAAGAAATGATTTTCTGTTGATTAGTGGATATATTGCAAATATACCTCCTGCTAGCTTTCAAGGTAGTATGACTGACATGTTCGGAAAAATTTAGTCTGTTATCCAAGACTACCCCGAGGTATCGAACATGTTTTGACAAACTCACAATGGTAGAGTTGACCAACTCACAATGGTAGAGTTGACCTTAACTTCAGCAGGTAATGTGGAACTCCTGCGGGTGTATAGCCTCCGTTTTATCAAAATTAATATCAATTTGCCATTTTTTATAATAACGCAAGACACGATTCATTCCTGACTGTAACTTATTAGTAATTGCTTTAGGTATATAAGAAGTACAGAGAAGAGCTGTATCGTCTGCATAAAGAGCAGTCTAAATATCAGATGGATTTAGGAAATCAGATAAGAACAAAGTAAACAGAAAGGAATCCAGAATACTACCTTGGGGCACCCCCACCGAGCACGTTTTCATAGTAGACCTTGAATCATTGATGGTAATGTAAAATAGTCTGTTTGCTAAATAGCTGCTAATAACGTTGATTACATAACGAGGAAACTGATATTTTATCATTTTGTAAATAATACCTTTATGCCAAGTTGTATCGAAAGCCTTCGCTACATCCAGGAGAACCATACCAGTATGTTTATTACGATTAAAATTATGCGTGATAAACTCCGTGATTCGTGCTATTTGTTGGGTGGTGGAATAACCCGGACGAAAGCCAACCTGTGTGTTAGGAATGATTTTTTGGTTATCTGCATGAAGTCTTAAACGGGATAGTATAATTTTTTCCGCTATTTGACCAGAGTGCTTATATGCATCAGAATGCCTTATATTCAAGGTGGGAAAAGAATTAGAAACGATTGAGAAAAAAGAGAGAAAAATTTTAAGAAAAATACTTGGTCCTAACATTGTGAACGGAAAGATTTTTCTTAAAAGTAACAAAGAGATATATGAAAAAGTAGAGAAGAATACGGAATTCATGAAAAAGAGGAGAATGATGTTTTATGGGTACGTTAAGAGAATGGAGGCAAATCGGCTGACTAAACAGATATTTAACTTTTTTGACAGAAACTGTGAAGACTTGGATGGTTTTAAGAAACTAAAAAAGATATGAAACAAACGAAGATTTCGGATAAAGATATTCAAGATAGAAACCAACTGCGGAGAAAAATTAAGGAATTTCATAATTTTCTGGAAACCAACAACGGTAAAAAATTGTGAGAAAAACGTAAAGAAGATCGTAGCTTAA
Organism: Coronaproctus castanopsis; assembly: GCA_032883995.1. Lineage (NCBI taxonomy): Eukaryota > Metazoa > Arthropoda > Insecta > Hemiptera > Monophlebidae > Coronaproctus > Coronaproctus castanopsis. Next base: position 158,575,535 of record CM065053.1, on the reverse strand, counting down.
ACATGAAACAGTTCTCGAAGAAAAAGAAGGCAAAAAAACAACAAGTTAAAGGAACTAAATCAAGAAAAAAATGTCAGCCGAAAATCAAGAAAAAACTGATGCCAAATGGAGTAAACAAAGAAAACAGTTACATGGAGAAGAAAGAAGAATTTCAGTCCCTGATTTCGTTGTTTTACGTGGTCCTCTTTGGCCGAGATCGATAAATAATAATAATAATACACCTTACGAAAATTAAAGTTACACCTGCACTGCCGAAATAACGCTGCGTAATGTATCCGAGTAATATCGTTAAGAAATATTCATACATGTAACATGTGAAAGAAACTACTCGCACAATGTTCACACACACACTTATACATATATTCGTTAATATATTTGTATATATTTATATATTCGCACACATGCAAAAGATAAACTATTCATTTTCTATGGGTGGCGTAGCGGTAATACTTCTGAATTTTGCTCCCACGTCGTTAGCGGAATTTCTTACAGTAAAAGGGCTTTTAGTCAACTCAACTTTCTATCCAATTAGTCGAGTAAATATGTGCCAATTCGTTAAGGAATAGAAAACAATAGCGAAATAGCGTTATTTTAGCTCGACAAGTACGTGTCGTTTACCCAATCGTCTGAACTTTGGGTTGACAGGAATAATTAGGCCGACATCCTTTATCAACTTCTGAATTAATATGGCATTTTATATATATATATATATATATATATATATATATATATATATATATATATATATATTACGAGGACCCCTTGCGCTTTCTTAACGGATAATGGGCTTCTCATAGTTTTTATAGGAACGTTGTACAAATATACATATAAATTTAATTACTCACTCCCTATTTGTTTTTCCTCTCTTTAGATTTTTATATTCTCCACTGATAATACTTCGTTTATATAGATATATTAATTCCGGGAGTAACTTCCACACTATTTTTTTTTTGTAAAAAAGTATACACAATGTATTGTTTATTGTAAAATTTGTGATATGCACGAATATCGAATTAATTTTTAACAGTTTAGCCAAATTAGTAATGAATAAAATTCATTGTAAAATTTCGGTATTAATTACATGCGCGAATATTAAATTTATTTCTTACAATTTAACAAAAATAATTAAATAAAAAAAATCGAGGTATAAAAAAAAACTGTTTATCTTAAAATAATTTATAATAATATAGTCTAATACTTTCGCTAATAAATAATTCTTTTTTTCTTTACGTTAAAAATAATAAAGTATAAAATTTAAAAGTAAATTAACCTGATTTGTTATATTTCCTAAGTTACCTGATGTGGGATTCAGCTTTCTTGCGCTGTCGAACTTGGCGAAATTTGTAATCTTTTTCAAAAATATGGTGGTCGCTTTTCTTCACCACTTTCAAATCATTCTATCTCCTTCTTCACCTCGAATTTTGTGAAACACAAACAGGAGTAGCTTTGACTTCTAAAAAAATCGACTTCATCCTAATTTTCGACTGACCCCATCTTTCCTTTCGTAGCGTCCCATGTGGTTTGATCATGCACAATTCTAATTTTGACTCTCTTAGAAATTGTGAAGACATTTCTGTTTGGCTTGTTATCATTATCATTACCATATGATAATAGTTTACACAGCTTAAAGTAGGTTTTGAAAAATGTACGATAATAAAATTATAATTAAACTGGAACTATAGGTGTATACGTTTGCGACCGTTACGACAGCGAACATCGAATTAAATCTCGACCCTATCCAATGAACTTCTACCTAAATAATTAAATTGTATATTTTTATTATCAGGTTTATATTTTATAAGACGATCGTCGTAATTATACGATACTAATACATTTACGGAAGACACCAGATTAAGTTCAAAATAGATAGCCAAGATATTCGGGGCAAAAGTGAACTAAGATATCATGTGACATACACACATATAGGGCCACCCAGAGAAGACTGGCGTTTTTTTTTAACAACGCAGTTGGTAACACTGGTACAACGTAAACCGCGTGCTTCACGGTTAGTGTACACACGAGAGATTCATTTTTTGTCCAATTTCAGTTAATATGGCATCCTATAACAAGAAGGAGCTCTCGTTTTGTGTGGAACGTTATTTTCGGCGTCAATTGACCACGATGGTACAAAGAGAGTTTCGAAAAGAATTCAAAGTCACGCGATTTTTTTTGGAGATGCCTTAGGAGTCGTGATTACAAAACACGTTCAAGAGATCTTGAAGACCTGAAAACTGGTGAGGAAATTTTAAAAATTTAGGGATCTATGCTCGAAAATGTGTTCGAAAATTTTGTCTGAATGAATGTTGTTGCAAATGGCGGTCATCTAGACGATATTGTGTTCTAAAATGATTGCAAGATAATTTTCCGTTTTCCTATTTTTAAATAAAATTTCGTTTAAAAATTTTGGTCCTGTAGTTTTTGAATTATCCAAAAAACTAGAAAACAGACCGTCTTCTCTGGGTCGCCCTATATTATATATATATATATAGACGCAGAAGAAGAATCATCGATTTTAAAGTTGTAATGTAACAGAAGATTCTTTACAATTACACGGACAGCAAAACGTATGAATGAACCGTCGTTATCACATGAGAACTATGAACGAATGTATTAGCGAGAACAATAAAATCCTTTAGACATATAATACGGAAATAAATGATAAGCTCATTGCCGTGTAGTGACTTATTGGGAAACACCATTCGACTTATACACCACAACATGGATGGATATATATTATTGCGTACTCGTCAGTGGATTTACCGCCGTTAACGATTTTAATTTCGAAGTTCAACATTCGTTAGCGGTAATGAAGTGCCGCTTCAAACCGATCGACACCGTGGTCGATTCTAAAGAAACCGTCTAAGGGTTTACTGCGAATGATGGTATATAAATTGCGATTAAAAATTGTTTTGTTAATAATTTAATTTTTGAATTTAAATTAGCGCGAAAACTACGCGCAATGGGATTAGTCGTAAGAAAAATCGTGAACGTTATTCTCGAAGCTCTACTATTTGGATGGAAAGTTTTAAATTGAACTACAGACTCCAATGACAGCTTCATACTAGCTCGCTCAATTGAGACTCCTGTAACGTATAAATCGACGGGCATTCGCAATGCCGAACACTGAATAATATCTATTTGTGGGTTGCATTTAGAAAATCCGTTCTATTATATATCGGGTGTTTTCGCGTTAACAAAAAATAGTTCGGGAAATGGACGAAAAATTTGCTTCATCAAATCGCACTAAGATCAAAACAAAGCAAATTACGTTCGGACAGATGTCCGTCGGATCTGCTAGTTTTATACAATATATTATTACTAACGGCACATGTACCTATGTACAATAGTAATAAATTTTAAAAAGTAATTTTAATTTTATTTTTGTTTCAGGTAAGTCTAGAATCCATTCCTATCAATTTAAAATTTTACACACGTGACGGTGAGTACTGTACACTTTTTTTCGTTTTCTAAGCGAATTATTCCATTATAATACGCGTAAATAAATTCTTATATATATATATATATATATATATATATATTAGAATCTGGACTTTTTAAATAATCGACTAATTCGGTTTTTCGAAAATAACCGGAAAAATCAATCGTTTTCTGGAATTTAAAAATAAATGTTGATTAATTTAAGCAAATGATTAAATATTCGTTTTCCATTATGTCTGATGTTTACATATCTTTATAAATCCTGTAAAGGTGTTATTTTGTCCATATAAGTAAATTTAATATTTTGTACATATCATATGCCAAGAAATGTGTGATGTGCTTTAGAATAAGAACCGTCTACTTTTAAATTGGATGGCGTAAATCCGATTGAATTTAGGTGCATTTCGATTAATATCTATTCTGGTTATTTTGGATCGATTGAAATGTAGTAATCACATTTTGATTGAAATTTTTGTTGTGTTTTTTTTGTACTGTGTTTATCAAAGTTTAATTTGGATTTAATAATAAGAATTCAACAGTAAGTAATTGTAATTTAAGGATATGGAATTCAGAAAATATCGAATTAGTATGTTTTGTTAAAACCGATTGAAAATCAGCCGGATTTTGAAATTAATGATTCTTAGTTATATTTTTACTAGAATAAATTATTGATTTTCGTAAAACACCGATTACATATATTGACGTTGTATTAAAATATATTTAATTTATTGATGGGATTCTAAAATTTGTATTGATTTCACAAAATTTCAAATAATTCTAAATTATCTTATATTAGTATATTTTCTTAAAACGATAGGAAAGTCCTGGATATATATCCGGTATTAGTACGTTTCACTAGAACCGACTGAAAATTAGTCGGCTTTTAATATGGTGGTGGAATAAATTATTGATTTTGTAACACACCGATTACATATACTCATGCTATATTAAAATATATTTAATTTATAGATGGAGTTATAAAATATGTATGATTATGTGATATACTTCATAAAGTTTTTACAATTCCAGATTATTAGTTAATTACTCTTCAACTGAAATATATTTTTTAATCTTATTTTAAATACACTTAGTTAATTATATGTGTCATTTATTATATAACTTATTATCATTTACGAGTATTTTCATTTGCCATGCAGTGTTTACGTTGTCCTAATAAAGAATTAAAGTAAATCTGACTAAATAAAAAACCGAAAATTAGTCGGTTTTCTAGAAACGGTGTTACTAATTAGTCTGTTATGTGAAGTAGTCGGTTATGCCCATCAGTAATATATATATATATATATATATATATATATATATATATATATATATATATATATATATATATATATGATTTTACTTAATTTAAATAGTCCTACGTATATAGTTCTAAAATAATTAATAATTAAATATTAATAAATTGAAATCAACATTGAGCAAACTTCCAGTTTTTGTAATTATTATCATTTTCATAATATATATGTAGTGCCCATTTGTTTCCAAATCGTTCGATCCCTGGTTTTCCACATGGAGTCTGTTCCACCGTATACCTGATGATGTCAATTTCTCTATTTCCCGTTCAATTCCGTACATTTTTCAGTTCAACTATCTGATTGTTTTCTCCATGTTATCCATTTCAGTTTTATTCAACATCATCTGTTTTCGACTGTGCTTTTTAATTATTTGTTATTTATTTTATCCGGTTTCGTTTCAACTAATTCTTACTTGTTTATTCGCTTTACATTAAGATAACCATAGTGTGTCGATAACTTTTCACCCAACAATGTACGGTAATGTTGCGTTTACTTTGAAATATAAAACACCGCACATATTCCATTTTACTAACAATCCGATATTTCTTTTTCATCGGGATTATTTCAACATTATACCATATTTACTATATGGATACAAGTTATCTCAGTTAAACACGTTACAGTATTCACTTTGATTTAGACGGAGAAAAGTGCATTGCGTGGTTTCCTTGTTTGTTAAAAATGAGTTCAGTGTAATGTGTTTGTGTTCGTTTACAGTTGGTGAAAATGTAAGTTATTTTCATAGTTGAGGAAGTCGGTAATCATGCGGCGAGCTGTCAATATGATATTCCGGAATAATGTATGAGAAATTGGATAAAGAAAAATGATAAGCTCATGAATGGTAACTAAAGTAGAAGAACATTTCATTGCGGAATTCCGAATAGAAGCTGTATGCTTACATTCAAGATAGACGCTACCAAAGATTTGCTGTTTTGATAGAAGTGACACAATTAAAAACCGCACAAACCGCAAGAGAACTTCAAATACCTAATTTTAAAGCAAGTCTGGGATGGGTAAATAGTTTTATGATTGGTCATGAACTGACAATATGGAAACGTACATTGACTTGCCAGTGATTATCGGATACCTATGAAGAAAAATTAACAGCCTTTCAAAGATACGTTATTCAGTTATGAGAAGAAAATAACTTTTTAATGTGGCAAATAGGAAATGCCGACACCAGTTTACTTAACATGCCAGAGAATTAAACAATTAATTTGTAGTTACAAAAAACAGCGATGTACATTCATGTTAATAGTACTTGCAAATAGTAAAAGACCTCCACCATTTACATTTAAAAGAAAAACTCTACCAAAGGTGAATAATTACGTTATTGTTAGGTGCCAGAGTAATTACGGTAATAACACGTTTGTTGAAAATAATTAATCGATAAAAATATTCCTGGAATAAAAGTTTTCATTGAAAAATATTTTTTCAAATTACAAACGGTCATTTGTAGGTTTCCGTCCCTATTGATTTGACAAACAAATGGAACTTATTTAAACAACTTCGTTAAACTGATATTCATTTTCAACATTTATTTACTTTCGACAAGAAAAATTAACTTTTATGGCAGATATATATGTATGCATGTATATATACATATATATATATATATATACAGTCGAATCCGCTTATAAGGGACACATCGGGCGGAAGTCATTTGTCCCTTATAACCGGTTGTCCTTTATAAGCAAATTTTTTAAAATCTCTTATTGAAGCGAGTATATATACAATTTAGTAAACAATTAACATACTTATAACCTTATTAATGCGTAATATTTATATGGAAATTAAGAGAAAAATTCAGGAGGCATACATAAGGTAAAAGAACCTGACTGCCCTTTTCAGTACTATTCCATTTTTTACATAAGTTCTGTTCATTTGTTTTTAAACGGGTGACGGTGTTTTTGGAGACGCCCATGATTTTTGCTAACTCCCAAATAGGCACATTGGGAGGTTGAATTTCGATTTTCTCTGAAATAGAAATTTTTTCCTTTAATGATAAACATTTATGCGACATTTTATTCATACAAAAAATTCACCAGAACTAAAAAAAGAAAAGAAAATTTTCGTAAGAAAAAAATAAATAAAACCGCACGATGCACTACAGTTTTTGCAGAACTAAACTAAGAACTAATAAGCTATCGGAGAGTGCATAATTATTAATAAACGTACAGAGCAAAAAACAGTATAGCGTCAATGAGAGAATGTAAACACAAGAACATCTTAAACAAAAGGAAGAAAAAAACAAAAATGTTCACTTAAACAAAAACGAATTGTAAAAATGACTAAAACATTTTTATTCAATTTTTGTTTATGTGAATATTTTCGTTTTACGACCGGAAGTGTCATTTTATATCGGCTGGCTTATCGCCCCTCTCACTATTTATTGCCTTGAAAGTCTATTTGTCCCTTATAACCGAGGCGTTGTCCCTCTAAAGCGAACTAAAACAACCTTCATTTCATACGTTTGATTCAGGGTTTTGCTGATTGTCCCTCATAAACGGATCTCCCTCTTATCCGGAGTCCCTTATAAGCGGATTCGACTGTATATATATATATATATATATATATATATATATATATATATATATGGTGTATCTATAAAGAGGGAAAGAGACTTTTGAATAGCAGGCCTCACATATTATCGAGTATGTTCGTATTTATTAGGCCTAAGTTTACTCGTGTGATGTATGAAACGGGAAACATTCCGGCTTATGAAACCGTACAAGTGCATAGTAAGTTAAATTTACGACGGCATAGTCATTTTAAATAATTACAATTTAATATTTTTTTTTTATTCCTGGTTTAGGATTATGTCTCTCAATTACTATATTTTAGTAACCATCATTAAACGAAAATATTTTTTTTTTTTGTAAGTAGAACTTGGTGGTCACTATTTGCATACACTGCCCCATTATTTGAGAATAACGATATTATAAACTGTACATTATGTAACTATCTATCAATGTATGTATGTATCAAATGTAACTATCTATCAATGTATGTATGTATCAAATGTAACTATCTATCAATGTATGTATGTATCAAATCTTCAAAAACGCAAATAATGCTGGTATACAGAATTCAGCTGATTTTGATTTGAACAGAGATTAACAACCGCGTAAGAACAATTAGTTTATTTCGAATAAATTAACAAGATAATTAAATGTACAGAACTGAAGTAAAACAAAAACTGAAAGCTTTTATATAAACATATAATTAATGACAATTAACGAAAACAAACGTCAATTCAGAAAAACGTATTAACTTGGAGAAGACTTCGAACAGACTGTTACTGGCATCCTTACTTTAGTTTAAATAAGCAGCAATCATGATTCTTCAACATGCGCAGAGGTTTAACCCGATTAACCCGATGGTTAAACTCTGTTACGTATATTACTTAGTAACAACCAAGTCAGTAGGTTTGAAACGTTTAAGCCTTCTTAAGTCACGATCTGTGGTGGGCAAAAGTTCCAAGGCCTCCGGATTTGGATGATGATGAAGTCTTCTGTGGTGTTGGTCAGCATAATGCTGTATTCCTTCGTTGACCCATTTGATCCGTAAATCTGCATGGAGTGCATCATTTCGTTGGAACCAGCGAGCATTGATAATTAGTCGAAGAAACTTATTCCGAGCTGTCTGGATTATTTTACGTTTCGATGCTTTAGTACATCCCCATATTTGTATCCCATGAGTGACGTGTACGGATATCTATTCATTTAGTTGAATTTTGCAATCCTTCGTCCATTCGGTTATACGATCCAGAGCATGCTGCAGGTTGTTATTCGGCACAGCCTGAAAATGATTGATCGATAATATTGCTGTATCGTCAGCAAACATTGCAATTGTTGTATCCTGCAATACCGGTATGTCCGCTGTAAAATATTTTGGTACATGTTCCAGCCGTATACAAACATTGAATATATATGTGACAAGTACAATACTTTTTTTTGACAGTTCTTTTAATAGTCCTGGTGAAATCTCATCAATTCCTGTCGATTTTTGTAGGATTGACGTTATTGTCGATCTCATCTGCTACTTCGAACGGTGTGACAAATTTAATTGGTTGTTCAGGCAACTGTGCTGTCTTAAATATTAAATATCACATTTGACTGAATGTCATGCGGTTGGAATATTCTACAAAGATGTCGAGCGAATTTTTCTTCATTACGACGAAGCCAACTTCCTGATTCGTCCTTTAGAGGTGATATTTTAACAACTGGTCGTTTGAAAGAGCGCGTTGCCTTCCATAATGAGTAATGTTTTCTCGCCAGAGGGCTCATATTAACCATGAATAATAATAAAATTATAGTTATTTATCCGGATGATTATATAAGAAAGAAGAAGAAAATATTTACGTATTGATGTACATGAATTAAACAATAGTAAAAATTAAACACTACGTTTAGCGAAATTATAATATCCTTATCGAGCTGATAATTTCTAATTTCTTTATGTAATGTTTCTTATAAATAAAAATTAGTGTAGCCTGACGACGAATATAATTCTCGAGAAAAATGTAAAAAAAAATAACCACGCCACATAAAACGTATTGTATCGCATTAAGCATACAAAAATCAACTTATTATCCGATAGAAAATAATAATTAATATTAAAAATTGATAATACGGTACACCAATATTATTGTAAATATTACTACCTAAATTAAATCATCGTTATGATACATTTATCGTAAAATTTCTTCGATAATTTATAAATACGATCACGAATATCGATACATATTGAACGTTGAATGCCTGTATACTGTATTTTAGTTGGATGCAATATCAGTTTAACATTAACCGGTTAAATATTGTCAGATACTGAACGTCAAAAGCGTAAATTAACCCGGGTCTTATAATGCCGGTGTATATTAAATTCTTATTAACCGAAGAAAGACGGAATAAACAATTTGCATGATGCCGATGATACGGTGTTAATAGCAGAATAAGAACACCTATAAAAATTACTTGATCATATAAATCTGTCCTGCGAAGAATATAATTTGATAATTAATGTGTCAAAAACAAAAGTCGTGGCGATGAAGAAAATAATGATAAAAATTGAGAATAAAGTATTAGAGCAGGTGGATAGATTTAAGTATCTCGCTTGCTGAATTATAACTACAGACTCGTCAGAATTAGACTAGAATTGAAATGGCGCGTTTAACGTTTCAAAGACTAAGTAACTTTCTGCGAAGTCACGATATTAACTTGTATGTACGCGCTGAAAAATAGTTAAGCGCTATGCTTTATCCGCGCTACTGTACGCGGCAGAAAGTTAGACATTAAAAGTTGAACAGATAAGACGATTAGTATCGTTTGATACTTTTACAGATGAAGCAATACCGTGGACAGAAAAATATCTTGCACTCTACTTTTACTCAATAGAAGAATATTTTCGGAAGAATTTTTTAGGTTGCGGAGGAGAAATAAAAATGTTTATTCGGGCTCGTCTTCGATATTTGAAAGAAAATAGTAACAACAACAATAACATAAAAGTAAAAATAGCGAATAACCGGAACGCGTGCGATTTGTTCATTTCGTGAAAAAGCTGATGGAAAAGCTTTTAAGTGCTCGACCGTAAATCGTGTCGGAATTGTCCTGCCGGTCGCCAATCGAACTCAAAATTTTCACTTCAAAATTTTCATCCGTATTTTTCCCATTGTCGTATGAAAACGGTCGTTTTTCTTATTCTGATTTTCTCGAGAAATTTTAAAAAATTCACTAAAAATTTACCTACGCGATGTCGTTAATAATGATAATAATAATTCAATTTCAATTTATTTCAATATTACACTTCCGTATTGCAAAAATATGTACATAATATAAACAAGTCAGTCTAATATTCGACTATTATATGCACGAGCGTCGATATAATAAACGAAAAAACGAATGAAAATTTATAACCAGTTTTAAACGACCCTATGGGAAACATTCTAAACGATAAATCTTCTTTTTCATATCGAATCCAGAACGTCATATTTTACCTTCCCAGAAATCAAACCGCTTTACCGCTTCGTCAATAAGTTGTGGAGAGCACAATTGTCAAACGTTATATCAGCTCCTAGTAGAAGACATTTAAAAATATGTTCACGATCATTTTCCTCACCACGTCCGCATTTTAAATCTTCTAACCACCGATATCTTTAATTTTTTCTTTGTTTGTCCATCTACGCAATCTGTTCAATCTTTCACCATATCACGCGGCAGGATATCCTCATTACCAGCTACGATTCGTTGCCACAGTCATTTCCGGTGTTTTGCTGGCTTATTATCATTCAAAAAGTCTTTCCTCGACTTAATCTGGTCATTTGTATAGTGGTGTCAATACACTGTCATTTCTTTGAAGTCTCCCCGATTAATTTCTTTTCCTTAGTGTAATACCTCGAACCTTATGCTTGTTAGCACTTTTCCGTACGCCTGTTAACTTCTAGTCGACCGAGGTGTCGTATATTTTTTTGAAAGTAGCTCATGGTTCACTGTATGGATAATATAAATGACTATATATATATATATAAAAGCAGGTACTGTGATGAACTAATTTGCGCTCAGTCCATGTACGTACATAGGTACACCTAGTCGTGATATAATAAACATACAACACAAACTACTTTGTTATAATTACGATCCAAAACGATAACACGAGATATAAAATATAATAAATAAACAAAATATCGATCACTTATGTGCAGTTTGTACATGATATGCTATAAAGAAATAAAACCTATTTCAATAAAGTTCAAACAATCCAGAAAATAATAATAAAATCAGATTATTTTATTATTATTTATTTATTTACGTGTCATGCGCAGCAACCTCACAGTACTCTATTGCATCTGGCTTATACCAAAATTTCGATATCATCAGCGAACATAAGTATTGTTTATTGGAGTATCCCTAAGACACTGCTATACCTCTTTTTTCAAATCGTTAACCGATGTCGTCTTTTAACTAATGCGTATAAATGGTGCGTGAATTTTCGAGACTGTCACGGATACTCTATATTGTTGTCGCCAAAACCAACGCCATACTGGATGAGACGGCAAATTAATACCTTGCAAGAATATTCTTTCGCCTCATGCTTTTACAGCTTACCCAACATGACACTGTATGTACAAACTAACTCATATTTCAATAAATGTCGACACAACTTCTCCAGAAATATCGCTGAAAACAGTGGTAGGTTCTCATGATGAAGACGCTCATTGTCATAATTAGTCCACATGTACTAAAAATGTTGTTACTTGAGCGAAAAACTTTATTTGGAATATGTACAATTCAGTTGTGCTTTATGCCTATGAATTGGAAAAGTATAATGGTGGAAACTGAAAACTCTACAATCATCGAATAAAATAATTTTTCCCATAACAACTAAAATAAAAAATGCATTTACTTTATTATAGACTATAAATAAATAATTTACTTTATTAGTTGATTAATAAATACTTTTTAATTCGTATAAAGTTAATATACCTTCAGCGATATTTCTTAATATTAATATGCCATTTAATTACAAACAGAAATTGTAGCTTTGAAATAAAATTTATACTTATACATACATATATATATATATATATATATATATATATATATATAATCATTAAGTGCCATCTCCATATTGGAGGTAGGCGACTACTTATCTACACATATTTTGTAGCAAACAAGGCAATCATAATATTGGTATTAGTGTAGATAAACACAAATACGTGGGAGAATTAATTGTAATCACTTTGTTGTCGTGACATTTTTGTAGTGTACTATATTATTACTGGAGCACATAATGGTGTTGTGCATGTTGCCATTACCTTCCATGTCATAATAATATTAGGATTATTTATATTATTATTTTCTCATGATAATTTTTGTGTCGCAGATCATATTCGAACTCAGTACCTTCCTAATAGAAGTTTGTGCTCTAGCCACTGAGCTATTCCGATGATACATGTATGTATATATAATATATATGTCCATGTATTGTACGAATATAAAATGTATATGTATAGATATACATATATGTATATCAAAATAAAATAAATGCCTCAATCTTATTAAGCTCCATAGTTCATTTTTATCGATTAATGTTGCTTAAATTATGCAAGTTTCTGCTGGGTCTGCAGTCGGCCAAATAATTCGATAAAGAAGAAGAATATAGTAGAAGTAATGTTCATTGTAAGCCTTTCAGTCACGCATTAGTTTTTAATATAAAATTACAAATTTCATAATTCCTTACTAAAGTACAGTTAACATTATTTCGATAGTCCTAGAATCGTTGCATTGTATATATTTTCGTTTTAATCGCACATTATTATTAAAATTGGTAATAAACGACTTTCTTCGATATTAACACTATTTTCATAGTTCTAGGTCCATTACGGTATTTTACCGCATACATACATAAGATATTATCGTTAGCATGTAAAATCACGGTTATCCTTAGGCCACATATAAATAGTTTTTGCACAATATTCCAGATAATTCATAGTCACCTGTATTTTATATCCGCCGGAACAGAATAGCTTTAGAATAGGTTAAAAGCACACGAAAGTGCATCTGTAACATGAATATAACAAAGAAGTAGTATTACATTTCGTAGATTGTCATAAAGCTTTTGACTGTATGCTACGAAATAAACTGTATCTGATGAAATGGATGCATCGAATTATTTACCCGGAAAATTAAGAAATTATACTACAATAAAGTTAAAATGGGAATAACAACATACTCTGAAGCCATTTTACAGTAAAGAGAAGGATTATACAAGGATGTTTATTCGCACCATTAATTTTAACTTATACGCAGAATATAATACTGGAATATGACACGATAGAACATAAATAAAGTAATGGAAAGGTGGGTTCTTCATGAGGAGGAAAACATCAAACCTTCGATACGTGGACGATATGACGTATTGCTTATCAACAGGAGGAGAACTAAAAGTTTATAAATGATAGACCGAAAAATAATCAAACTAGTATCAAAACGGTAGATGATGTCGAGGTAGTAAATAACTTAATGTACTTAGGATAAATTGTGGAAAATAACGAAGAATGCAGAATGCAAATTCGACATGATCAACTAAGCGTGCAATGGGCCGCCTAATAATCTGGCGTGAACGAACAATAAATAAAAAAGTAAAAATCAGGCATAAATATTTTCGATCTTTCTACACGATGCAGAAACGTGGACTATACACATCGTACGGATTGATGCATTGGAAGCGTGGTGCTGGAGAAGAATTACATGGACAGTCGGAGTTGTGAAGAAAAATGGAGGGACTTTTTTCTTGTCATTTAGTTCGCGAAAATGGACAGGATGAATCACCGAAGGGAAAATGGAAGAAAATGAAGAACAAATGGTCGGAAGAAATATCAGAATTCGCCGGAAAAATCAAGCATATAATAAGGAAGCATGGCGAAGAATTATTATTGAAAGAAGCATTTGAAACCGGGATCTTACTAGGGGCGATACGAATCAAAGATGATACATTGCCTAGTTCGAAACGAGCAATTTCAGCAGCTTGTTCGGAATACTGGAGCCAATAACGGGTATTAACTCTCCATTGCCAGTGTTTCCGTTACTTTTTTCTTGAATAGAGTTCTTTATAGATCACTAATAATAATGTTAAAAATTGTCCTACATTTGCTCAAACGAAACCGTTTCTTACATTTCTTACATCGTTGATAAATGTTAAAATTATTCTCTGCGTTCAGTCGACTGTGAAAATATTCGAGAAATTTTCGACAGCCTTATAAAAATTTCTTATTTCTCAAAATCGGGTTTAACTCTGAAATGACTTTGTTCGAAGGAAAATTTTGACGCTTAGCCGTAATTTAAAATGTCTTTTGAAAACGTGACATTAAAGTAGAGCCTATACGTCGCCTGTGGTATATCTGTCGACGTAACGCGAAGAACAGTGTCAGTTTTGAAACGGTACAACAACTGAAAAACAGAAATAACGAGAAGCGATGAAAATGATTACAAGAAAGATGGATAGATAAACGAATAAAGAAAGAAAAACAGAAACAAAGGGGAAAAATGTAAACAAAAAGTTCTACAAAAGTAAAAAAAAAACAACAACGGTCGAATAGGAACTACATAAAACAACTAAATCGTAATTAGAATTTGCCGTCTCATCCAGTATGGCGTTGGCGACAACAATATAGAGAGTATCTGTGACAGTCTCGAAAATTCACGCACCATTTATACGCATTAGTTAAAAGACGACCTCGGTTAACGATTTGAAAAAAGAGGAGATAAAATCAAAAAAAGTAATCGGACCTAAATAAATAAATTAATAAATTAATTAATAATAATAAATATAATCGAATGATGATTAAAAGAGCGTAAGGGCTGTAAATTTTTAACTCGAGAGAGAGGTGTTCCTTTACTAATTGCTGGTGATGTATGTTACGCTGTAGCTTAAATATTCACATACTCGAAAATATTCACTTAAAGGTTCCGCCTGAACATTCGTTGAGCATGTGATGAGCATGTGATACAATGTCCGATCTCAATCTATAAATTTGAAGGTCAATTACGTTTATTTACATCATCGATACAACTGAAACTGTTGAAATAACTGTTTTTCGGAACAATATATGACAAATTAAGTCTATATCGACAATGCTCTTCCCTGTGTTATTAGACCTAAGTAAAATAAAACCGAGGAAAAATATGTGTTAGAATATTGTTCTAGTAGTTTTGAAGACTACATAAAGTAAACAAAAATTTTATGCTTTAATTTATCTACATTTTGATGCACGTACTATCGAATAAAAAATGGTATACAATATTTATCCATTTAAGGATGTTCACTAGCGTAATATTTAACGAGAATTATAATGCGAGTATTGAAAATAGACCATAAATGAGACTAAACGAAAACGAAATTAAAAAAAAAAAAATATATATAGATGATAGAAGACATTCATCATATCGGTAACTCTATGCATTATATCGATTGTTAGAGCCCCGGATTAACTAAGGAAAAAGACATTACGCATAACTGTGCATTATATTGTTTGTTAAAGTCCTCGATTATCAATCCAACGAGGGAGATTTGATTTCAGATCGTGGCATGAATTTTTTCATCATCGTATATTATCACTGAAAAGTCACTAGCACTATAGTACTATATGAAGCACCTGTGTTGCTTGTAATTGGTGCCTTGAATGCTAGTCCATTTTGTAGTAGAAAATTCGGTACAATAGGCTATATCATGATATTCGGAAACGAACAATATACCGATTAATATATACATAACAATATACCGATTAATATATACATAACAATATACCGATTAATATATACATAACAATATACCGCTTATTTGCTTATATATAAAATAAAATATACGGATACAGAATGGAATAATACAATAAGTAAATAAAATATACCAATAACAACCACAGAAAAAAAAATCAAAACAAGCGTTTAAATGTCGAAAAGTAAATAACGGGCACGAATTATACGTCATCGTCATAATCACGATGATAGTATTATACGTGAAGCGTATAGGTGATTCCTAGGAGATATTTTCACTACTTTGGAGTAATGGTTTCTTCTTAGTTAAATGCACGATATCAGATGACAACATTAATCGAATATAATATCTAACAATATCTTATTTCGTGCTAAGTGACCGATTACGTAATAAATATTTTGTATCCGTAAAGACTGCTCCAGTCTATTACGTAACTCGCATTAAGTTTTTCAGCGACATACATACGATATTCTAGCCGGTTGAATTTTTAAATTATACAAAGTGATATATGCACGTGTACAAGTAAACATTTTAAACAGACTTGTTTCGACGCTAATTACGATTTTTAAAATTACGTATAGCGAATTGTGCTGCTAGTTTTTTCTACATTTAACACGAAAACATGTTTACCGAATTATCCGGATATGGATGTTATCTTCGTGAATTAATTCGATTTTATACATTCATTTATAGCCTAGTGACTAGAGCACGAGCTTCTGTACAGACGGTAACGAAATCGCATACGATCGACGACACAAAAATTATCATCATAAAACAAAAATATAAATAATCCTAATATTATAGCCGTGGAATGGCAAACCACCACGCGCAACACCATAAAGCACGAGCAGCATACCGAACAAATGTTTTGATACACGATGATCTGTAAGTCGAAGTCCGCTTATTAACGAGAATTAATAGGAACACGGCAAAACTTTTTCGATACTTAGGGAAGAAAAGAAGTTTATTCGTAGGGAAGTGTCCTTTTCGATGTACGGATGGAACAAAACAAAAGAAAGTGAACGCACATAAGTTGTAGCTACGAGAAAGGCAACAAATGGTCCATACGATTTCATGTTGATGTTGTTGTCATTAAATGCTTCCGCGGTATATAGAAGACAGAATGTACTGATCCTTTTAGTATGCACTCTACCATTTCCAAGGAGAAATGCACCAAAATAATCCGAATAATAAAAAAAAATTATATTTTCATAATTCTATTTTGATTTTACAATCGCACAAAATTATAATCTATTAAATAAAAATTCGTGAACTTAGTATTCTGGTATATCTATAATATATATATATATATAAAGTCGTTGGAATATCCGAGTAGCTAGAGCAGATGGTCTCCTATACGGAAGGTGCCGAGTTCGAATACGATCGACGACGCAAAAATTACCATCCAAACCACCACCCTTAACACCATATGCGCACTAGTAATAATATAGTACACTAGAAAAACAAGCGGGGCTGTATTGTATCGTGACAATAAAGTGATTACAATCAGTTCTACCGGGTGTATGTATCTACCTATGTTAATGTCATATTATGATTGTCTTGTACGCTACTTATACTGTACAACAAAATATGTATAGGTAAGTAGTCGCCTACCTCCGATACGGAGACGACACTTAATGACGATGATGTCCATTAATCAAACACTGTGTTTTTTTTTATTTTCGCGGTCGTAATTAAAAATTTTTTAGAACACAAACAGAATTTTTTATAATTTTTCTTTTTCTGTCTTTATGTCTGTTTTTCTGTCTGTTCCGATTTAACTCAAAAATGTGACAAGAAAGCGATTACAATCAGTTCTTTCGGGTGTGTGTATTTGTCTATCTTTGCTAACACCATATTATGATTGTCTTGTACGCTACTTACATTGTACAATAAATTCTGTATAGATAAGTAGTCGCCTACCTCCGATACGGAGACGGCACTTAATGACGATGATGTCCATAAACACAGTTTTTTTTTTTTTATTTTCACGGTTGTAATTAAAAATTTCATTAACGAATTTTTAAAGCATAATTACACATTATCGAATTACAATGATTTACATCCGTCGTTAAAAGTTTCAAAATTTTCTAGAGGAATAACAAAGACGAAAGGATATTTTTCTACCAATGGAGCTAACTTACTTGGATCGTGCGTATGATGGAAAGAAACAACCTCTTTTCTTAAAAAATGAATATACGATAATAAGCGATTCATTCGACTACTGTTCATTAACTGCGGTAGATAGTAAAACGAATGTGATTTGTTTTGTCATTTATTATTATTATTATTATTAAAAGAAAGCATCTCGAAATTACCATTCGGGTCTTGCGTGTCGATAACAAGAAAAGAAGTAAGTTGGTTCTTCATTTGTCGAAATGTCAACCATAAAGATAAAGTCAAACGACCAGAAGTTACAGTATTGTGCGTAAGATGGGCGAACAAAACTTAAAGTTGCGGCTGGAAGTCGCGGTGCGAAATAAATTGAAGAGTATAAGTTATCGGCGGACGTGTGTTTTCAACCGTCTAATGGCGGTCGGTCGGTAGGTCAGTCCGTCCGTCCGGTAGGTCGGTCGATGATAAGAGGAGTCGGGTGATTAATCGGGAGCAAAGCTTTTTGTAAATAACGTCTGGTAGGTAATTCTTTCGCAGAGTATAACGGGTACTTCTGAATTTTCTTTTATTATAGTCATCAGTTGGATTAGTAGCCGGTTAATATGTGGTCGTACACGTGTCACGTATATAAATTAACGACGGCCACATTTGTTACTGCTCGTGAAAATAAACAACGGGAGAAGAAAATTTACAATTTCAGGGTTTATAAGGTAAAAGGAATTAAATATATATATATATATATACGTACACAGTGAAAGATGTACGGATAAAATTCAATGTGCATGTTATATATAGAACCAGCAGTTCAAGTACTATCGTATGAGCGCAATTTAACGACAATAATTAATATGAAAACAATATTATTTTTAAACATAAGAACGAAAATCACATTCATTTGAATAAACTACAATGTAAAAACTGCAATAACGAAAATATATTTCATAAATTTGATCTATTAAAAAGAATGTCGAAATTCGATCATTTTTGGCCAAATCGACATAAAATCTTGTGCATATTTAAATGTCTACAGGCGTTAGTACGTATATGAAATTGCTTATTTAATGATCTACGGAAGTTAGTAGTTTTTATACTAAAAAAAATCGTTAAAATCCGATTATTACATTTCGAGTACTATTTGTCTGTTTACGAAAATTCGTTAACCTGCCTTATCGGATATAATAAATATATTACAAATTTTCAAATACTTTTCTACTCGAAATAACGCTTTTCGTTATTAATTTTTTTTCGCAACATTAACCTTAAGTTGCCAGAAAGACGTCAATAATAAAATATGTAGTGTCTCTAACTGCGTGGTAACCGAAAATGCGTTGTCGTAAGCATATGCAATAATAAAATACGACATTATACATATATAAGGTGTACTAACGCTATAAACGGTTGTTCAGTAAGCGGATGTTAATGGAGAGGAGAATGTCGACTGAATATAAAAACTAGACATTTCATAAATTTGACCGGTCGGTAAAGTGAAGGTTGATTGCGATAATTTGGTTTTTGAATATATGTACTCAACATTAAAATGTAAAAGGCTTTGACTGTATTTGATGGAGGAAGTCGTGAAAGATAATAGACGAAATGTGTAGTTTAAACTTGCGCGTGAAACTAATATTGGGTTTTAAAAGAAAAACTCAAAGAATGGTTAGAACACAATAGAATTATAAATAAAATATTAAAAAAAGATATGTAGAATGGAAAATGGCGAGAAAAATGCATAGACAACTTGCATATCAGGGGCCTACTGTAGACAAAAAGTAAAAATGATGGTGTAAATGTCTGGAAAATGAGTGAGGCGTATAAATGGTTTTTTATAACGAATCGAATACTATATTCAGTAAGTAAACTGTTAAAATTTTATATATATATATATATAGTTGTATGTGTATATATGTATATATATATGTGTGTGTATATGTGTACGTACATGTACATTGGTGTATAAATATTAATTAATTAGTTTGATACCTGTCGGCAAGCGAAAGCTTGACAGGATGAGATAAAATATAATTATACACGTGTAATTTTTAATCTGAATATATGTAGATGATTTTATAGTGTGTGTTAGTTTATATATGTTGTGTGTGTGTAAATAGTGTTACACACATGTTATTTATTTGCATGTATGTGCACTAATATGACTGTGTAATTGTAAACAATTTATTCAAATATACTTTTTAAAAAAAAGGAAAATAGAAAGTATTTAAAGCTAAAAGTAATTCCTGGGGATATATTTTGAGCCTGGAACGTATGTCGCGATGGCATAGTTGCTAGAATGCTCGACTGTCAACGCGACAGTCGGTAGGTTCGAAACCAACATGCGATATAGGAAGTTTTTCATAATTATTTAATTCTTAATTATCAGGGTGACACGGCAGTGGCACCCCACTCCAAATAACAGCATTTGCGTCGGGTATAAATACTACCTTGAATACTAGCTCAATTTTGTAGTTAAAAATAAACGTATAGCTAGTCACGACGTTCGGTAACGAACAATACCACGGTGATGATGATTATGTAACGTATACACCGAATGAATGTCTATGTGGTGTAGTTGCTAGAGTGCTCGACTGTCATGACGGTCGGGGTTTCGAAACCAACATGCGACATAGAAACTTTTATGCAGTGGCACCCCACTCCGTATAATATCATATGCATGCGCATCTGCGTTGCATATAAATAGTGCCTTGAATGTTAGCTAATTTTGTACGTAAAAATAAACGTACTCACGACGTTCGTCAACGAAACAATACGACGATGATGATGACACCGAGTGAACAACTAAGACGGTATTAAATTCTTAATAATTTACTGTATACCGACCGCAATAACGTTAATCGGATCTACACGAAATTAGATAATACATAATTATCTGAAATAGCTGAAAGTTTCACCAAACACGGTGTGAATGCGGGATGTAATTTAAATACTAATGTCAACTGCTAAACTGGCACTCGGCCATTTAAAAAAATTAAGGAAAAACCATTGGTGAGAGTAAAATCCATCTTTCTAAATGTTGCTAAATTAAACACAACTGATATTCGGCGAATTGGTCCGAAGAAAAACGGAAAGAAGATAGACGGACAGAATAAAACAATTAACGGAAGCGTCATGGCTCTAGTTGATAATAATATGATTGCATGGAATCGGTACCCATAATTTGACGTTGCTCGTACGCTATATGTATATACATAAAAATCTTATATATATATGTGCATGTATGTATATATTCAACATGTCTCCATGTAGGTTGGTTCTATTGCTTCGAACAGAAATAATCCAGATATATCAAAGTAAAATATTACGAATGATAGCTGGAGCTGCATGTCTCCAACGACACTGTACTTAGGGACTTCAATATCTAATACATGAACGAAAAATTCATCAAGCGATAGTCAAACATTTATCTAAGCTAAAAAAAAAAAATATATAATAATCCTCCGGCAGTCATAATTCTTTAAAAAAAAAAAACACAAACAGATAATAGCACAAGACTAATAAAAGAATCATAATCTGTAAACTGTTTCTAAATTCTTCCTAAATTAGCTACTTCCTGATTCTGCTGATTGGATAGATCTCTGATTTTCAAGTCTCTCATCTTCTTCACACCATCTAGAGAATGATATAAATCTGTTATCAGTTGTACATTTGAAGTAATGAAAAAATATATACATAAATACTTTCAGGAAAGTTGAAAATAATCAGTAAACAACGTATAAATTTATATACAGATATATTTGATCTTGTCATCTGCTGTAGTAGTTCGATATAGCCGAATTGATCGCCATTGTCTAAAGCAGAAATGTTCATACTGAATTCTTATTAAAAATTAAAATTTGCTTCTACACTTTCG
This sequence comes from Coronaproctus castanopsis, assembly GCA_032883995.1. Classification (NCBI taxonomy): domain Eukaryota; kingdom Metazoa; phylum Arthropoda; class Insecta; order Hemiptera; family Monophlebidae; genus Coronaproctus; species Coronaproctus castanopsis. The sequence continues at coordinate 158,553,533 of CM065053.1, read as the reverse complement.
GCCTTGACGGTACATTATTTTAAATATATAATTAACGTTTAGATTTATTCAGATATTGTTCATAAAAATAAGAGAAATACGATAATAAATTACAATCCGCGGATAAACGTTTTCCATTAACACAAAGTCACAATGAAGTTTATATGGTACATAAACTTTTAATTCTAAAAAATTGTTGTCCACTTTAATAATAACAGACAGCTGACAGAATGTTTCAATTCTAAACTGTTTTTTATCATATTTATATGAGACATAAAAAATTATCTACTTTTTCTTCTTCTTCATCAGCTATATTTTCAATCCACTGCTGGATGTAGCTCTCTCGAGCCGCTTTACTTGCCCAGTCTTTTCAGACTTCATTTATATCGTCAACCCAACGTGTCAGTGGTCTGCCTATTTTACGAGTTCCGTCTGGACTCTACATTCTCACTTTATTCGCAAGGAGTTCCTGGTGTCTTACCAGATGACCAGCCCATATCCATTTTGATTCTTTTATACTTAGTATTATATCCTTTATTTTTGTTGTTTCTCTAAGCCATTTATTTTCTTTCTTGTCATTCAGTGTTATGCCAACCATTTTCCTTTTGATTAAATTACAAAACATTATATTATTTTACGTTAGAGATTGATAATGTACGACTGAAACGGTTAAAAACAATTAAAAAAAAAAAAAAAAAAAAAATTAAATACCTTATCGTAAATTCGAGTGTGATGTGAAGATCGTAAAAGGGAGTATGATCAATTCCAGAAGACATCGTACATCATCGTCATTATTACAATTCTTTCCAAATCACTACCACATGAGTTCTTGCGAAAGTCGCCTTCATGGTATATTCCTATTTTCGTTTTAATATATTTTTTATTTCGCTTTATCCTAATTTACCATGATTTTAGGTATACAAATATGCGATGGTTTTTTTTTAGTAGATTAAGAAATTGTGTCAAAATAATTTAATTTAATAAATTTTGCATTAGTAATAAACATTACGCATTGTCTAACGTATCTAACGAGAATATCAGACAATAAAGTAGTGACCAAAGAAAATTCCGTGTAAGGGTATCCGTTAAGAAGCAACATCGCAATTTTAAGCTCAGTTTCCAACCGGAAGTATTGATATGAGTAGCAAGGTGAGCATAGTTTGACCTCGCGTGCTACGCTTGAATACTTTCCCGGTGAATGAATTGAGTTTTTTTTTTTTTATTATTATTTTGAGACTGGTTACTTTTTTAAAAATAATACAAATAATAAATAATAATAATGAGAAATTGTGCGTGGAAAGCTTTTTTCTTGTTATATGGGAATATTATCAAACTTGCCATTCCCGAGAATTTCTGTCGCATCAGTCACATCCGTATATTATTATTATTATCATTATTGTTATTATTCCATTTTATTATACCAAAGTTATTGAAGAGAATAAGAGAGAAATAGAAAAAATTCGAGAAAAAGAAAAAATTGCAGAAATTTGTCAGATGGGGATGTCAGGGGATGTGTTGACAGATTTACATATATCCGACGTTGGGAATGAGTTTGTAGATACAGTTGTTGGCTCTATATTTCGCTATTTAAAGCATGAATGGGATAGAGTGAATAAAAAAATAAAAAAGCGAGATAAAATACCGCGACAGTTATATCGTATGAGCAAGTACCAAACGATGTAGAAATTTCGGGCGATGATGATAACAAAAAGGAGTTTGTAAAGATCGATGTCCACACCTAGTAGTCGAGTATTTAAAAAACGAATGGAATGGAGTGAATAAAGACAAACATAACAACAAACAGCTATAACTACGTTGTCGTATGAGAAAATAGCGAATGATTTGGAATACGAAGTTGTCGTCTAAAACATAATTTATTGTAAACTTCTGATCGATTAATTTTAATAACTATACGTTATTTTATTTAGTCTGGTCTTCGTGTTTGTTTTATCGTAATTCTAATTTTGATAATGTAGTAAATTTTGTTTCCTGCTCTATGATGTATATACATAACTTTTTTATTTCTTTTTCTTTTTGGCTTGATCATTATCTTATCAATATTTTACATTTTATTTTAAATCACTATTTTAAATTGTACGTGTATATATATATATATATATATATATATATATATATATATATATATATATATATATATATGCATACTATTTTGTGTTGTATAACATTAATTTTTATATTTATATACATATTTACACAAACTCATTTTACACACATTCTTGATGATTTAGGGGACTTATTTTCTCACATCCAATTTTTAAGTTACATTGCATGGAACTATCGCACACACCTATTTATATTTTATACTATATTGGATGTTTCCTTTTGTTTCAGCTAACACTTACACACAGTTATCTATTGAGAACACTAGTTTCCTGCACCCTCATAACCACAATTTATTTAATACATTTGCCCCACAACGTAAATGCGGATTGAGGAACCAATAATAATAATAATAATAATAAAAAAAAACTATATAGTATAAATTTTGCTCTGTATTAGAATCGGAGTTACCTTGTCGTAATCATCGTATCTAGTAATTGATAATTAAATTACTTTTAAGTATACTAATCTAAGAGGTTTTTATTTTTTCCTGTTAATTTTCATTATTTAATATAAAATAACGATGTTAAATATATCGCTAAGGCTGTTCACTGTAATAACGTTTTCTTTTTTACACAATTATCATTATATCGGTATTACTGTATGTAAATTTTACTATGCAGATATACCGATGTTTTATTTTGTCGTTAATTTCCAATATAATTTTAGAGCCGCGCGTTTTATTATTTCGGGCGTGTTAACGAAATCTTCAGTTTTTCTTATATTAAGGCGAAATGTACTCCGTATTATCGATTTTAATTAAATTTGAAAGCTACATCCGCCGGAAAACCTCAAGGACGTTTCAATGAAATCGTATATTTAGCCTAAAATTTATGAAGCGATAAATGTAATTTTAAGAGATGACGAAATGATTAAGAACAAATGTAAGGGAATTCGAATTGTACCGAAGACTAAACACGTTCGTCAGTGTTGAATATCGTGCAAATATTATAGATAAAATTTAAGGGCATGTAGCACGAATGACAGACGGAAGATAAACGAAGGAAATAATAAACCGGCCACCATACGCCGGAAACAAAGAAGACCTCCAAGAAGATGGACAGACGACCTAATAGAACAGGCAGTACAACATGGATGCGTGAGGTCCGGACAGACACCGATGGAAGAATTTGGGAGACTACGTCAAATACTTCATTCGGAAAGTTTAAGGAAAAATAAGAGATTTTTATATAGTTTTAGAATATTTTATTTTTCAAAGAACAACATGAAGAAAGAACGAAATACTCCATTCCATTCGCGACTTAAATCAAGTTATTTATTTTGCCGAAATATGATCCTATTTGTTCGACGTGAAAAAATGATTTTTTTTTTCTGTTTTTCAAAATTAGACGCGCACATATACATAGTCACATAGGTAGGCCTATTCTCACAGTATAGTGGAGTTCCTTCACTCTTTCCCGCGTGCTGTACTCATATACGTCTATATTCAATTTATATACGCACGTACAAACACGTACAGAAATTATGATATACATGTGTAAGTGTGGCTACACATCATCATCTCTCTCTCTCTCTATATATATATATATATGTGTAAAAAAAATTTCCGTGTTCGTATTTTTTCTCTTGTGCATGCGCGTACGGCTATCGGTTATTTTGTTCAAATCATCGCTGCACAAAGGTTGTATGTGTGATGTAGATTTGAGAACGAAAACATTTGAGTCATCGCCTCGTCAAGTTGAGCAGTGCGTTCCTTTTCTTTATAAAATGTGTAGGAAATCGTTAGTTTATTAAATAAGCGTGTCTTTTCATTACGCGTAATGTACACTTCGGTTTTAATATATTTAATTAAAATTTATGTTCTATCATATTGTATTTTAAATTGTCTTTAAGTTTCACTTCTTTCATGCGCACCGAGGCACGGAATTTTTTTCGTTGTAAACCGTACCAATTTTTTATTACGTGTACGTAACGTTTCGAAAATAATTGCAGTTTTCATTTTCAATCCGTGACCGGTTTTGAACACTAACGAAAAGGTGCGCTATAATGGCTTTACATCGGTGTGTTGGGTATCACGGAATACAATTTAATGATTTCCAGATCTTGTCCAAAATAGATAAAGCTCCGGAGTTGTTCGAGAAGCAATCGAAATTTTTAAACATCCAAATTTCAACAAAAAGTATGGATGTCAAAGCTAAATTCAACTTGACAAGATTAAGTTTAGATTGCGTTCTTCTAAACGTAATTGTATAAATTTACGTATTAGATATTAATAAAATTAAGAAAAGTGATGTAAAACATAATCCCTCAAGCCACCAAGGAAAATATGATGAATATGAGTTTCTAATTATATGCATTAAAGAAAAAAAAAAGAGAAGAAAAATAAAATAAGTATAGTTTAGTTAACAACTCCAGTTTGCCCCCGAAAAATGATGACAAACAACATCGATAAATGGATGTAAACACAGACAGCAGAGGACGGTCGTTTATCGCCTAAAATCTGGATAACATTAAGTCTACATTACATTCTTTTACGTGTAATAATTGTAGCAATCGCTCTCAGTTTGACGATGAAAACTATAATTGTTTTCCAAACGTTTCATAATGAACAAATTGACACGGTTTACAAAAAAAAATTGTAAACATATATTTCGAAATAACTCAAAAGCTAAATTCTCGTTCTTAACAGGATTCGAACTCAAGTCCAAGCAAGACGATCAAGCGTTACATCGCGAGATATGATGTATATTCCTTTTTTTTTGGCTAGAGACTTGATAAAGTTTATAAGGTTTCAGTTGTAACTAGCCGATCTTAATAAATTCAAAATATAGTGTGACCCAGAGAAGACGGGGACGGTTTTGTTTCTTTAATAGCGTAGTTGGTAACACCAACGCAAACCACGTGCTCCACGTTTAGTGTACACACGAGAGATTCGTTTTTGTCCGGTTTCAGTTATCAGAGCATTTTATAACGAGAAGCAGCGCGCGTTTTGCATGAAACGTAATTTTCGGAGTGAATCGATCACAACAGTGCAAAAAGTTTCGAAAAGAATTCAAAGTTACGCAATTGTTTTTTCGCGAGGAGACCTTAAGAGCCGCATTTACAAAATATGTCCACGAGATCTGAAAAACCTGAAAACTCGGATTTCTGGAAAAATTTAAAAAATTCAGTGACGTATGCTCGAAAAAGTCATCGAAAATTTTGTAAAGACTGACGAATGTATTGTTGCAAATAGTGATCATCTGAACGATATTGCGTTGCACAAATGATCATCGTAAGCTAATCTCTCGTTTTCCTATTTTTAAATAAAATTTGATTGAAAAATTTTGGTCGAGTATTTTTCGAGTTATTAAAAAAAAAAAGACAAAACCGTTCGTCTTCTCTGGGTCACCTTTTCGTTAAACATCCAAATAGTTAGGTAATCTCTCAAAGTCATTGTCTACTTTACCACTGACTAAAAGTTAAAAAAATGTTTGCCCTAATTTCAAGTATAGTTCTATACCATAATAGTACTTTCTTATATTTTTTTTATTATTATTATTATTATTATGATTTCTTTATGTTGATAATTTAATTATTACGGCGTGTAGTTCGATGTGCTTTTAGGCAAACAAATTATCCTAAATTTCGTAAAGTTTTCCGACTTGCTTCCAAACTTTCATAATTAATTTATAGACGGAAACTTAATTCGAATAATAATCGTTTATCTTTATTTTACGTTCGTAATAACGCACCTACTTTTGCAACTTTTTCCCGAAAACTTCATCGTATTCGTCATCTCCTTGCCAAGAAATTCTTCTTGTAATAATTTTGAATTTCATGCAATGTATATGAATACATACATATCAAGCGGAATAAGACGTGTACGAATGGATAAATTATTTTAAAAACTTGGGAAACGGCATTTTAAGCGACTCCATGAAAATTTTTTACCCCCGCTACATCGGGAGAAGAGTTTCGATATTTTTCGAAATTTATAAATTTGATGTTCAATTAGCGCGAGCAAATTTGGACCCACACAAAAGATACATTTATATTTAATATTACGAAACAATATGCTTATAAAGGTACGGTCCAATTATAAGTAATTACGAAATGAATAAACGTTTAAACACGAAAAAAAAAAGTTTTAGCTATAGAAGAGATTTCGTCTGTAGTCTTAGAATAATTATCGCGTAAAGCCATCGTGTTGATTAACTTCAATCTAAAACTTGAACATATTCCTGTCGTCTTTAACATCACCTAAATCATCGCGCTAAAAAAATATAAAAAATAAAACAAATCAACAAAGCGGGAGAAGAAATTGTATCCTATAATCAATGTCTGAGCTACACGAGAAGCTCGTAATAAATCGTTTGAAACCGTTACTCGAGCTATCGGATCATCAATTTAGTTTCCATGATCAACATCTATCAGTTCAAATATTTGAGCAAACCTTCGACGGAATGAAATATTGCTCAGTGGCGTTCCCTTGATATAGCACCAGTATTCGACAAAGTATGGCATGTGGTTCTCTTCTCAAAAATTAGCACAATCTTCCTAGGTAAGTTTTATCACCTGATTACAGCATTTCTTTTAGGAAGACATTTTCGGGTAGCACACGGAGAGATACTGAACCGCCCTTCTATTTTAATATAAAAACAAGAACTCCTCGAGGAAATATTTTCGAAGCTTTTTTTATCCTTTCATTAAGTGATAGTCAATTTACAACGCGCTCTAAACAAAATTTCTGCGCTACGCTGACGCATTTAACTAAATGAAACGTAATCTCAACACATTCACACGAACTCGCTTTGTCGCGTCTACCTTGGCAGTCAACTTATATTTCGATATACGATCCTGCTAAATAAGTTGGCACGTATCTTTATTCTCGACCTTCATGGAAAACTCGTATAATCAGCTCCACTGACGTACACTTCAAATACACTATCTATCAATAGGTAATTAAAATTACTTATACATACATAATTAGATTGCGGAGATGCGCGAAAAAGTCCATTTGTAATAAGATATACAGGCACAATAAAGTATCATCCTTCCATCTATCATATACCGTTACTCTCGTAATGATGGAATTTATCGTGACCTTGTAACGAAATTAATCAACGAAGTGATCGAAGACATTTTAATTGCCCATCAAAAGAGACTTTATCGACCCATAAACATTATTACAAGTGCTCTATCTAACAGGTTCATTTTCTTTAGGCGGTTTTATTAATCCTGTTGAAATCTATACTTCTGGATTTATTTTAGATAGATTTTTAAGCTGACAAAGGTATGACGTATATCTAATTTACTCTCGATTCGTCTAATTGAAATTCATCGATTCTCTCGTCAACATCGGAAGATCTATTTTTTTTTTTATTCAAACGATTTGACATCATACTTAGTAAGATCCCAAATTCGGATTATATTGCATAAAATGGAATTAGGTGCGTAATAATGAATATCAAATTTAATAGTAGTAACGATAATTAAATGATAATAAATTTGACCGCGGGTATATCTGCAGTAAAACTCGTTTATATCCGATATTCAATAAACGATATTACAACTCGACGAATAAATTAATAATCTGTGAAACTACGCTTGTCTTATAAACTTAGCCGATTTACGATGACTATAAAATATACGCCGCATAATAATTCTGATACTTCCAGTTTATTTCAAGACCGAACTTTTTATCTATTTATCAATCTTAGGTTAAGGACACACGCGCGTTAATTTACTGCACGTTTTGTCACACTATAAACTAAAACGTATGTCGACTTTAGTATCACTGTATCGTTTATTGGTTTTTATAACGTGAAACACTGTTCTTAACCAAAATTGAGATATAATGTTTAAGTATCTATTGATGTCACGATGAACAATTTAAAAGTTTGTGAATTTTCATATTTATTAATTCAATACATAAAAAAACATTTGTGCCTCGGAGCGCAGGGAAGAAGTGAAACTTTTTTTTTTTTTTTTTATTGGGCTTCCATATCAGTTTACCCATTAAACTATGTTATATAGACAAGAAAAAATAAAAAAGAATTATCTTAATTTTAACTATATGGGTATGTTACAGTTAAAAATAAACCTATATAAACATATGTATATGTGCATGTTACATGTGGAGAGTAAGAAAGGAATATTGACAGGAAAAGGAACATTTAGAGATATGAGGTGATTATAGAAGGAGTCACGAGTGGAGCGGTAATATGAGCACTCCAGGAAAATGTGATTTGCGTCTGCGATAAAGTGGATGTCTGAAGGATGTGAACAGAACGGAGAAGCAACAAGATGCATTTGAAAAAGTGTAGCCGGTAGACGATTCTTTCCAAAACGTAGTCGACATAAAGTGACAATAAAACCACGGAGCAGACTCACTTGTATTTCGATATTATAGAACCATGGTAGACAAGGAAGATCAGGCTGAAGCAGTTTATATTTTGTAACATTATAAGGATTATTCCAAGTAGCTTTCCAGTATTCTTTATGAGCTGTCTTAATGATAGACAGGAGATCAATGCACGGCGTGTAAGCAATAAATAAATCAAGGTACGTTGTACACTTAGCATAATGATCAGCAAGTAAATTCCCTTTAATACCAGCATGACCAGGAATCCATGCAAACTTAACAGAGATACCGGCATCCCGTAAAAGGGTAATGTGATTACGAATTTTAAGTATTATGGGAGAGGAATGAGGATTATAAAGTGAGAACTTTAAGGCCAAGAGACAACTTTTAGAATCTGAAAAAATTATTACCTCTTGAGTTACCCGATTCAACAGAATGAAACGCAGAGCTTGAAAAATAGCCACAGACTCTGCTGTAAAAATGGAAGAAACTCGCAAAAGGGAAAATTTTTTTAACTATGTCTAAGGAAGGAATTATCAAAGCTGCTCCTACATGATTCTTTGATTTAGAACCGTCTGTATATATAGCGAGAAATTCTGACCAGTTATCACAAATATGGGATGTAAAGAGAATATTGGCGATAGAAGGGGTGTAGAAGCTTTGAACGTTTTAAAAGAATTTAAATTTATATCTAACACAAGATCATTATTAAGAAAGGGAAATGAAAAATAAACGGAAGGTGAAGAAGGAAATATTAATTCACTATGTATAGAAAGGTGATGTGCAGAAAGACATAAAATAGGACGACGATTAAAAGAAAATCTCCAGTTCTGAAAAATTTCGAGGAATTAGAGAAATATCGAGTATGAAGTAACTGAGAAAGAGTTAATCAAAAATTTATCAGCCAAATAAGACCGAGACTGGCTATGGAAGTAGAGACAAAAGCTCCAAGGGCCAAAACGTAGACATGTATTTTGAAGTTTGTCTAAAGTTGAAATATACCTAGATGGTGAATTGGCAAAGAGAAAGCTACCATGATCTATGACACTACGAATAAACGATTTATACAAAAGAAGTAAAATTAGAGGGTCACCCCCAAAAGTTGTGTGCGAAAGTGTTTTTAAGAGATTTATTCGTTTGGAAGCTTTGGAATAAATGGCCTCAATGTGATTACGCCAATTGAGTCTATAATCTAGGACAAAGCCTAAATACTTGCAAAATGTGGTAAATGGAACACAATAATTGTCAACCATTAAGCCAGGTATTGAATGGTTAACACGTCTATAAGAAAATATGATAGAGTCACATTTATGAGATGAAAGAGTGAAACTCATGTTGTTTAATAACTTACAGATCAATTCTAAAGTACTATTTAGTAATTGAATACCTTCTAAAAGACCAGAGTTGGTTTTATAAAGTACAATGTCATCAGCATAGGATAAGATATTAATGCTATTACGAGGGCAGGCTTGAAATAATTTAAACATATAGATATTGAATAAAACCGGGCTTAAAACAGATCCCTGAGGTAGTCCCAAATGTACAACCCTGATGTAAGGATTAGCGATAGACGAATGTTTAAAAATAAGAATCCGATTTGTAAATAATTTACATACGTCATAGATGAAGGAAGGAGGAATTCCTAGTGAGGCAAGTGTATCACAAAGCATAGGAATTGAAATGGAATTAAAAGCATTACTTATATCTAGAAAGCACGCAATTAGATATTTACTTGCTATCAAAGACTTGTAAATGCCAGCTACCAGATGAGAGACGCAATTTAGTGAGCTAATATTATTACGGAAGCCATACTTTCCAGAAGGGAACATATCATTATTTTCCAACCAATCCACTAGAAAGTGTAACCAGCTTTCAGGATAGGAGCCAGTATTGAGGAAATGGTTAAAACAATTTAAGAGGATGGTAACAGCAGAGAAGGGAAGGTTGTTTGGTATTCTATAGGTAATACCGTCACAACCAGGAGAAGAGTTTTTTTTTGTAAGAAAGAGAGTGTAAAATTTCAGACAAATTTATAGGAGAACATGGAAAATTGGAGTCGTGGACGGTATGTTGTATGGGCATAGGAAAAAGACATTCGGCTTGATTAGGGATATAACTAGGAGCTACAGAATCTACAAAGTGTATGAAAGCTTCAGAGTTGAAGTTGAGATTATAAGTTGAGGAAACTGTTTTACCAGCGAATAATTTAGCTTTATTCCAAATGTAAGATGAGGGTTGAGTACGATTTATAGAAGAAACAAAGTTCTTCCAGGCCTCCCTTTTCTTACTAAGTAAAAAACGACGGGTAATGGCTTCCTGCTTTTTGAATAGGAGGTAATCTCTAATAGAGCGACTCCGTCGAAATTGTTTAAAGTAACCACTTAAGAGATTTTGCTGACTGTAGCAAGAAGAGTCACACCAAGGAGGAGAGTGGAATATGGAAGGTTTTTTTTGAAAGGCGTAAAGTTGCAAAGCTATATTAAAATTATGCATAAATTTATTGTACAAAGGGATGTCAAAAGTTGAGGCTAAATGTAAAGGAGTGCACAGTGAATCTAGAAATGAAGAGAAATTACCTATATTATGCTCAGGAAGCAACCATGGATTGGAATATACCGTAAAGTTTCGAACAGAAGAACAAGAAAGGAATTGAATAGTGAGGACAATAGGAAGGTGATCACTACCCAATGGAATAGACTTTACATCCCAATCTGCAAAAAGCACTAGGTTGCTAGACAGTAACGATAAATTGAGAACATTGGATGGTCTATGAATATAAGGAATAGTGGTATGACGGCCATCATTGACTACCGTTAAGTTAGTTGAGTGAATAATGTCCAGCATGTGCTTTCCAGTATTATTGTTTGCAATACTGCCCCAGCTGGAATGTTTGACATTAAAATCCCCACAACATATTGTGTAAGAGTTTGCCGGTAAGGCATGGATAAAATCAATAAAATTATCTTCATTAAAGAAATGGTTGGGCGGACAATAAAAAGAGAAAATATATATAATCTTGGTTGAGAATACAACCTGCAGGCATAATCCATTACAGTTGCTGCTATGTAAAATTGAATTAATAGAAAGTAAGGAGTGAGGCATACTACTTGTACTAAAATAGCAACACCTCCATATCCATCCGATCTATCATCACGAAAACATTGATACACTGATATTGAGAAGTTTTTAGAAATTGAGAGCCAAGTTTCAGATAAAAGGATAACGTGAAAATTGTTAGTGGAAAGCAATGTTTCTAAGCTAGCTTTATTTTTTAATGCACTGTGACAGTTCCACTGTAGAATTCTTAGGTTAGAATTATTACTAATAGATGACATTAAACAAAAAAAGAAAAAATCCCGGAACTAAAACCAAGAATAATATTAAATGAATACTTAAAAATAATTAGCAACGTGCAAAAAAAAAGGAGTGGAGGAATATAGGAAATAAAAAAAATAAAATAAAAATAAAATGGCATGGTGGAGTACAGAAAGAAAGGGAAAAATTGAAATGTTGGGATAAAGGAACGAAAATGAAAAAAGAAATGTAGAAATACAGGAAAGAAAAAATATGAAAAGGAGAAGTACAGGAAGAAAATTGGAAAAAACGAATAAGGGATATAGAAAAGAAAAGAAAAGATTGACTGGAGAAAAGAGGAAAACAGAACAAAACTGGAAAAAAAAGGAAAATAAAACCACATGAGTACACATTAATAATTACATATGTGCGCACTTGCACACGTTTTCCAATATAATATTCTAAATACAAAATATGAAGATAAAAATAGTAATACAGAATTACTTTTTATTCATTATTTTTATTCGCTGGGGCTGGTTTTTTGTCGACGTGACCTGATTTATCTTTCGGTGGAAAGGAAGGATGTGAAGACGTTGAAGCTGTAGACGCAGAAGATGATGACGATGAGATTGAAGATCTCTTCATTGTAGTAGACGTTTGCGCTTCTTTATCCGCAGCAGGATTGTTGTCTAGTTGCGGGCTCGCATTTTCAGAGGCTGACTTTAAGAAAGATCCTTTTATAAAACTAGATCTACCGGACGGAAAAATTAGTAAATTATTGTAATCTGGAAAGTTTCTGTTCGGTGTCGTAGTCTGTAGTGTACGACGCGAGTGAACGAGCGTTGATCGTTTATTTGGATACGGATGCGATGGTTTCTCATTATTGGAGCGCGTTATATCCGAGAAAGAAAAAGCGCCACTTACAACGGCAGCTTTCTTTTTTCTGATTGCTTCAGCTCTCGTGATGTTGTCATAGGCAATTATTTTTTTTGGATATTGAGCTGCTCAATATAGACAGGACAACTCTTATCAGATGTTGAGTGATTACCTTTACAGTTAATACAACGTTTAACTTGAACGGATATTCCTGGACTAGACGACGCAGAACAGGATTGAGTTGAATGTTCTTCGTGACATACTTGACACTTTGGTTTGGAGCGACATTGTTGAGCAGCATGACCGAATCAGAAACAGTTAAAACACAATCGTGGAGGACGTATGCTAGGTTCAACAGGGGATCTCAATTTGTATAGGTAAACGTATTGAGGAAGAGTATTTCCCAGAAATTTTATTTCAATCGTAGGTGTAGGAACAAGTTTATCACATACTTTTCTTTTTATTCTCCTTACACTAGCAAATGAAATGTTACTTTCAAGTTGTTGAAGAATTTCGTCATCCGAAAGTTCCACTGGAATACCTCTGATGACGCCAAAACGATATAATAAAGAGTTCGGAACATAAGCCGTAAATTCTTCATTCTTTGCGATTTCAAGAAGAAAATTATTGGCATTTTGAATTGAGTCAAAAATGGCCTTTATTTTGTTAACACCGTTACGCTGAAAAGGATGCAAATTGGCGAGATTTTTTCCGCGTTCTGCCTGTATAATAATTACGTATGGGCCATCATGAATACCAGGAAGAAATAGTTGTGGCGCGTTAGAAAAGGACGCCATGTGATTATTATTATTGCTATTATTATTATTATTATTTCTAATATTATTAATGATATTATTGTTATTATTATTATTATTAATATAATTGTTATTTCGGCTACTACCTGAATTTTGGTTATCACTTATCTGTACGATAACATCTGTTTCCATGTTGCTATAAAAATAAAATAAAACTTAAATGAAAAGCTATGTACACAATCAGACGATCGAAACACGGAATAAAAGACTACACGACACGATACGAAAATATTAGTCACTTAAAGACGATTTAAAATACAACATGATAGAACATAAATTTTAATTAAATATATTCAAATTTGTGACTTTTAAGGCAGTGACGAAGAGTTTTCATCAAAAGAGTCAATAGTTGCTTTAAAAAAGTGGTGAGTGACTGGTCGGCCATAATACTTGGTACACAATCGTCTGATATATATCCTTCCGTTATTTCCGCCCGCTCGATCGCTCGTTTTTGCGGATTAACTCCCCATATATAACACGCCAATAGAAGTTTCACTTCAAAAATAAAAATAATTGTCAAAAGAGAAGAAGGTTGATACATCCTTTAAGTAATGAAAGGTGTATACCTGGTAATTTTTATACGTTATACGGTTCTCTTCGAGCAGATACTGAAAATTTTTAAATTATTTCCGCGTGTCAAGAAATTCTTTTGATGAATTGCTGGACCGTATAAAGAAAATACTAATATTAGAAGGGCAGTCCCAACAGAAGAAATGCTTGCCGTTACTTTAAGGTAAGCTATTTAATGAATTACACAATACAATGAATTAAGTTTTAATAACAAAATATAATATACGTAATCTATTATCAAAGGATAAACTAGTAAATAAACTAGCCCCAGAAGATGACCTATATTGCTCTGTTTCACGTACACAGTTGCTCGAGATTAACCATTTCTTATAATAACTGTTAATGAATATATGAAACTAGGGAAAATTTAGGAACATAAAAAATATAAAAACAAAAGTATAAATTGTTAAAACAGTTTACCACCAAACGGACGTTAGCCAAGCTCTCGTATGGCTAATGTAAATAACACAAATAGAACGCTTAACGCATGCACGCAAAACTACAAGCGCGTTTTATTAGATTATCGTACGTACGTTTGAAAGTGCGACAATGAAAATGCTCGTCGCTTTGTGATTCGTGCTATAAGTTCTATAGTAATGCTATAACGTCCGTCGTAACGCGCGTTAAAATTAACGCTCGTGTTGCTTCGGTGTCAGAGGTTACCATAAGAAAAACAGTAGCATTTGTTATGAAATGTTAAAAATTAAAAGATTCATATCATTAATAAGATCTTTTCAAAGAATAATTGCAATTAAAATGATTGAATCAGATAAAACTACTAGCTATTGGGCATCGATTGTAATAGCAGGCGTTTACCCCATAGATTTAGAAATTCGTAAACATATCAATATATATTTTTCATCAAGAATAATATTAATATAAATCGTGAATTTTTCAAGTAATATATTTATAAAATTTACATACGAAAAAAACCTAGTTAACGCAAAACAGTTTAAAGTTATACTAAAGCGATATTATATCGAGGAATGTAGGAATGTGGAATACATATAATGGATCAACTTATCAATATTTCCCAAATTTAAATGATAGATTAAATAATAATAAATTTATTCATAACTTTTATAATGTTCAATTTATTACCGGTCATGACTGCTTTAAAATATATTTAAAACGTTTCGGAATAGCGGAAACTGAAAATTGTAAAGCATTTGAGGATAAGGTTTACCATATCCTGCAAGGTTGTAATTTTAAACAAATAGTTTTAGATTGTAACACGATAGAATTAGTAAATAATAAATATAATCATTTTAATAACTTAGCTATTCAAGAAATAAGAAATAGAAATAAGTATAACTTAGCATATTACTAAGATCATTTTTCAATGTTATGTATATCGTCTTAATTTTTAGAAAATTATCATTATTAAAAAATGTAATTAAAAGATTGTAAATGGAGCTTATGGTGGCAATAAACTTAATGGGACCGTCGCCGTAAAGTTTCCATAATATATATTTCTGTAATTTTTAATAAATATAATATTTTTAAATTAAAAAAAAAAAAAAAAATGAAAGGGTCCAACCATAGACGAAAGTTAAAACATTCCTAACATCCCACATTTAGCGTTCCAGCCTAATTGCTAGATAGTCTTTTTGACTAGTTGCGTAATTAAACAAAACATTATAATATATTCTCGTTTTGGTCATTATCTCGATCTTTTTCTGACCGATAAAAAAGGATCGTTTTATTTTTTTCCTTGTTTAAATTTTGAAATAACGCTTCCTAGTCGGTATGTCTCATTGAGGATGAATTTTAATTTCTGTGTAACAGCGGATCCGTTTAGTCACCGCTGCGTGCTCCAAGACGATCGTTATTTACAAATTTATGTGCGTTGCACGACTCGTTAAAAACGAAATTCAAAAAAAAAAAAGAAGAAAAAATTCATTAAAATTGAGTTTTTTCTTGTCGTGATTAACGTAATTATTATCAAACTAAAAGTTACCCATGGCTTCGCCTGTGTAATTATTATTTTTAATACAGCTGTGTCTTTATTTTAACAGGTTTATATATTAGTATAATATACGTATATATTACGTATGTATATATATATATATATCCGTCAGTTATTTCGGCGACGCCCCCAATGCAATTATATTAGTGTAGTGTACGTATTTATTACGTAAGCCTGCCCCTAACATATCTATATTATATAGATGTATATATTGCGTATTTAAAACTTTATGTAATTTCTGTTCTATTTGTGACATCGATGTGAAACCATGCTTAGACCGATAACATAGGCTGTGAGTTATGCGAATTTCATCATTATTGCATTAATAGTTTTTTAGTTAAATCAGAACAGATAGAAAGACAGACAGACAAAAATTAAAAAAAAAAAAAAGATTTTCTGTTTATGTGTGATAAAATTAGCCCAAATTGTATTGATTATAATCAAAATCACAGACAGACACTACAGTTTTATATGTTAGTATAGAAGTACAGATATACAGTATTATTATGCTACGTTATTACTTAGGATGCTTTTGTAAATCCACCATCAAAAACCTAATTCTATACCATAGTACCGAAGAAATTTAATTCTAGTTTGCATATGGTAGTTGTAATGACGATTATATGCGTAAATCTGTTATATATGTATATATATAGATAATCATTAAGTCCCGTCTCCGTATCTAAGGTAGGCGACTACTTACCTATACACATTTTGTTGTACAGTATAAGTAGCGTACAAGACAATCATAATATGGCATTAACATAGGTAGATACATACACCCGGTAGAACTGATTGTAATCACTTTATTGTCACGATACAATACAGCACCGCTTTTTTTTCTAGTGTACTATATTATTACTAGTGCGCATATGGTGTTAAAGGTGGTGGTTTGGATGGTAATTTTTGCGTCGTCGATCGTATTCAAACTCGGCACCTTCCGTATAGGAGACCATCTGCTCTAGCTACTCGCCTATTCCAACGACTTTATATATATATATATATATATATTATAGATATACCAGAATACTAAGATCACGGATTTTTATTTTGTAGATTATAATTTTGTGCGATTGTAAAATCAAAGTAGAATTATGAAAATATAATTTTTTTTTATTATTCGGATTATTTTGGTGCATTTCTTCTTGGAAATGGTAGAGTGCATACTAAAAGGATCAGTACATTCTGTCTTCTATATACCGCGGAAGCATTTAATGACAACAACATCAACATGAAATCGTATGGACCATTTGTTGCCTTTCTCGTAGCTACAACTTATGTGAGTTCACTTTCTTCTGTTTTGTTCCATCCGTACATCGAAAAGGACACTTCCCTACGAATAAACTTCTTTTCTTCCTTAAGTATCGAAAAAGGTTTGCCGTGTTCCTATTAATTCTCGTTAATAAGCGTACTTCGACTTTCAGATCATCGTGTATCAAAACATTTGTTCGGTATGCTGCTCGTGCTTTTCTAAGCGCTCTCCTATAAACCTACATTTCGAACGTTTTAATTCGCTCGGTATTTGTACCTTTTATACCCTAGGTTTCCGGCCCGACTTCGCTGTTATTAAGCTGTCGATCAACCTTATTTCGTGTAATAAACGCAATGCTTTTCCAAATCTTAGTTGCTTTCGTTGTCGCATATCTTGCCCCTGTTCGGCATTTCGTGATATCTTCTTCGCCTAAATAATTACATTTTTTCATCACTTTGTAACAGTCAATGTCATGGATTAGAAATTTCTTATAGCCATAACTTTATTTTTCTCTGCATTAATATACATATGCCGTATTTTTCGCCAAAAATTTTTGAGTTTTGGGATAAAATGTTGTAGTATTTTTTCCTATTTTCTAAAAGAAGAATCTCGTTTGCATATCGAAGGTTGCTGATTTTACGACCACCGATCGAAACGATCCCTTGTCATCCGTCTAGTACTTTTTCCATTATGTATTCCGCATATGTATATATATATTGACGAGTAATGGCCGATAGTACACGTTCTTGACGAACGCCCTTTTTAATCGGAAATTCATTCGGATATGTTTAACCCATACTAATTTTTTTTCTAACGGTTATTTTCATAATGTTATTTCAATAGGGATATCAGATGATGTGGAACTCATTTTTTGTGTAAAGTTTTCCACAGTTTTACCCACTCTACAGAATCAAACGTTTTTTGCATAGTTATCAGATCGTATGTCTTTAGTTAGAATTCCAGTGATTCTTCAATTATATGTCTTACGCTAAACATATAGTGTACACTCCTATACGAATACGGTTTTGAACTGTGAAATTGGGAACCAGTTATTTGGGTGCGTATCTCCTTAACACGGAACCGACCACTATAATAAATTAAAATTTGTTCTTATTTTTTTTTAAATTTAATTTAACATTAGCTATTATTATTATTATTATTATTATTATTAGTGTATACATATGTGTAAATTCCCACGATCGAATTAAGAAAACCAAATTTTAATTACTTAATTTACAAAATGTATTATATAGTTAATAGTCATTTAAATGGTAAATAGACAAAACAGATACGGGAAATGATGAAATAATGTATACATAATTCAAAAAGCAAATGTTCGAATTAATGAGGTAATATATATATACAAAATCACCCATAACCGAGATCGGTTGGGACTATGAAGAAGAAGAAGATATATAAAAACAAACTGTCGGTGCACCGACGTAGATGGCTAGGAAAATTTCAGTTGCTCCCGATGACATGTAACTAATTTTTATTGGTGCGACCTTGAATCTTTCACGGAGGTGATAAAATTCAGTAATTAGAGTATCATCGACTTTCGAATCGAGGTGGCGAATATTTTTATTTTTCAAATTATTATTAATTATCAAATTGATGTCACGATTATTTCATTTTATTTTTTTATTTTTTTTACAATACGCATAAAACGTAAAAAATCGACCATTTACATATTATAACGCGATTAACGTGATATTAACTGGAATACTATTTTTTTCTTTTATTTTTACTTATATTATTTTAAAATGTTTATTTAAAAAAAATATAGACTAAAGCAATTTTATTATTATTATTATTTTAGCCGACTTTTATATTAAACAAATTCGACAGATCAGGAGCATTAAACCCCCACTATAACCTACATTCTATCCGTCCGAACATATACCTTAGACTTTCTAACGCTGATGAGGGGAATTTTCAGATAGATTGAGTTATGTATCTTTATTCATCGTTATCTTGTTCGCACATATTTATTTCTGAATTTCTCTCAGAATACGTTTCCATTAACGCGTAATAATACATATTTTAGCGCTTCAAATATAAATTTAATTACAGTCAATTGGCTCTTATGTATTTGAAGCTGACAAAGTGAAACAATCCAAAGCTTAATACCACCGCATTAACGTAATGAACGCTTGTCTTAATTAATACACGGCAAAATGATGATTTTCAAATCGTAATAAGGACAGATTGGCCGTTCAGATCGAATATTCGACTATCTGACCGAATCTCTTTACAATCGAACAACAACGATCGTTAATATATTTAACCGTTTTATTAATTATGAGAAAACACAATCCGTTATCGTTATTGAGATAAAGAGGATACTTCGTTATCGTATTTATCTTGTTTCATACCTAAATTCTCTACCTCTCATCTTTTTTATCGTCTTTATCTTGTCTCATATCTATACTTCGTTATCAATCTCGTTTTAAATGCTAAAATTTCTCTATACCTCATATCTTCATCTTGTCTCATATGCTAAATTCTGTCCATATTTTGTTATCGTCTTTATCTTCTTCCCATATTCTAGTTCCTGTTATCTCGATAGATCGTTTAATTCGTTGTAACAAATACATCAACGTTATTATATTTATTATAAATAAATATATTTATTATAATTTTTTTTTAATTTACGTATTATTCCACAAACTATGACATATCCTTTAGTGGAGCTGTATATATACACACGTAGAAAATTTATCTATCTATATTTACCTTGTTTTCGGTATAAAGTATTACTATACGAGTGTTGTTCCATAAATTAAAATGAGGAGCGGATTAACTATTATCTGTCGAAATTGTACGCGGCATATTACCCGGACGGCGCATGAAATTTGTAATTCTTTATATGATTTCGAAATAAAGTTCTAAAAGTCATCGCTAACGTTCCGCAGTGCGTATCCAACAATATTATTCATCTTGTTATCAGCATCGAAGTTTTAAAGAATATGATCGAAGCAAACGATTCATATTAATGAACTTGAGAAGTAACGAAAGAATCCGCAATAAAAGCGAGTGAGCTCTTAAAGCGATTCAGATTAAGTTAGTTAATTTATAAATCGATATAATCCACCATAGAAGTGAGTGCACTGCTGATTTATAGAATGAGGATTACCGCTGAATAACGTAACTTTCCAATCACATTTGACTAATTGTGGACTCGGGTTAGTTAAAACAAAATAAAATAAAAACGCTGCACCTCCTACAGAATATCCGCAGAATACGCGTAAATCCGGTGCTATAATACTCATCAACATTTGTGCGTAATAGACTGACAAAATTGCAGAGCATCGTCAGACATAATGGTATAAAAACGACAGTTTTCAATACATGATAAAAACAATGATATTTAGTTCATACATAACTGTCCTGAATGTATATTTTTTATATATTTATATATATATATATATATATATATATATATATATATATATATATATATATTACATACATATAAATAAAAAGGTTTTAATCCAGAGTAGAGATCGGAAGCTCCTTATTGATCGTAATGGTGAAGTTTTACTTTTGTATATATATAGATACATGTGTGTGTGCGTTGTATATAAAATATTATATATATATATAAAACATTTTTTGGACGATTGTCTTCAATTCTCCTAGCTCTTGCTAACAGACTAAAAATCAAGAATTTGATCTCTTCCTTGTAATTCGGCATTATTATTTCACACCCGGTAAATTGCAAACAAAAAAAAAAAAGTGAAAGAGTTGTCCCGATAGAAAACAATATTACGAGCTTTAACTTTAATCGTTCAAAAGTATCTTGGCATTTCGATAGATGAAAAAAAATGATATGCGACATCTTGGTTTGCTATCTTTTTTCCGAATTTTAAACGTGAAGGCTGATTTTGACATTTCCATCAGATAACGATTATAGCGTTGAGAATAGGCTATGCGGTAATAAGTAGTAGTGGTTGTAGAGTGAAAACGAAGACGAAAGAAAATATTCGGAAGCAGAAGCCGTAAAGTTTTTAATCTCGACAAAACGACAGCAATCATAAAGGTTGATAATACAAAAGAGAAAAAATTTTCTCCTACGTTACAACTGTCATAGAATACACGCACACGCACGTACATATTATATATACATGTGCAATTGTGTGTATGTTTCTATATTATATATACACAAATGTACGATAAAATGATAAATTATATTTCCTTGAATGTAAGGAGAAGTCCTGTCAAACAAAAATAGAATCTTCCGAGCTTTCTATTTGATTATTATTTTTATTATTTATTATTATTGTTGTTGCTGTTCTGTTTTTGGAGTTGGTATTGTAGTTGTTGGTGATTGTGGAAAAATTATATACTTATATATATATATATGTGTGTGTGTGTGTAATTTTTCACTGATTTTCTGGCTTCAATTTTTCGTATTTTACGCCTATTATTAATATTTTCATGGTTTTCAAGTTTTAATCCTATTTTCATTCAAAATTTCGTCTATTATTGAAACATTTGTATAGGCGATCGTTTAATATTATAATGAGTTTTCAGATTTATAATTTAAAATCGAAGAAAATATTTATAACGTATTTTAGCTTGCATTGTATAATAATAAGAAAATTTCACGTTTATCTTTTTCTAATGCTTAAAATTAGATTTTACTTACAGCGCAATTTCGTTAAGGCATAATAGCGGACGTTCTAAAATGAAATATCGAAAAGAACCGAAAAAGTTTTTCGTGAATTATTTTACGTATGTTGCCGTTGTCTAATACCGTTTCATATTTAATATATATATTAAGAATAAGCAGTTTTCGAATTATTATATAACATTTCGTACGTAATTACGTAATTATGAATACGGTCGAGTGAATTATCTAATACTAGGCCGAATATTTCATTAATCTTAACGATTTATTCGCGAAAATGATGGATTTATCAACTAAGTTTAAATGATCGGAAAACTAACTAACTAACTGACCAACCAATCAACGACTGTAGTAGCGACTCGAAACACACTGACCTGGAGATTTCCTGCCAAAATTTCGTTTTCGCAACATCACCCAGCCCTTTAATGGCTAACGATTTAGTGTAACGTGTGTAATTCGTTTATCTTAATCGTGTAACACATAGTTAAAAAAAAAAAAAAATTAAAAAAGTCGTCCGTACATACGAGTATAGTCCTATTTAATTTAATAAATTACAATTAAAATAGCTATTGGCGTTTCGGGGGACTACACTTTAGACTCATTAGAATGAGAATTGTCGCATAGGTCAAAAAAATATGTTAATAACAATTTATTCGCATATTCGCTGCGTTGCTCATTAGACTTTATTTATTAGAAAAAATTATTAAATAAACATCTACAATTTTAATAATAATAATAAATACTTTAATACGTCTTTTTAAACGTATTAATATATAAAAAGAAACCTTCATTGTACGAGTCAACCATTTACGCTCGGTGTATACTTGTTTCGTTTAAAATTTACTACTCGATCGGTTCTATCCTGAACATATTACGCATATTGGTTCTACGCATCTTTCGTTAGTTTTATTAATGCCTTTTGCGGTTAAGTAGGCTCGTTTTTCTGTAATAAATCTATTAAGCTATTTTTCTACTAATCTCTGTCGCTTGTTTTAAAATATTTTTAGTCAACTCGTTCAGTTACACAGTATCTTCTCTATGCGACGCGTGAAATTTTAATAATAAAATTTTTTTTAATAACAGCCATTTGTTGACGTTAATTACAATTCTAAAAAAAATATTTTGTAGTATAGAGTTGTGTCTAAAAAACGGTTTATATACATCGAGCGTTATTTTATGTTTTCATCATCTCGTTCAGTCGCTTACATTCCGAAATATATACTTTTGCGTTAAATCGATAATTCGCGATTGAAAAGATTCATTTAAAAAGCTTTCAAACGTAGTGCGCAACAGGTTAAAACCTTTAATAAACCCAGTTGTTTTGCTCGACACTTATTACTAATCACGTTTCCTATAATCGTCTATAACTAATTGCAGCACAACTAGCACACACCCGGTTAACTGTTTTTGTTTACTTCGCTGCATTGCTGTAATTTGGTACATTTCAATATGCTTTTTTATGTTTTTTTCTTTTTTTTTTTCAATTCATCCTGAATATAGTCTCAAAATGATACAAAAATAAAATCCATTATATATATATATATATATGACTTGTCTGTTCCATCATGCGTCTGGTTTGAAATTGAGATTGTAAGTCTCACAGTAAAATTCCAGCTGCTCCTGGAGAACAGACGCTTCTGAATTTTGAGTAGCATTTAGGCTTATAACATACTCGCTTTGACACGATGCCTTTAACGGGTTTATGCAGCATTTTTTAAGGAAAGCTATTCCAAGTCTTTCACCTCTGCGCCCTGAAACAAGGGGAAAGAACAGAATTGACTTGAGACTAAAATTATGCGAATAGCTTTTCCGTAGACCATAGATGACCTAGGTAGAATTAAAAAAAAAAGTATGTATATACATATATATATATATATCCATTATAAATATATATCATACTTCCATAATATGATAACGTTGAAATATAAACGAGCTTATACTATTTACGATTGATATTACTAATTGTATAAAACATTATACTGATTGTCTCAGTTTCGACTCCAACGGTTTTTTTCATCCTTTCATTAACTGAAAATAATTTCAGGAGCAGTTGGAAACAAACATATAAATCGAAATGAAAACAACAAAAATCGATAAAAAATAAATCAAAAATAACGAAATTAATAAAATTTCCCGAAAACCGAAGGAAAAAATTAAAAAATTTAATTAAAACGCACTAAAATTTTAATAATTTTATCACTATAACAAAAAAATTCCCAACCTAAATTAATTTCGACCCTTTTATTTATTTCTCCAATTAATATTAATAATACGATTAAAATATTTATATATATATATAAATATTAATTGAAGAAATAAATTTTTTCTTCTTCTTCCTTAAACCATCAGGAGGGCGCACTGGTGTTCCGAAACCAGCTCATATGTTACCATCTTCCATGTTGATCTATCTTGGACAGCCATTAATGTCTCGTGTATGCTCAAACCATTTAATTAGGTTAATTGTTCAACTCAGCGTGTTGTTGGTCTTGCTTTAGTTCTCTTTCCGTTCATTTTTCCAGTAATTACCTGCCGATTGTATGGAATTTATGTCTCGCGCCATGTGTCCAAAAAATCTCAAAAATCGTTTCCTTGCCTTATCTGGTAAACGCATCTGTATATTAACTTTGTCGAAGATATAGCCATTCGTTTATGGTTCATTTATGATATTCCTAACAATTTTCTATATTCCCAACTTTCAAATACATTTATTCTATCAATTTATTCAGCGGCGAGGGACCATGTTTTGCATAAGTGGCAATTGAGAAAACTAAGCAGTTTAATAAATTCAGTTTGGTGGTAAGTGATATTGTTGTATCTCACCAATTTTTTTTTTCAATCTGATTACAGCACTTCCGTTACAGTTAGTCCGCATTTGATTTCTGATAGACAATTTCCACTATTAGTTAATATTAACCCAAGGTATGTAAAATTATCAACGACATCAAGTGCATATAGTTTATTATGCTGCTATCATAATTTTAGTTTTTAATCGATTTACAAGTAGTCTGTAGTTTTTACATTGATCTTCGAGTCTTTCCAATGAAATTTACCAGATTTGTTTTGGAACAACTTATGATGACAGTATCGTCAGCGTATCGTAAGTTATTGATTCTTTTACCATCTACTGAAATGCTATCGTTACAATTATTTAATATTTGCCGCATAATATATTGTGTGTAGATATTAAACAATAATGGCAACAGCAGACAATCTTATCCCACGCCCATGCCTAACCTATAGTTAGATGTTATTACATTGTCTATAGATACAACAGCCGAGTTACTTCCATGTAATTGTATTATTAAGTGCATAAGGTGTTTGGGTCTTCCTATATATTCTAATACAGACAATAATTTTCCAAAATAAATCGAATGAAATTATTTATAAAAGTCTATAAAAAACATATACAAAATTATATTAAATTCCTGGCCTTTTTCTATTAATTGCATCTGTTCTCTAATACAGTTACCTGGTGTGAATATTGTCTGCTTTGGGGAGATTTCTTTTAGCAAGAATGATTTAAATCTACTATTTATAATTGAAAGCATGATTTTACTAGCGTGAGACATGAATGCGATCAGTCTCTGTATTGCGTTTCGATGCTCCTATACACATCTGTGTCGGGCTTCAGCTTATTGAGGGGTTTAGTAGCGTTCGATGATCTTGTTAAGTAACACCGTCGGGAGTATGTACACCTACCACCCAATGCGATAATGTTAGGAAAGAAGGACATGAAGCTAACGGATCCATGTTACTGGTCAACAACAGAACCATTATTCCTTCAAGGCTTGTGTAGCAGAACTTCATTGAAGGCTTGACAGGAATACTTACAGTCGAAATTAACTATTAATTCCTTCGGGCTTTGATACTGTGATCGAAAAAACAATGGAAAAGCAAATATTTCTCTACAAGAATGTTATGAATATATATACATATATATAGCCAGTTCTCGATATAACCGTCCAATTAGGGGGGGGGGATGCTGTCCGTTGTAGCAAAAGTCCGATGTAACGAAATTATGTACCGGCAAGCAACTCCGTCAAGTTTTTGTTGGTGTCACACCAAACCGCCGTGAACACTTTATAACACCTTAAGAATCAAACTTCCACTGTATGCGCTTGACAGTGGGCATAGCAGAGCAGAGTGAAAGTAGCATAGAAACGTTGCAAGAACGTTTTTTTTTTCTTTTAGCGTGTACAGTACAATCCCTTTTATCAGAAGTCCGTTATAATGAGTGCCAACTGTATATATATAATATTTTAATATATACGTTATAAACGATGATAATAATTAATATAAAATATATTATTACATAAACATTTTACACTATAATATATTTTATATGTTTTCATACACTTATTACGTATTATTTTCAATTATGTCAATAATAACAACTAAATAAAAAAACATTAAAAGCGAAATAGTAATGAAACTAATTAAAAATCTAAGATATACAAAATCATAAAAAAACGAAAACTTGACATAAAAGTGAAATTTTTCGATTAAAAAGACTGAAGCGTTAATTATTTTGTTAATAAAATAAAACGACGAAAAAAATAAAAAGTTAAAAAAATAAAAAAAATCATAAAATTCAGAGTTTATACTATTAGTGTACAAGCAGAACATGTATTTCGTAAAATTGTTACACGGAAACAATGCCGTCATTTTTTGGTGTATATATATATTTAACAAAACAAAATCAAATCGAAGTTAATCAAAAATCACTACTCCCCAATACATCAACATTATATATATATATATATATATAAAATACACTACAACTAACCAACCTGGAGGCCATCAAGCAATTGATATTTGATAGATGACATTTGAAGGGAAGGAACTCAAGTAATTCCACCCTTTATTTCCCCTAAACAGTTGAAAGATCAGTTGGTTTACAATATCGTTTTTATCATTCTGGAAATTATAATTTTCGTAGTAACCGACGAATTTAATGGTAATTTAAATAAATAACGCATACGTCATAGTTTAATACTTTGATCGCCGTGTCAGCCATATGTTACTGACGTTGTCTATTACCGCTAGCCCATGTGATTTTTTTTGTATAAAAATGATAACATGATAATTTTAAATTTTAATTCCGTATTAATAAATATCACTTTCAAACCACTGTGGTTAACATAAAATTTTCCATTTTTTTTTAGAAACGGTATAAAACCACAAAAAAAAAGCGTCAGTCATTTATGATTGACACATTGTCTGCTATCACACATATGTTTATATTTGAAAACATAAAGTTTTCATCTGAAACTTTTATTATTCAATATCATTATATTAACCATTCCATGCACTCAAAATTATTTTACATTAATTACTAACGCTTTTTTTACATCACAAATAAACTACAAAACAACGTTCTTATTAAACAAAAATTCAACATTTAATCAAAAGAGTTACAAAGTTAGAAGTGTCAGTCAGTAATGACTGACATTGAATCTTTTATCACAACCATACTCGTCAGTCACAATTGACCGACATGTGTCTGTTATCGCCAAGGTTCAAAATGTGGCTTGAGGCTCAAAGTGTTAACTTTGTTTCGCGGGAAACATTTCATGCCCTCCTCCCTAAAAAAAAATGAAATAAACTCGGGTCTTCAACATTTTTAATTAATACAGAAATAAACGAATAATTAAATTAGCGGTGTTGTATAAAGATTTATATATATATTTGGTCCTATCATGCGCAGCGAACATTCAACGCTGCCAGAAATAATTGGTGAAAGAATGCAGAGGACTCATCCACGCGCCAGGGTAAACGTCAGATGGACAGATACCATCCGGAACGTTTTAAAGAAATCGATTACAGACTGCAGACGAGTGGCTCAAAATCAGACAGAGTTACGAAAAGAAATTGAAGAGGGTGTAGTTTAATGTCACGATATTCCTTTGGGGAATTACGACCACAGAAGAAGAAGAAGATATATATATGTATGTGTAATTAAATCCTGCCAGTAAACGTTGTTAGGAATAAATTACGGGCAAATTAAAATAGAAATTAGATTTTGTAGTTCGAAGTACAATGTATTCGACGGGTCTCCATTTATATATAATGCTTACGAAGGGAAGGATACAGAAGTCCTTGTCGGCCGAACACTAGATGACAGCACGATATAAAAAGGACAGCCGGTGCAAAATGGATGGAAGAGGTTGGTGATTGCGATAGATGAAAAAAAGTGAGAACGCTTACATCCAGAGGTGGATTGATATAGCATATTGTGATCGTGATATATATGTATGTATGCATGTATATATATATATTTAAATTATATATATATATATATATATATATATATATATATTCACTCGGTCGATGATAGTGGATGATGTAAAAATTAATACAAAACCGCTACTTTATTCCGTAGCTAATTTGTCTTTTGTAAAAGTTTTGCCATAAAAATGTTGGCGTTGAAAGCAATAAGTTTTAAGGACAAGACAGTAGTGGTGTATTCGACTTTTATATATATATATATATATATATATCCATATGTATTTGCATTCGTATGGTGTTCTTTCTATAACACCCTTTACTAAAACTGATAAAAGCGTATAAAACTCGCTTCATCAAATCGGGTAATTACGTGGAATCGAGATCAGCTTTGCTGAATAGACCATTTCCTGCTGCGCTTACTTTAAAGTATTTGGAAAATACAGCTTTCGTATGTAGGTCGAATTACTGACTACTACTATTATTTTCTTTTTAAGCTTCTCTAACTTTTCCGACCTTTTCAATTCGTCTTTGACGCTTTTAACTATTTCAACCTCCGTTCTTTTGCCCTTCATCACGTCACCCCAACCGTTCGTCGTAACGTGAAAATAAGCGTACTCGTTGAAAATTGAATCAGATGCGAACGAATTCAGAATAATCAGGAGTGAACTCGTAATATACCGTACCTACCTATTAGTTAATAAGCCGCTATTTTCCAATTACATAAATTCCAATTTTTAAACTTTATCGTAAAAAAAAAAAAGAAAGACTCAAATTTAATACATCGATTAACGAAGGAAGTACGCTAGATCGGGAGGTATGAGTAGGTCGACTGTTTCACGATTTTATAAAACACGGGTATTCGTAAACGAACGATTTGTTGCGAATACTTTGTCGAAACAATTTAATTACGAACGAAGACGAAGAAAGTAAAATGGACTGACAAATGAAGAAACTGCGAAGTATTAAGTCGTTTAAAGAAAAGTAGACAAAATAAGTCAAAAAACATGGAAAACTGAAATATTTTGGACATAAAATAGGCAACCCAAAAATATATAATACACTACTATTTTCTTATACACGGGAAGAAGAACAACATGAGTGCAGAACTTAGCGCAGGTGGTATAAGGGAAATACAGTTGAACAGTTCCGGAATCTGAATAGACAAAGAATTGACAAAATGTTAGCCGAAGTAACACGGGACCATGATGAGTTTTTATCTGAGTTTATTTAGTGTAAAAGTTTTGTATAGTTTTATATTTGAGTGTGTAATTCGATTATTAGTTTTTATTTTCCTATTAGTAAATTAACGCTTCAATTTTTACAAGCATTTTAGAAAAACGCACTTATTCGGTGTCTTCAAGCGCCTGTACGTATAAGAATGAAATGGTGTATTACTTATATGAAAGATACGATGAAATAAATAATAATCACGCCGCTTGACCTGGAAGGAACACATCAGGATCAAAGTTCGAGAGATAAAACTTAAATTGCGGAACATTGGCTCCTGGGCAAAACTTCCGAATTACCTCTAAAATCGAAATTATTACTTTACAGAGCAGTTATTAAGCCGGTGTGGACATATGGCATATCACTCCGGGGGACAGCATTAATATCGAATATCAAAATGGTGCAGCGATCTCAATCAAAAATACTAAGGTTAATAGCCGGGTCACCCTGGTATATACAAATGAAAATTTGCATAAAGACCTAAAAATACCAAATGTGCACGAAGTAGCTCGGGATTGCGATAGAGATTACTTGTACAGGTTAGTCACTCTAACCAGCTGGCGATAGATTTATTAAATCATGCCAATAGGCCTCGCAGATTGAACCATCGCACACTTCTAGATCTTCCCCACTGGTTTAAATGATTGGAGAGGTAGTTCGGAGTGTCATTGTTAAATGGCATCTCCCATCCCGTCATAGCTTACATTCCATTTGCTTATTGGCTACATCAGCCAGATCGTAATTTGTATACATATACATAAAAAAAAAAGAAAGAAAAAGAGAAATTATATGATTTTAAACCGCGTAAAATAAAAATCAACATAATGCATTCAAATTTTATTATTATTATTATTTAATTATTCTGACCAGTAAGATTATTTAACTGTATTCCGGAAGATGAACGTAACAGGAAAGGTATGTAGTACCTACTGGTACACACCGGGTAACCACGACCTATAACGCGCGTATTATATGATTTAAAAAAAAAAAATTTAAATGTATTAAATCGTACAAATTTAAAAATATCTGTAGAAATTTTTACGATTATGTTTGTCTATCGACACGTGTCTGAGTGTTAAATTTGGTGTATTATTGCATATGTACGTGTGTGTGTTGCGTAGTGTACGCGTGTTAATATATGTTTGTGTAATTACAGTTATTCGAATAAACGTTTGAAATTTAAAAAGAAGGAAAAATCGTATAATTTTCTCGTTTGCCGATTTATCGGATTTATTTCAATCGATGAAACAGTCAAAACGACGAATATGATTAAATTATTTCTATTTTTACGTTTTTGAAATGAATTTTTAAGACCTAGCCTTCATACAACGAACACGGCCCCCGTCGTATTTTTCGAAATATCGGCGGGGGGCGGTGCGGTCGAGGGGGTTATATATAATTTTTACGGCGAAAAATTTTATTTCTCGAACGATATTCGCTAGGCTATAAACTATAAAAACTTTTATATCAGATTGTGGAAGTTATTTTATCGCGGTTCATTTTTCAACCAGCGCCGTAATTTCAAACCGATGTCGTTAATTTAATTTTTAAATAGTTATAAAGCTGACACCCACTCATAAGCACATTGTTGTGTAAATAAATAAATAAGCATATATATATATATATATATATATATATATAATTATAGATATGAAATGTGAAAAATTATTTTTGTTTACCAACATGTGCTAAAATATGGGACATCTGCTCACTCTCTCTCTCACTCTCTCTCTCCATATATATATATATATATATATATATATATATATCGGATATATATATATATTCGTGTGTGCGTGTGTGTATTATATATAGAATAGTATATCGTGAAGTAAAGTAGAATTGATATATATAGATGTACATATATAGTACACAAAAAACGATTTGGAATACTTCACTTATATACTGACGTTGACAGATGCTGACACCACGAGCTGAATCCAAATATCTGAAAAAATTCCCACTATGAGTCGCAGTTTTGTAAAGGCTGCCTATTTCGAGAAAAAAATGATTACAGGCTTGAAGAGAAATTAGAAAAGTATGGCCATCAATTGGAAATTGAAATTGTCGACGGAAAACGATGTAAAAACCCACCAGCGTGAAAAGCAAGCAAATGTATTTTTGCATCGAACTCGCACATATTCGTTTCACCAGGGTCGAGACCGTCTTTATCAATTTTTAAACGCGTGTAGAATTATACGTTTTTAATTTTTTTTTTAATATTTCTTTTTTAATGGGGATGCCCTTACAGCCTACCCAACGTGAACATACGATTTACGCATTATCAGTAATCGGTCGAAATGTCCTTTTTTTTTTTTTTATTTAAATTTATGTGCCGTGTACCGCAATTATAGCTAGAGGCATGGAACTAAAATAGTTACAACAAAGGTATTAAATAATTAAGGTATTAGATAATTATAACGAAGATATTAACTGTTTACAACAAAGGTATTAAGATAATTATAACAAATGCGTTAATTTGATACATTTTAAAAATTCGAAAACTCTATTAATGATATCCATGTTATCCCTTAGCAAACTTTGCAAGTCGAGCGATGCGATCCCGTACTGTTTTCGGTATTTGTCGTAAATTGGACAGTCTACCAATAGATGCTCGACGGTCAACTGACAAAAACATTGTTGGCACGTTGGCGGCGTACTTCTTTCTAATAGATGAATGTGTGTTAATTTTGTGTGTCCTATCCGTAATCGACATAATACTACCTCTTCCATTCTGCTACTACGATGTGCTGAGTGCCATTGTTTTGAAGATAATTTTATCGATTGTAGTTTATTCACCGTAGATATTCTCTCCCAGTTATTATTCCATGTCGATTCGAAATGCTGCTTTAAGTATTCTTTGAAGTCAGCTATCGGTACATTTTTCATTATTTAATAGAGTTCTTAATGCTGAAAGCGAGTCGGTACATAAAATGAAATTTTTATTTCTGTTGGAATCCGTTGGTTATTCCTTATTCAAACGTTATTAAAAAATGTTTATTAGCATGTGCCTCTTCAATTTTTACTGCTGAATCTATGACAATTAATCAATTTCTTAAGTGCGTAACGACCGTCCTTCTAGAAATATTCTTATCCTTCCAGACTATAAAAGTTGTCTTACAATTCTCAAATGCTCATCGGTTAATCCTGATTCTCCTTCAATTATACTTTGAATACGTAATCTTTTAGTTCAGTTATACAATGTTGGTATAGCAGTTGAGTTATTCTCAGTCACTATAGATAACTCCCTTTCTGATTCGACTTTTGATCTTTTAACAACACATGTTTTCCGTACTCTCCTTATATCGATCTACTTACTATGATCAAAGCTGCTCATAAAGGATATTTGGAAGCATTGTGGTCAGTTTGTTACTGCGCTATAAGTTTAAATCTTGCTTTTACACATAAGCACATAGGCACATAGGCAGGCCTATTCTCACAGAGTAGTCGGGTTCTCCTCTCTTTCCCGCATGCTGTACTCATATACATGTATATTCAGTTTACATACATACATATGACTGACATGCGTCTATATATATATATGTGTGCGTGTGTGTAAAAAATTTCACGTATTCGTATTCTTTCGCACGGCTAACATTTGAGTCATCGCCACATGAAGTTAAACATAGTGTTCAGTGCGTTCCTTTTCTATGTGAAATTTGTACGAAATCGTGAGTTCATGCAAAGCTGATTGGAACAGTTTTAATAATTCTATCAACCTAACAAACACAAAAATCATTACGAACACAAATGAAATAAATACCGTCACAATAAATAAAATTCACTCCTCAGCTGATTCATATATACCTAAAACTCACTCCAAACGAAAAAAGAAACACGTCCCATGGTGGAACAAAATCTGTAAATCAGTCATACAAAGCAAAAATAAATTCCTAAATCGATTTAAACGATGTCCGACAAGAGTCGTGGTCGAGATTAACACAGAGCAAATTAGCAAATTGCGGAGAATCAAGCCGCGAATAGAACAGTGGATGACGCGAACAGACACGAAGAGATGGTACTAGCCCGATTACGAATCGGCCACACTAGGTTAACGCACAAGCCACTAATCGAGCAGAATGCGTCGTCGGTAACATGCAAGTTTTGTCAATGTTCAGCGCTTACCATAGAGTATGTCATTACAGAATGTCCAAAATGCGAACAACAACGTTATCAGTCGTCAATAACTGGACTGGATATAAGTGAAGCACTACAATGATGAATATACTTTCTAAAAATAACCGATTTAAAAAAATTATTATAAACTGAGAAATAGTATTCTAAGTAGAAAATATTTTTTTGTCGTTGTTGTAATTTATTGTATCTAATTTCCGTGGACGCAACTGACCTTTGTAGTTTTAAAATAAAAATATAATAAATTAAATAATCGCCTTTTCGGGAAAACGTCTTAAGTTTCACTTCTTCCATTCACCAGGAGGCACAGATGTTTTTCCCCATTAATATGTCCTACTTACTTTCACTGAATAATACCCGAATTCTCCTTCTCTCGTATTACTTTACTGCTAATACAGCTATTTTATATGAGCCCTACTTTCAACTACTCGTATCGATATTAATTTTTATTTATATTTCAAAATATTTACATGTATGTTCTCTGTAAATAGCACAATAGATATGTTCCATTGGTAAACCATCGCGGAATCCCAGTAAATGTTTAAAATAGTACACGACTTTAAATAAGTAAAATATATGAAAAATTGTCCATTATCATCAGTTCTTATATTTACTGACATTGTCATTGTCGGTATTTTTGATTATATAAAAATAATTATAAAAACAGCAGCCTAGTTTTCGTTTCAATAAATTAAATTATTATTATTATTATTTTTAGAAACTTATACATTCAATATACACATGTATGTAAACAAGATTATAGATGTATATGTAGAGAAATTATTAATAAAATAAAGTTAAATTTCGATTTTTCACTGTGTTACTGAAAATTAAACTGAAAGATATAAAAAATGTTACGTTTTTAAGTCGATTTCAATCACCATTCTGTAAGAAGGTGGGGTGTGATTTTGGGTCATTCGATGTATTTCAAATTTATTTATTCGTTGGCAGCTAAAGCATTAAGTTTCAGATTTTTCACAAAAAGTCAGTACCGAAAGGGTTAACGGAAAATCACGCATACGATAGTTTACGTCAACACTTTTCTGTATAAAATTCGTCAATAACAATATTCTAACCTAATCATTCGCCATTTGTGCTTTATGTTTTCTTGCACTTTTTTTTAGAACGTTTAACCTATTTTAAGATAAACTTATATAACGCAGAAATAGTTTCTATTTTCTAACTCAGATCGCTACTAAAATAATAAGTTCACTCGTCAAAATATTGAAATCAGCGTATTCGCGCGTTACGAACTCGATCACATTTAGAAATTGATTAATTTAATTTTTTTACGCTAACCAGCTTATAAATTAATCGATGAACGGGTATATTAACAATTTATTTACGTCCCGGTTACAATTTTTTTACGTATTATTTCTATTTTAAAAGTACCTAATCGAATGAAAACAAATTTAATTTTGTCGTTTATATAATATTGAAATAGTTATACTTATTATTTCTGTAACTACAACTACCTGTAAATGCGCAAACAACAGGCTTATTATATAAATCAAAAGAAAAAAAATAATGACCCAACAAGGTTATTAATATGAATTCAAAAGAAGTTATGTTAAACTGAAAAATTAACTAATTCACAACCAAATACACTCAGAGACACGGACATAAACAAACACACATATATACATATACATATTCCATTCCATATACGTATAAGCCCTTGAAAATATCGAATAATTACATTTTTCTACGATTATGTACAAATTGAACTGTTAATTTTTTTTTTTTTTAAAATTGAATAATCGCATTACGCACTGAAATTAAAACTGCACAAAATTTTTACATTTAATGAACTCGAATAAAAACTCGTACATGTTACATACGCGGCAGTTTTATATACCTGGTAAGTTTTAATTAATTTTTGAACTTCGACAATTCTATTTCACTTTTTTCGTCTTCGTTCGTAATTAATCGACGGAGTATTCGCAACAAATCGTTCGCTTACAAATACCCCTGTTTTATTAAAACGTGGAACTCCTACCGATCTAGTGTATTTCCTTTAATAATCGATATATTAAATTTGATTTTTTATTTTTACGACAAAGTTCAATTGCAATTTATATAATTTCATAATGACGCTTTATTAACGATTATGTAAGTACGACCTGATTTGATTTTATTACGCGTACTCTCATTAAGATTTAGTTGGTCTAGAATTGATTTTATGAAATCTCTGAATAGGTGTGCAATTTGACATGTTGTCATTCTACCCCTTGTAATATTTAATAGATCAGGACTGCTTGATATAATTCTAAATATGAACGTGGCCAATGTTCAGAAGAGAAATACCGTTTTAAGTTGTAAAACAGATAATTTAATTTTCTAAAGTTTTTGTTTTTCGGCTAGTCTAGAGTCTAATTAAATTCCGAATTATTTAACTTAATTCACCCTATCTACTTTGACGTCCTTATAATTTTATTCGTTCATTTTCCTAGATACTAGAATCTTGATTTGCATAAATCGTAAATTTTATTTTGTTCTAATTAGAATAAGCCTGTTCCTAATGATGAATATGAGTAACATCATCTTGCATTTCTCTAGCAAGTCGCTGTAACGAGAATTAACTACAATCGCCATGTCATATTCTTATCGGTGTTTTATTCGAGAATAAGTATAGAATTTTTTAAAAGTCATCAACGGTTTCACAATTAATTTTATTTACAAAACTGACTTTATACATTTTATATATATATATATATATATTACTGGCTGTGAATGAATATTTTTAATATTTATTTCATAATTATATGAACTTTGCAATTTGGTTGCTTCTAAGTGATGAAAGTAATTAATAAATAAATGTTTCTTCCTCTTGTATAATCCACTACGTTACAATCAGAAGTCTATTTCCGTTTTTGTTCGGTCCTACGTAGTTGATCGTTAATACAACCGGATGGCGAATTAATTAACGATTAGACGGATATTTTAAAATTATTCGTCCACGATGTTTTTAATTAAAGTCATTCCGCGATTAATAAAATTCAGCACGTTTTCGAAAAAGCTTTATATATATATATATATATGTATGTATGTATCAACCGTCATGAGCAAACGCTTGAAAAAATAGAATAAGCGGATATTTTGGAGTGGCTAGAGACAGATGACGTACGCTTACTTCAACTTGAACACGTAACTAGAGATGTTGCAATGAAGGGAATCGGTGAAAATGGTTATCTCAATTTGTTCGAAGTGAAATTAAAAACTTTTATTAATACATACATATGTATATATATATATATATATATATATATATATATATATATATATATAAAACTGGACTTGCAATGGAAGTGAAGTACCGAAGCCTATTGGAGTAGTTGCTCTCTTAACGATGCCACTTCTAGTATAACTTCGGTTACGTCGTACCGGGGTACTTTTATTAACTTTTTTCCACATCGCTGGTCATATCTGTTCTTCTCATTCGTTCGTTTTGAAGAAGGTTTGCTCTTGTTCCGGGTTTTACTTTAGAAAGTTAGGCGGTCGAAGTGTCTCATCTACGTTTGTTTTTATATCGTTTATTTAGTCCCAGTCGTCGGTTAGGAGCTCGGGAAACTTTTCAGCAGAATTGGAACGAAAAATGACTCTTTCAATTCTAATAGGATCGAAATGACACAAAGCAAAGCAAAATTTTGTTATTTTATTTATGTATATTTTATATATATATATACTATTAAATGTTTGCCTAGTATTTATTAACTAAAATAACAAAATAATAGCGATAGCAATAATGATAATAATAACAATACAATAGTAATAACAATGATAAAAATGATTGTAACGATAATTACAAACCATAAAACAACATATATAATACACGAAGTAATGCGCATTTCGCAATGCACACATTTGTACGAATATTAAAAAGCGCACACGTACAAGGAGTTACGCAATTACAATACAATATATACGATAGGAACGGATTGTATGTCGAATGTCTAAAGTTGACTTTAAAAAAGGGGAAATATGTCAACCGGATATCGAAGATAGAGGAATGAGGAAAAAAACGATTAAAAAAAAAATGATCAAGGGCACAATTAGGAAAAAGGAATCGTACATCATTTTAGGAACATATTAGACAAATCCGATAACGATGATGATCGACTCGCCGTTTTGACTTCTTAGTTCTTAGACGATATTGTAATTCGAAAAGTAGAGAGTATTACGGATAGTGCCAGTATAAAAATCGAAATACTAGTAGATGAAATCGAGGAACGAGTTAAACGAGTTTACGCATAAGGTTGAGATTTTTAAACGATTCCACCAGACTGCACTGATGAAAACAGGGAGAGTATTGACAGAAGCAGCGGCGAATATCGATTATATCTTTGGCGGACAAGATGGCACTCGCTGCTTGTCGCTCTTTTATTATACCCGAGACACATTCGCAATCACTTATCTAAACTAAAAGAGTCCAATACGCAATAATTTTTAATGTTCGAGAATGTAAAAAATCATTTTATTATAATTTATCAAACTAATAATAAATTAATTATATAGGGTGACCCAGAGAAGACTGGCAGTTTTGTTGTTTTTTTAATAACTCAAAAACTACTCAACAAACATTTTTGAATTAAATTTTATTTAAAAGTAGGAAAACAGGAGATTAGCTTACAATCATTTGTGGAACACGATATCGTTCAGATGACCGTCATTCGCTACAATATATTCATTCGGACTTTACAATATTTTCGAAGATTTTTTCGAGCATAGGTCGCATTATTTAGGAATTTTCTGTAATTTAGAATAGGGTACATTATTATTTCTTTATTTCCTCATTTCAAAAGTGGCCGGTACCCCTGGGCCCCTCCCTTATATTCGACCCTGGATAGAAGAAAGAAAGCTCACTGAAAAGGATAAAAGAACGCTGCGCTTAAAAAGGAAGGAATAATTTGTAATTCACATTATGGTATTATATTTCCGTAATCCGTAGATAGCGAAAGTCCATGAAAATAGTAATAGTAATAGTACATAATATCATTTTTCATTATTAATGCAACCATTTCGTTCCGTTCGACTGTGACGTCGACTTTGAATTTTCCAATACCTTTGACGTCATTGGATACTAACAGCCTATTCAGACGGCGTGGAATAAACACTAAATATAGAAATACGATAATGATTATGATAGTTATTATTATTATTATTATTATATTTGCGGTTTGTCATATACCCTCGATATCGTGTGTCATATCGATTAGGCTACTTTTTGGTGTTATATTGTTCCATATACATACATACATATATATATATATATATATATATATATATATATATATATATGTGTATATGTGAAATGTGAAATGTATTTACTTTGATTGAAAGCTCAGCATTATAAGCCGATTGTGCCGTGTCCAAACGTGTTTGACTTTTGGCCTATACAGAGTTAAATTTTGAACATGTCCTTAGGGAAATATGACACAAAACGTTACATTTTCTTTTTGAAACCCTTCCCTTAATAATGAAAACAACAAGAATAATGATAATATTTAATAATTATTATAGTGATCATTATCATCGTGGCATCCTGCTGATGAGGGAAGTTGCATGGGATTTTCTATGTTTCCAAATAATTCAGTTATTTTTCTTTTACGACACCGACAAATCGTATACACGAAAATATTTTTACTAATAATAATAGTAATTTTTTGTTTTCAAAAAACCTATATTTTATAATATAATACATGAACATTTATACATTTTCTTATTTATTATGACATGCTTCGTCAAGCAAAATTGCTTGTCGGCGAAATTTAACAATATACATTTTACTTACTTGTTTATTTACATGATACTATACAATGCTTATACATTAAGCATTCACACTCACACTTGTACTATGGTTCTCATTCGTATCTCTCTCACACACTCATTTACTCTCTCATTTACACTCTCACTTTTCCTATTTTATTTTCTTATTTTGAATACACAATAAGTAGTAGCAGGTCATCATTTGAATTTGGCTCATTCTACATCACCCTTCTCATACGTTACCTTTATTTGTTTATTTTATTATTTTTTGTTTAATTTTTAAATACTCTTATTTTCATCGTTTTTTTTTATTTATTTATTTTTTTACATATTAGTATTGATTATGTTGTTCAGGTTGTTTTTATCCCGTAACCATATTTTCAGTTGTTGTTTTAAGTAGCCAATTTTCTTTTCCTCCACTAAATCATGTGGAAATTTGGGTACTACTACTACTACTACTACTACTACTAATAATAATAATAATAATGATAAAAAAGTCAAATGAGCAAAAAATTTAAAATTATATTATTCTATAAAAAAATCACACTTAATTTTGGGTCCTAATGTTATCGAAAAAAATTGTCGACCGACACATCTAACGTACTGGCGAATATAAATCGTATTATGATTTCAAATTTCAAATTTTAAATTTATTATTCTAAAATTACACTTATATATCGCAAAATTTGAATAATAAATAAAACATTTCGTTTAATATTCGTCTGTAACGTCGATATAATAAACGAAGAAGCAAACAAAAATTTATAAACAATTCGTAGTAAACACACGGTCTTAAACTATGTGATCGGGAACAACATTCTAAGTAATAAATGATATAAATAATTAATCTGATAAACTAACTTGTGCTCAGTTCACATACATTACACCAATGTTGATATAATAAACATACAAAAATATATACTTACACATAACTACTTTATTCAAATATATATAATCATGAAAGCAACAACGCATAATATGAAACATATTCAATAAATAAAATAGTGATCGCTTGTGTTTGGTTAAGAGCACAATGCTATAAACAAACAAAACTTATTTCAATAAAGCTCGAACAATCCTGAACAATACAAGCATATTAATTATAAAATAAAATAATAAACAACTTAATTATAAAAATAAAATAATAAACAACTTAGTCATTCTACTTTACATCAGTTCAACTACTTTCATTAGAATATACGTAGTATTAATTATGTGTATACACATACACAGCCGTATTGTTCTGAACATACAATTGTATACATACATACTCGTAAACCAGCTTCCTACATGGTTAAAATCGCGTAATCCATATCGCACAGTTAAGGACATATAGACCATATGTTTTAAATTTATTTTCATACAAATCAACTACATCATACATACTCATTCCTCTTCAATGAACTTCAAAAATGTACAATAATAATACTGAAACTAAGTCTCTGGATTCATTTAGGATGAATTATATCAATATTTTCCTCCGACGACATCTATATTTTGGTGAATAAATTTTTAGTTCCTTAGGCAAACTGATATATTTGGGCTCTCGTGTACCTTATCTGCATTCTCTTACGAGCTTTATCGAAGGACGGAACTTCTGCTTTTGGGTATTCCTCCGACCTCGTTTTCTCTTTACTAAACAAAATGTTCAATTTGAACTGTTGCTTCAGTACAAGTTTGAAGATTTGCAACTTATATAACCCGCATTAAAAAGTTACTTAATGACCATTTATTACCAAATATGGTGTCTACGATAGGGTTTTACATGGTACTTAGCCAACTTAACCCAGTGAACTATGTCATTTCTATTAATAACCCTGCAGCATGTGCATTCTTCGTTAACAATTTATGTTATCCAATACGACTACATGATTCTTGCTCTATATATGATGCAGAATTATACGGTATATCTTTCTGTCTTCAGCACTTACTCCTAGTGACACCAAAACTTTAATCGTTACAGACTCTCTTGCCGCTGTATTGGCCCTCCAGAAAACAAATTCAAAGAACCCTCTAATTAACTGCATACAATCTCTTCTTTACAAATTATCACAAGATACAGATTCAGTAACCCTCTTGCGGGTTCCAGGTAATAAGGGGATTTTGGGGAATGAAATAGTAGATAGAGCAGGCCATTCCATACTATGTTCCCCTTACAACCTATAAAGCCCCGCCGTCCCCACTACTAAACACAGCCCTCAAATACTTTTTCCACTACAACTGGCAACAGAAGTGGAATTCATACCACAATAACTTCCTTCTTGTCATCAAATTCAATGTAGGCTTCTGGACTCTCTCATGACCATCTTCTCCAACATACCAACCCTCCGGCCTTTTGCCCTTTTTGATTAATCCCAAAACCCCTCTCTTATCAGCCATATTTTACTGTACTGCCCTACACTCCTCCCTTACCGGCCCAATATCTACCCGCGTACTCTATATGCTTTCCTCTTCAACAGTTCTTCAACTATTCCCTCAGCTATACATTTCCTTTCCTCCTCCAACCTCAGGTACTACATCTGACTCTAGTGATGTAATAGCCTCGGTAGTTAAACACAGCACTATAAAAAATAAAACAAAAAGCCTGTCATTAAATAATAGTCATAATAATAAGATTAAATATCCTTCTTGACAACTTCAATATTTATATGTCTATTAAATATACCTATATTAGTAAGTTGGGACTAGTAGTATACGTTGAGTACGCGCATTTTTATACTTAAGAAACTGGGATCCGTTTGTTCCTTACTAAGTCTTCCAAATGATATCCAAGGGACAGATACCCGTCTTCGTTTTTCTATCTGAATAGTCTTCATTATACATACAGACAATGATTTAAGTATAGAGTTAAGTAGCTTACATCAGATTGTGCTACTTTAATGTTACACTGTTTGGTCGCGAATCATTACTTATTAGCTCAGTCTTGTTAAATACTTATTTCCTGATTTATTGTTATAGCATATTCAGTTCAACTTATACAACAAGCTAACGTACCTTATTAGACAATCAAGAAACACTGCTGTATAGATCAGTTTAATTTACAATGAATATTCTATGATACTAACCATCCTATGCAACTGAGAAATGTTATTATAAAAACACAAACTGATGGTTCAGCATAATATTGTTCGAACGAATATGTGAGTGTACATAGTATTAATACTAAAATTATGGGAACAACCGAACGAACATTTACTTTCTGGTAATAATTTGTCGTGGTCGACATGGAAAACCCTAAATAGAATAAGAACCATGACACGAAGTACGGCAGAGAAGATGAAACGACGGAAAATTAAAGATGACGACAGATGTGAATGTGACATGGTACAAGATTCAGAGCACCTACTAACTTGCTCATTGTTGCCAATACAATGCAAGATGGAAGATATGACCAGAAAAAATGGAATCTCAGACGGGGCAGTTCTGATTGTGAAATATTTGTGGGGGAAATGCATATAAC
The DNA here is from genome assembly GCA_032883995.1 of Coronaproctus castanopsis. NCBI lineage: Eukaryota > Metazoa > Arthropoda > Insecta > Hemiptera > Monophlebidae > Coronaproctus > Coronaproctus castanopsis. The sequence continues at coordinate 158,510,902 of CM065053.1, read as the reverse complement.
ATGACCGATACGATAAGAAGATAGTTTTAATTTCTGCATAACCCTCGATAAAATTGGCAAAATAGAGAAATCGGGTGATAAGAGGTTATATGGAGTACGAATCTTTACCTAGTTTCAGAACCATAAAAATTTCCGCAAATTTCCACTGATTCGAAAAGTAGTCTAATCTGAATACCGCGTTGCATATATAATGGTTAGAAACACTCTAGCATTTCTCGACAGTTTTTTGAATGATTAAGTGGTTAATAAATCAAAACAGGGGTTCTTTTTTTAATTTAGCGTTTTGAGTACTCATTTGACCTCCTGTGGCGAGGTTGAATTGATGCAGTGAAGACAGTGAAGAGTAATATTTAAGATATTATTGATTTTGATTTTATCGCTAGTAGTTGTATTTGACTCGAATGTTATTGGCAAATAATTATCAAATAAATTCGAATCTCGCGCCTCTAATCCATTTCCAAATCTTATCGCATCTAATTGGTTCCCGGGTGTCGTTATGTATTGATTATTATGTACACGCTGATTGGTTGAATGCCCGTTTCTAGGTTTCTAGTCTTCTCCCCTCCCCCCCGAAGGGGTTTAATTAAGTTAACGACCAATAAATTATGAGAAAACAATTTAGAACGTTATAAAATAAAAGAACCTACTTAATATATATATTTACTCTACACCATCAAACGTTTATAAGTACACAATAACCAAACCTTAATGTTGTTTTATTATTTTTTTTAACACTTTTCTATTTTACTTTTCTTTTTCTTTTCTCTTTTTGTAGATGTTTTTTTCTTTTTTTTTTTAAATTACTAATCTAAATGCAACATTTTTACGCTTACAAGTATATTTTACATTAAAACTAGAAGTTACCCACGGCTTCGCTTGTGTCATTATATTTAATACAATATCCTGTTTTTTTCTTTTAACAATATATATATATATATCCGTCCGTTATTTCGGCCACGTTGCTAACGTAACAAAACGTGGTTTGCATTGTGTGTGTTGGTAGATACATTCGAACCGGAAAACGTGTTAAAATTTTAAACGATTTGACAGAGATATCGTTAAAACTTTAAATTATTGTAATTTCTGCCCTATTTGTAATATCAAAACAAAGCTTAACACGAATGCGATATAATATGCTATAAGCTGTGCGAATTAGTTCAGATAATTGGAAGAATTATTAATAATCTGCGTTATGCAGATGATATGACGATTCGTGAAAAAGACATTCAACCCCTTCTTAGTCAGTAAATCATATAATTTAAAGATAAACAAAAAAGAACAAAATGGATGATAATCAGCAAAGAGGATGACCTTAACAAAATCTCATTAAAATTAATAACAGGAAGATTGAAAATACTTGGGCAGTTACATTATGGAGAATCTAGACATAAATACATAAATAAAAATGCCATGTAACTATAAAGTATGTGAGCTTCCTCTGTGATAGATCTTTACGTTTAAATATATGTCAAAACACTGTGTAGTGCTACATATGTCCAATCTTATTATTTGGAATTTAGGCAGCAACATTAAACAAAAGGCGAATAAATTGGAATCTGTAGAGATGTGGCTACATAGAAGGATGTTAAAACTAGCATTGATAAACAAGTCATCAAATCGAAAAAGTTCTAGAGATGGCCAAAACTGAGAAAAGGTTAATGAAATCAGTTATTCAGAAGGAAATAAAGTACTTCGGCTATGTAATTAGAAGAGACAAATATAAACTAATGTAACTAATTATCCGAGGACAAGTAAATGTGAAAAGAAGTCGAGGAAGATGAGAAACATACTGGTTGGATAACATAAAGGAATGGACGAACACTATACAAAAACTCATGCTAGAAGCCAGAGAAAATATTTGATTGCCATACATGATTGCCAACGCTGTTCGTAGAATAGGACATAATAAGAAGAAGATAAAGGAAACTAAAATTATTAAACTTTTCTTTTTTTTTTTGAGCTTCCACAGCGGGTTTAAACTTTATAACATAAGTTTAATAAAATAAAATTATCTTAATTTTAACTATATGAGTATGTTACAATTAACAATAAACGTATATAAACAAATGTATATATGCATGTTAGGTGTAGAGAGTAAGAATGATATATTGATAGGAAAATATTATTATAGAATGTGTCACGAGAGGAAAGGTAGTGTGAACATTGCAGGAAAGTATAATTCGCGTCTGCGATACAGTGGATATGTGAAGGATGTGAACAGAACAGAGAAGCACAACGAGATGCACTTGAAAAAGCGTATCCTGTAGACAATTTTTCCAAAGCATATTCTACATAAAGCGGCAATAAAACCACGGAGCAGACCCATTTTTTATTTCGATATTACAGAACTAGGATAGACAAGGAAGATCAGGCTGAAGCAGTTTATATTCATTATAGGGGTTATTCCAATTAGCTTTCCATTATTCTTTATGTGCTGTCTGAATAATAGACAGAAGATCGATGCAGGGTGTTTAGGCAATAAATGAACCAATGTATGTTGTACATTTACCATATATGATCGGCAAGTAAATTCCCACTAATGCCAGCGTGTACAGGGGAATCCGTGCAAATTTACCAGAGACACCGGCACCGTGTGTAAAAGTGCGATGAACGTGATGATTATCAAATTATCGAACCTAATTATGAAGGAATCTTTTTTAAAGTAGCGCGATCTAGTGTTAAGAAGTAGGTTTCATATATATGATGGTTCGATAAAGACGTAATTTTTATTTTCTATATTATATACGTACGTATTTAACTATACATAAACATATTTATATGTGAAGAATCGAGAAAAATCTTGATTAAACAGAAAGTTGTACAGAGGGGTGTTTCGACTGATTATTTTCTATTTCGCTCGTCATCTTCTTAGGACAACCTTCGCTAAAATATAATTTAAACGCCGAGTTGGCACGTGGCAATTTCTACGAGTAGAATTTAAAGATACGCTTCACCTTTATCGAAAGTGAGATTCCGACATCATCAGATGAACGGAACGAACGGATGTTTTCTAGATTATCCCGTAAGGTGGACACGGGCGCGGCATAAATAAATAAACGAGATACGAAAGAACGAAGAGTTTTCCATTTTGTCCTTTTCTCCTTTCGATTTTCCCTCTTTTAGTTTTATGCAGGGGTTTTCATTTTTCCGATTTTCTTATTCACCGTTTATACAATATTATATATATATATATATATATATATATATATATATATATATATATATATATATAAAGTGTAGATACAAATACACAGGCACGTATACATAGTACCCAATCTGCACACCTTTGCAGGAATTCTTACGAATACCGCTCGAGGAAGAAACCTATTCGACCGTAGTTTTAGTTTTTCGTATTTAAGGTCGGTCGCAAATATTAGGGGAAAAATGAAATGAAATTATAACGGGAGCGATAATTCCGCTAGACCGGAACGAGTTTTCTTCTGGCATATTTTTGACCGATTACGGACTTATTCAATTTGAATTTCGAACGGCGATTATTGCGGTAAAAATCGATTAACATTTGAAATTAATCATTTTCGTAAAATTTATCTTACCCTAAATTTTATTACCTCCTCGTGTATTCGTTTACATCTATTTTAAACGCACACAAACGTATATACACGACATATATGTTACGGATTTAAACGAGTGACGTTGGTATTATGTGAAACGTCTCTATCGATTTGGATAAAATTTTATATATAATGTACGAATAGAAAATGGCTTGTACGGAAATTAAGGATTTCGAAATTTTGGCCCCGAACCCGAGTACACATACCCGTAGAATTTAGAAAAATTCGATTTTTTTCATTTTTCTCTTCATAATTATCTGAAAATTTTGCGGCTGGATCGCATTACCTATAAACTTAGAAATTTGTTTTTGTTTACTGCATATTTGTTGTTGGCGAATATAATTAAAGTTTTCTATCTCGAGTGTCGTTTCGATTTAACATCTGGAAATATTGTTTTATTTATGAAAGCAAAAATAAAACTGTGTCTCCTGGTATTTGTCAAAATTGAAATTTTTAGTTACAACTCCGGAAATTTATTAAACAACAGATTAAAATAGTTATATTTGTGTATGTTACTGTTTTTTTTCCTAATAATATGCGATTCGTATCTAAATATATATATATCGAAACAATACGGTTTTACAAAAAAATCACAAGTGAGTATAAGAAAAAAAATCGATATATTCCGTAAAGTACAACTTGAATATAAAATATAGATAATAAGAATAACTGCGTAGTGCACCGACCAATTTATTAATTATAATTAAAATATCGGGGGAAAAAAACATGAAAAAGGACTAATTATACAAACTAATACCGCTAAAACCTGCAGAATGAGAATAAATGAAAAACAGCGAAAGTACAATTAAACGTTAAAAATAAACGAATTTCATTAAAATATACGCGATTATGAAAAAGTAATTTAAATTTAAATTCAGAAGATAAAATAATATTTTAAAATTGCAAAAAATTAAGAATAGTAAAAATTTTACAGTAAGTTATATTTAGAAGTCTATGTGTATTTAGTGGACACCGTTTTTAATCTCCTGGAATTGTGGTTACCAATAGACATTCTTTATACGAATTGGTGTGACATGGATACTAATTGAAAAATTTGATATATAATCTTTAAGATAAGGTAAGTCGGTGATCTCGTTTATAAGTGAGATTTACGTTTATTTTGTGACTTATTTATTGGTCATTGGAGATATTTGTACAGTTTCGAGTCGTGTTGATATATAGAGTTAAAGACGAATAGTCAAACTGGACAAGCTAAGATATTACTAGACGTACGATAAATTTATAAAGAATCATTTCGAATATTCTTGCAATTTGATGAGTTGTGGAATTATGGGACTTCGGGTGTTCATGCGGAATAACTTTTTATCTGGGCAATTTTTTTGGTATATCGAAATTAGCCTTCTCAGCTCGTTCCTTAAATTACTGAACAAACTAACACGATGCACATTTTCAATACGGGTGGAAGAATTTTCGCGTAATTTAGAAGGTAGGACAATTTTGAAGACCTTCCACATTGTTATGGAAAGTGTCCAAATTTGAGCATATCATCGATTATATAAGTAACTTCAATTATTCTTTTCAGTTATGAATTTTTAAGAATTATATTAAATATGTTGGTAATGTCAGTTCGTGCTGAAGATCAAAGGCATCATTATGGAACACTTTCATTTTTTGGGTTAATTTTTAAGTCAAAGTATTACTTCTTTTTTTTTTAATTAGAGGTTACTTTTTCTTTATTTTTTCCATTTTTCATGGGGGGGGGGCAAACTATTGAACACCTTCAAGTTGGGTTAATTTTGAATATTAAATTTTATTTTGTTGTTAGTAGAGAGCACATTTAACTGTATAAACATAATTTTAATTTGACCTATTACCTCTGTGCGAAGTAGATATTGAAGTTATATGTGATAAAAAATTATCTACACCCCTCAAGTTTAGTAGAAAGTTGTGATATATTTCCTGTTAATATTTAATATCGTTATTAAAGAGAAAATCACAATATCTCCAGAAGAAATAAAATATATACTCGAGAAATTAATCAATAAAATTCCATACTACGATTTAGTTATGGGCGAATTATTATCAGAATTGCCCAACAAAGCGATACTAATAATGTTTTAATACGGTATTTCACTTGCAATATTTGCCTATGTCATGGTAACTGTCCCAAATAGTAATAATACCTAAATCGTGTAGACCACTGGACATAACTATAGTGAAATTTCATTATTGCCTATATTGTCAAAAATGCTTGAAAAAAACATATTAAAATTCTAATTTTGATTTTTACAATATTATTCCCAAGCATCAATTTGGACTCTGCAAGAAGCACTTGGTCATCAAACAGGTGCACTGAATTGTACATGTTATATAGAAGGCATCAAGAATGTATGTTTACTTGTGTTTCTAGATGTCCGACAAGCCTTTGATAAGATAGGGCATCATGGTCCGTTACATAAAGTTAAAGAGATATTTCCTCATTCTCATTACCTTCTTCTTAAATTATTCCTTGGGGATTCCACACGCCCAGTAATGGTGTGCATTACTTGCTATTTACCACTGATTTTTCAGTCAGTGCTGATATCATAACAATTACTTTGTGAACGATAAAGTCAATTTAACTGTAGCCAAAGAGCAAAATATAATCCAAGTCATTGGTGTATTAAAGCTAATGAAAGTAAATGTGGGAAAACTTACTTTGCGAAATGTAATAACCTGGGTTGCGTTATTAAGTATATGCACTCAGAAACTAATGTAGAGTAGATGACCAGAAAAGTAAACATGTTGATGTAAAATTCAGTTGTATTATAGTTCCTTGATAAGCACTCCATTCTATCTCTAGAAAAAAAGGTTTTAGTTTATAAAGTAATATTAAAGCCCGTCTTGACATAAAATCTGATACTGCAAGTTGAGAAAATATAGTCACATTTTTTTTTCTTTTTCCCAGCTAAATTACAACTAGATAATAATAGTTTTTCAGCAATTTTATGTGTTTCATACATGTAGCCTGATTAGCAGTCTGCCCAGCGGCGGGTGCTAAAAAGTTGTATTGGAACTCTTATACTAGATCAAACAGCTTGGTTCTATGAAGCCGTCGGATTTCTCGTGAGTTGTCCAGCAACCCGATGGTCATATTATTTGGGTGCATTTCTAATCAGTATCGGATATTACTTCCTGAACTGACTTTACTCCGGGGTCTTCGAGAAGCACAAGTTTAGTTATGTACCACGGTGCATTTACAACAATACGGAGGATTTTATTCTGCATTCGTTGAATGGCTGCTATGTTTAGCGCCAAATCGGCTTTAAGAACTGATTGTAAAGCAAAACTTTGTTCTCAGCCGATACCACCGATTTCCTGTTAAATAGCCAATTCATTTGTCTAAGCTTTATGTTAGGTTTCCTGATACGTGTCTTTTCCATGTTATATACCGAGATATTTAACATCTGTTTTCTGTGGAATCGGATCATTATTTAAAATTATGTCATTCGTCGGATCAATTCTCCTGTTAGTAAAGATTACTTTCATTAGTTCTGATTTTCCACAAGTTAAGCCATGATGGAATTTCGTTAACTGCTGCTTGGATGGTATTCCGCGCTTTAATGGGACATATATCTGAACACAAGATAGCAGTGTCATCAAGTTCGCTACTTCTACATTAGTAGGTGTTGGACTATGTGATGTGTAAATAAGGTACAGTAGCGCCTGAAAACAGTACCCTGCGAGACATTTGCAAAATAGTCACATAAATAACATTCGACGATTCCAAATAAGACGATTAAACTACTCACAGCAACTACTCGGTATGTTCTAATTGAACAATTGAAACTTTTTCATTTCTTACTTTGCAAACGAGATCAAACTCCCTGTTAAACAGTATGAAAGGCGCTTAAAATCTCCCATAAACCCACTGGCCATCAATTTATTTGACGACAGTCCCAATGTATGCTGAATCGTGACATTTGATTTATCTTAATTTCTACTAGGATTTATCGGAGGAGCACTAATGGGTTTTTTAGTGTCCAGCTTTTATTTGTGCTTTTATGGAATCTCTAAATGTCGCGTGTATTCGATTTCGCTTTTACACATTTCTTCTAAACAATCATACAACCTTTACTCTTTCGTCAGTTATTTATTTTGTTTTCTGTATTTGATTTTGTATTGCGCGATATACTTAATAATTTTCACTAAATTTAAGTAATCTTGGAGATTTTAATACCACATTTATTATAGTATATTAATCGCAAAGACATTTACTTCCCCTAATGCCTTTGACCTCTTTATCGCTATCTATCGACTTTTCAAATTCAAACCCAAAACTATAAATTACTTTTTTTCTTTGTGTCGTTTCCACGTTCTCTCAAATCATTTTGTCATATATATATATATATATATATATATATATATATATATATATATATATATATATATATATATATATATATATATATTTGGTCCCTTTATTCACTATATTTTCTTATTACCTTTCTCTTATATTTTTTGACTTTGTAATCATCTATTTATCGGAAACTGTCGAATAGTTTCTGCAGTATTCAACCAAATTTATTTTTCTTAAAATATTCTCGTAGATTTACTCACCGTTATTGCATATGTAACGTTTATATATTTCTGCCACGCTCAAAATATTTCCTATATTTTCGATAATATTTTCTAACGTTTTCTTGTAATAATAAAAATACAAATATGAATCGCCCAGAAATTTTAACACATCAATTTATTCTCCCGGAATAATGTCGATTGCTTAATTTTAAAATACTTTTTCGTAAACTCAACACACACGCTCTTCCGAATGCTAATTAGAACATATTTAGGGATTACGAATTTCTATATAGATAAAACTATGTTAAAACCTATAACGGTTGACGATAACACTGTATTATATCGATACTATCTAACTATATCGCGCTAGACTTTAGTTTGATAAAATCTGGCGCATTGATTAAGGTAGTTCATCCAGCGACAACAGTTTCTCGTCCAATTTTATAATTAAATCTAAGGACAGGATGAGACGTCGGTTTTCAATCCGGCGGCAAATTTTCGACAACATCGGTCGATTTTAATTAAATTTTTTCTCTTCGGCTTATTATAATGATTTACCGTTCGGGCGGTAAACTGGAAGCTGCCTATAATGGAGTAACTTTCTCGAACGTCCAAACGAATTTATGGCTATAATAAAATAATGATAGGGATGGCTATACTATTATTTCATTATTATGCTAGTTATTAACGTCATCGTTATATTATTATTATGACTGTTTTAAATTAGCAACTCGGTTCATTATTTTTAATATGCTACGTAAATCGAGTTATCTTTTTTTACTATTTGTTCCATTATTTTTTTCGAATTCATTTGCCGCGTCCTTACTTAGCGTTTTATCAATATGTGTGATTGTTATTAGACCTATTCAAATATTTAAATCCGTTACTAATATATTAATAATGATGAAAGAAATTTTAATGTAGGAAAAGTACGCAAATTACAATTACTCATATTGCATAATAATAAACACAGTCACATTAAACAAAATTGTGCGAACTGGTGTGGAATCTAGCGATTTTTTAAGCATAAACAATAAAAAAGTAGTTAAAATCGCTAAATTTATACGTTAAAAGACCAAAAATCTTTTATTTTTGGACAAAAATAAAAAATATGAAAAAAAATATATATAAATCAATTAAAAAAACATATTTAATCTAGATATACAATATTACACTGGCAGCTCCGATTGAAGATTGAACTGTGTCAATAAACTAATCGGATGGTGAATGTGGTAAACAACGAATTGAACCAATCAGCATGTGCCTAATAATATATACATATATAATCACACCCATAACTAATCACAATAATCCAAACTCCGTGTCTAATGCGATGATGGTTAAATTTATACTTTTCGTAAAAATAATGGCTTAATAGCTGAAAGACCGTGTGGCATTTTAACACATTAAATTTAGTAGTTTTTATTATTAATATAATGCTAATATTTAGAAGTAGATTTTTTTTTTGAAGCGGTTTAGTGGTAAATCTTTGGAAGACACTGATATAATAAGAAAATTTAGTTTTTATTAACGCAGTGCATGTAGAGAACCAAAATCAAAATGTTTTTTTAAAAACCCCTCCATCTATAGAATAAGAAGGAATTTAAATATAAGAGGAGGTGTACACACAAATGCAGAGACTTCCACACTTCATTTACTTATTGCGACGGAAGAAGGAATGAGTATACATAGTCCCTTCTTACATCAAATAAAGAGTAACGCGTTTATGTATTAATTAAACATAATGGAAAAGAAATAAATAAATAAATAAAAACTTATAACAAAAAAAAAAGAATACTTTAAAAATGTAAAGCTTAAAAGGTAATATTATCTTATATCCAAAGAACATATCTTTAATATATATTTTATTTATTTCATAATTAAGTATAAGAAGTAATGTGAAAAATAATTGTAAAATTTTGTTTTCATTTATAGTAATGAATTTTAATTGAATTATAAGTGCTATTTATATAGGCACCCCGAGTTGGTTGACGTTCCTCATAACTGCTCGTGAAATAGATTTTGAGAAAGTTTGGCTCATCATTAGGCATTGGCATCAATGAAAACAATTCCGCATTGTATTTTAAATGTAGATTCTGAGTTACGTTCGTCGGATGTGTTGACGTCATTTGGAAACAATTGAATTTTTTGTTTATCTTGCCCGCAAATAATTCAGAAACTTTTGTATAACTTGCGACGATGTTAAAGTGTGAAAAGTGCACAAAATTTGATTAAATTTATCGTAATAATATATAAAATGATAAGTAACAAAATCAAAATAAAATTAAAATAATTATACACAAAAAAACTAAAGGGACACATTGTTTGTGTAGTATATTTGTGGAACATGTAAAGTAAATTGTAGCACTAATAAAACACAGGAATTGAAACACAACGTTATCTACTGAATATTTACAAACAAACAAACAACAAAGTATATTTGCCTAAGTAATAAACATACAAGAAAAATATAACACGACTTACAAAGATTGTGTACCGGGGATTACCACAATAACACAGTAAGATTATAAATAATAAAGCAAAATAAAACGTTAAATGCTGCAGGAAAAAAGCAAATAAAAGACTAGAAAATAAACACGCTTTCTAATTACAACACATGATAGTAAAGAAACTTAAGTCTAAGCTACAAAAATATAATGTATAGACAAACTATGTAACTTTAACGGTCATCTATTGAAAACTTATGACACTCAAAATTAATTTCAATTTTATAAAAATCCTGCAGTTTTGTATTTAAAAATGTTAAGCATGACTTATCAAGCTAAAAACTATCTTATTTTTTAAGTTGCACCATACAATATATATTCATAAAGTTGTACTGAAATCGATTCCAGTGATTTCGGGTATTAGCGTAAATGTGCATTGTGACAAAGTATATATATATAAAGATATATATCATCATCTTTCATTACGCGCGGACGAATATGAGGACCGCGACCATCAATGTTTATAATAACTCATATGAGACACGAATCTGACGCCATGTGTAGTTTGATCAGCATTCCTGACATCATGTCAGCGCATTTCTCTTTTTTTGTGAACGGTTGCTTCCACACATTCGATCACCAGTTTTGTCCACATCTTTCGACCGTGAGTTTTATTTTCTCATCGCTCTGTGTCGGATTTTCTTTTTAAAATCCCCACCCGCCACGTCCTATGTATCGTAACGGTGATCTCCCGAGCGGAATTCATCCATTTCCTAAAATTCCATATATAACTCTTTTCGGAATGTTTTCTGGGTTCATACGTAGCACATGCCCTGTTCAATTCAAACTATTCTTAACAAACTATTGACCTAAAGTGTCAACCATAAAGATGTATATATAGAAAGAGATATATATTATAACAGTAGTTTCTTGATATTTAATAGTCTACTCACACGACCTGAGTTAAAATTGACGAAAATTTTGAATAGTACGACATTTAGCCAACTCTGATTCGATCAATGAATTAAATACCAGCTTGCTGGGAAAATAAAGAGCTAATTTGGAGATGCCAATGATAAACCACTTTATATTGGTTTGCCCGACACGTATCGTTAAGCGGGTTCTCTATCAATTTTGTTGGGTCCAAGAGGATCGTTTAGTCGAACTTCTCCTACCGACTGTTGAGTTAATTTGGAATATATATATATATATATATATATATATATATATATATATATATATATATATGCGTGTGTTGTGTGTATGTGTGTATATTATATACATGGCCATTTATTTAAAAAGATAACATCGAAAGCATTAAGACGGTAGAGAGGAATTTTTATGAAATATAACGTTGGTAACGCGGTTTTGTTAAGTACATCTCGAGTAAACGAATTATTCTCACTTTTTATACTGAAGGGAGATGATAAGATTGATGATGTCCTGAGTCTAAATCGCGATTTTCCACTTATTTCGGTACCGTGCTCCAATTTATATTCTATTCCACTGTTGAATCTCGCATTTTCTTTTACCGCGGCAGCATGAAATAGTTTTGCAAACGGCTTTCTCTCCAAACAACAGACTCCATCGCTAATAAATACCACAGCTACACGGTTGTCTGCTTTCGCTTCGAAGATAACGCTGCACTTCCATCTATCCGATGATGCGTGGAAACACGCTGTTAATAAAAGCGCGTCAAATATTCTTCTTCTCTTGTTTATCGAATTCATATATAAGAGAACTGTTTTCCCTCGATCTTTTTTCTCTACTGGGAAAATAACGCGCGTAATAAATAATGATGACTAGAAAATTTTTCACCGCTATCCTATTACCATCACCACCTTAATGTATGAAAAAACAAATCTAACGAATTTACATGAGGAAATGAAAAAAGTCGAAATGCTCACAAATTAATATAATAAATATCTTTAAGCGAGCCTGAAGATACATTTTCGAAATTCTTTTAAACCAACACATATACGTACAGATTTCTTTTCAATTGAGTAATTTTTTTAAAATTTTTTCCTGTTAATTAATCTTCCAATTCGTATTATTTTACTTTTTCCCCGATTCGTAAACACCGTGGTTGGGTAAATTCGGAATGAATGCGGATATATATATATATATATATATATATATATATATATATATATATATATAGCGATTTTTTCTTGTACGCGTTTTTTTTTAAAAATCTATAATACCAATCGTTACTATACTTTTTTCACATGATTGTGTGTATCATGGTGGACATAGGATAGTTTCTGTTAATTGATTAATTAATTCGATTAATTATCATTTTTAGAGTAATTATTTTGCGGTGATCACGAACATGACAACGAACGTTATAGAACAGTTTTTGTATTGAATATTCAATTAGTCAATTAATTTATAATAATTAATTGAAAAATAATTTTCAAATGAAAAACTATTTTTCAATTAATTGTTACAAATTAATTGATTAATTGAATATTTAATACAAAAACTGTTCTACATGTTATGTATATATATATATATATATATATATATATATATATATATATATGAGTGGGGGGTATATATAAAAAGATGGGCATAATCGAATAGAAACAAATGACTAATTCGATTTTTCATAAAAAAAGTTACTAATTCGATTTTTGAAATCTAAATCCGCCTAATTATTTGGTTTCATTTTTCTTTATAGGATTTCTATCGGAGCACACGCGACATAGATCGGCTAAAATGAAAAATACGAATAAACCTATTATTATACTAATTATTAAAAATTCTGACAGTTCTAAAAACTAGAACAAATAATAAGCGAATAAACAATATTCTAATTTAAAAAAACACTTGAAAACAAAATACGAAGTGGGTTACATCCGAAAGATGTAGATAAAATATTATTTTTAAATAATATAAAATAAGTTTATAATTATTCTTTTATTTCATTAATATTTTAAATAATTATACATTATTTAATCCATCTCCAGCTTGTTTCGACTAAACTGTTCTTGTATGCTATCCTATTATTTTTCGTTTTATAATTATATTACGCATAAGTGCTTGTTTACAGTGATAAAAAAAGCTTTCAAATAACATATGATCATATAATGTATTGGCTTATTTGCTTTACATTTGTCCACAGAAATCAAGAAATGCATTTTTAACTTTTTTAGATAGCAGTTCTTTTTCAACGCAAACAATTTAATTTTCAAAATTAAATTTATTTGAAAATGTCATGTATTTAAGTACTTGTTTAAAACTGTATTATTTTAAACTATATTCCATTATGTTATTTATATCACTAATTCGGAATTAATACTTATTCACAGTAATATGTTACACACTTGTCAAATCAATAATTTAATTATTTTTGATACTACCACCCTCCCCAAATCTTTCGAGCTTTCTTATAACGAGCGCAACTACAGAATATTTATCATCGATGGAGGCCCCTTGCTGTTCTGAGATCAAATCGGACCTAAATCTTTCTGATGATAACTTAGACAAAAATAAACTGAAGCAAAATTCAGCTGCTTCAATTAAAGACCTTCTAAACCCCGTTGAATATACTATTAATGAAAAATTTACCTCTAAACAATATCCTATCTCATTTTCCAATTTCTCTCTATTAATGGACTTAGTCAAGGGTAAACATATTGCAGATATTAACCAAACTTTCACAAACTTTAAAATCTCTCCATCTGACTTATTACAAATATTAAACGAAAATCACTATTCACTATCAGAAAGGTCGATCAAACTCAGATTCACTAAACTTGAACAAAAACTCAAGGACATTATCAGTTTCTCTTCCTAATTCCCAACTACAAATAATTTCGCTCGATCGTTTTTATCATTAACTATGAACAACAATAATCACTTTCCTATTATTGAACCAAAAATTATAGGATAGCATATCGCAAAAAGCTGGGAATGGATTAACCCTTCGATGAGCATCGCCGTTCCAGAACGTCAGATTGTTTTTGTGCCATTCAGTGACGTTTCTGAACGTCATCTACTTTAACATCACAGAGCACCGTCGTTTTGAAACGTTTTACTTCTATCGGGTGTATGATGCTATCTAGTGGTCATTCTCCGCAATTTTTGCGCATTCCAATTATTTTATTACCACATGGTCAATTGTTTGGTGCTTTATTCTCACTTCTCAGTAGTATTTTATCCTGAGTTGTGAACTGATGTTTGTTTGTTTGTTTTCATTTGCATTTTTTGTGTTGAATTAGTTGTGATGTCGAAAATACTATCAAATAGTGAAATACATGAAATAATCTCGCAAGTTTACTCAGATTATGAAGACAGCGATGAACGTGATTCAAATGAAGCAAGTGATGTTGAATTATTAGATGTAGCGATTCCAAATAGGAATCCAATAAAATTGTCTTAGACAGAAAGAGAAAATTTCAAACCTGTATTACATCCATTCAATAATAATAGTTCTGGAATACAATATAATGAAGATTTATGTGATGAACCAACAGAGGCAGACTGTTTCAAGTTATTTTTTGATACTGATTTAGTGCAGCATATAGTTGAGGAAACTAACCGTTATTTCACATACGTTACCAATAACTCTGTAATGTCTGAACACTCAAAACTAAAAATGTGGACTCCTACTTTTGTATCTGAAATGTATACATTTATAGCATGTGTAATGCTCATGTCTGTAATAAAAAAAAAAAAATCGTATCAAGGAATATTGGTCAATGGATCCTTTGATTTCAACACTATTTTTTGCGAAGCTTTTTTCACAAAATAGGTTCACACTCTTGCTGAGATTCTTGCATTTCTGTAATAATAATCAGTTGGTTGGTGATAATAATAGGCTGTTCAAATTGGATATAATAATTCAGTCAGTAAGACGAAAAATGAAAAAAGTTTTTTATCCATTTAGAAATTTATGTATATTATTGTTTGGAAAGGTAGATTATCATTCAAACAATATCTCCCGAATAAACGTCACAGATTTGGAGTAAAGTTGTTTATACTATGCGATTGTGAAACAGGATACATAATAGATTTTATAGTTTATACGGGGAAGTCAAATTATCAACCTGACCAAATAAATAGTGATTTGGGAATCTCCGGAAATATAGTTCTACAGCTTATGCAGTTATTCATGAATAATGGGCATGTACTTTACACTGATAATTGGTATAGCAGTCCAAAATTATTCCAAATCCTTCATGATAAAAAGACAGGAGCTTGTGGAAGTGTAAATCCTAATCCGAAAGAAATGCCAAAGTTTGATAAAATTCTAAAAGGATCAACAAAAAATACTGATGTTTTCTTAACAGAGCAGTGTCATGATAAGAGAGATGTACACATGTTGTCATCAGTACATTCGCATAAAATGACTAAAACTTCAAAACCAAATGGGGAAGATATTATGAAACCTGAGAATGTCATTGATTATAATGAAAATATGGGGACCACAGACAAAAATGATATGCTCATTACTGTGCTAGAAAAACTGTCAAATGGTATAAAAAAACCTTTTTTCACATAATGGATATGTGTATATTGAATGCATTTGCCATGCACCAAATGAAAACAGGTAAAAAACCCAAATTCCCAGATTTCAAACTGAATTTACAGCGACAAATTATACAAGAATTTTCGACTGAAAGGAAAATGGCTAACGCAGGCAGACAGTCACTTCCTTCATCACATAATCCTTTTCGACTAACAGGTCGGCATTTTATGTCACCAATTCCACCTACTGAAAAACAAACAAGACCACAAAGGATGTAGTAACACAACCAAAGGCATACAAAAAAGACGAGATACAACGTGGATGTGTCCAGTGTGTGATGTGGATTTATGCGCACACCCATGTTTTGAACAATACCACACACAAACAAATTTTTAAATGCTATCTATTTATACATATTAAGTATAATTCTAATAAATATTATTATTTTAATTAGTGGGAAATATTTTTGTATCATTTTTTATCTTTCTTTATGTCATATATATTTACAATAAATATTTATTATTTGTAATTAACAACATACATTAAACAATGGAAATAAAAATTTATATGATAAAAAACATTTAAAATGTTCTTTTAAAGAGTTTATAAAAAAAAATTTGCTCTCAGAGATCCAAATTGTGAAATGAAATAATGCTCATCAAAGGGTTAAATAATGTATAATTATTTACAATATCAATGAAATAAAATACTAATTATAAACTTATTTTATATTATTTAAAAATAATATTTTATCTACATTTATTGGATGTAAAACCCACTTCGTATCCCGTTTCCAAGTGTTGTTCTTTTTCACTTTTTTCATAGAGAAAAATTTTTTAATCATTTTAACTTTTTTTTTTTTTACAAATATATTCTAAGTTTTAAAAATAATGCATTTTACACCATTAGTAAAAAGCTGTAATTACTTAAATTATAATAAACACCTGCAAATTATATTAGTAGTGTGCAAAAACAGAAAAACACATTTTATCGCATTGTATCACACATTCAATAAATGTTACTAAAGAATCAAATAATTTTTCACTTATATACCAACTAAAATTATTATTCTTTATTTATTGGGCTTAAGTCTAATAACCAAAATTACCTATGTGCACTGTTAAAATCTAAAAAAAAAAAAGGAAAAAAGGAAAATTAAAAATTCCAAATAAGAAAAGAAAAACAAAAAGAGAAAAACGACTTAAAGACTAATTTTAGAAATAAAGACATAGGTGGCCAGAGCCGTGAGGATATCATAATTATTCAGGGCAAATAAGTAAGCCACTGAGTAAGGGGGGTAAATGTTTAACTGTAAAATTTTTTTGATAAATGTATCTCTACCTCTAGTATACAAGTCACAAGCAAAAATTACATGATTTAGTTAGTAGTCTACTAACACTATAGTTCAATAATCGAATAACGACTAGTAACTGTCTAAACCTACTAACAAGAAGTAACTAAATATACAAGTAGCTTATTTATAATAAGCGACTAAATTTATTTCATAGCATAAATGCGACCAAATTGTTACAGCGAAACCCACTTAACTGACTCCTTTGAAACGACCACAACTATTTCATTTTCAAAAAACACTCGATTTTATTATTTGTATTTTTGTATAATTTTTCATTATGATAATTTGTAATATACATTAGTCATTATTACTTTTCAAATGTTTTACACTTCTTACTACATTTGAAAGATCATTCATATATTATTTTATATATTTTTATGTTTTAAAAAATCTATTGATAGGATAATTAAACTTAAAACAAATGATATTTAAAATATAAACAGATTATAATTAGTTGAAAATAGTTAACGATTTATAATTAGTACATTGCGACATTGCATATGAGGAAAATATATCTGTTATATTACGTAAAAATCGATTAATTAATCGATTTTTAAAAAACTATATTACTAATTAGTCGATTATGCCCTTGACTTTTATATATATGCATATGTGCGTAGGTGTAGAGAAGACGACGTTTCTTTTTTTTTTTTTTTTTTTTTTTTATTTTATTTTATTTATAGACGCTCGATTGATCATTTGAGTCTTAGAGTTGATTATATGCTGTTTATTAGGTTAGTGTCTGTAAGGTACTGTAAAAGATTTTTAATTTTGTCCGGGTTATCTTCGAGTATTGTTTTTATTGTGTCATGATTTAGGTTGTATTTTATACGTTTGTTTCTGTATTTTGTACATTCTAATAGTATGTGGTTTATATTTAATTGTGAATTGCATTCATGGCAGATGGGTGGAGGGGTCCTATTGTGTAGGTGTTGTGAGGTGAGTAACGTGTGTCTTGTACGTAGTCGAGCTAGCGTTTTTTCTGTTTTTCTTTCTTTCTGGTCTGTTGTTTTCCAGTTTCCTAATTTCGGCTTAATCTGATATAGGTGTGTATGTGTACATTGGGTCTCCCAGAATTTTTGAAATGACATTTTAATTTTTTGTATAAGGACTGTATGTAAATCAGTAGTGTGAGTTGATTTTATTGTTTTTATATTCACAGGAGTTGTTTTGACTATTCTATCAATGTTTTCATTCCCAGCTATTCCCGAATGGGCTGGTGTCCATAGAAGAACAAGTTCATTGTTATTTGAGATGAGGTTGTTAATAATGTGTTTTAGGTTGAAAGTATCTGAGTTTGTATTTTTAATATATTTTTGAATATGTTTAAGAGCGCTGTAAGAATCTGTACAGATTACATATTTATTCGGTTGTGCTTGTTTAGATATGTATTTTAAAGCCTTATAAATTGCAAGAAGTTCTGCAGTAAAAACTGAGACTGATTCTGGTAGATAGTATACTTGGGATTGGTTGGGTGTAAGATAGGCCAATGAGGTTTGGTTTGTGGACTTTGATGCGTCAGTGTATATTTGTGTATAATCGCCGTACTGTTTTTCCAAAATGTTGTAAAATTTTAATTTGAGTTATTTGTAGGTGTTAAATTTTTCTTATATTTTTCCAGTTCTGTGTTTATTGCTATTGTAATCTTTGTCCAAGGTGGTATTTTTGGAGCTTGGTTTGTTTTAATTTGCGGTAATCGATATTGAAGTTTTGCTAATGTATTGTTAACGCATTCTGATAGGGGTTTGGAAGCATTTGGCTTGTTTAAGAAAGTATGATGAGATTTATTCGTTTGTAAGGACTGGGATGTTGGATTGGATGGTGTGCAAATTGGTTGTGCGTAATATTTTAGTGCTAATATTTGTCTTCTGTATCGGAGTGGTAATATGTTTGCTTCCACGTGTAAAGCTGTGTTTGAGGTAGTGTGAAAGGCTCTCAAGGCAATTCTAATAGCTAGATTTTGAATAGAGTTGAGTTTTTTTAGTGTAGAATAAGCTGCGCTACCAGATATTATACTAGCGTAGTCCAATCTGCTTAGAATGTAGGATTTGTATAACTGTATTAATGTTTTTCGGTCAGATCCCCACGATGAATTATTTAACATTCTGAGCATATTTATTTTTTGCAAGCATTTTATTTTTAGTTTGTTTATGTGTTCTTTCCAACTTAGTTTCGGGTTCAATATTAGTCCTGGTATCTGAAGTGAATCTGTATTTTCTATTTGTATTGTATCCATGTGTAAGTTTGGTGTAATTACATTTCGTTTTTTGCTGAAAGTTATATGCTTACTTTTTGATGAGGAGAAAGTAAATCCTGGAGATTTTTCCCAGTTATTTAAGTCGTTTATTGTATTCTGCAATAAAAGTTCCACAAATTTAGAGTCCCGATTTGAGTAGTATATTGATAAGTCGTCAGCATATATACAGTACTTTACTTTAGTTGGTATATGTTGTTTAATATTAGTCATGGCTATAATAAATAACGTAGGGCTAATTACAGATCCTTGAGGGGCACCATTTTCTTGAATTTTTGTATCGGATAAAATAGAATTTATCTTTACTTGAAATTTTCGGCGGTGTAAAAAGTTGCAAATGAAAATCGGTAAATTTCCTCTAAATCCCCACTGATATAGAGTGAGAAGAATTCTTTGTTTCCAGAGTTTATCGAAAGCCTTTTCTAAATCAAAGCTGACAACAGTGTCAGCACGTAAAAACCCAAAAGTAACCAAAACGATATTATTCATCGGTCAAACGTTTCCATTTGTAATTTGTAACTCATATCAAATTTGCATTACGTTATTATTATTGTTGTTAGGAATAGTTTAGTATTAGTATCGGTATTTTCAATAACCTAATTTTGTCGATTTGTGAAAACTTTGTTACCCCGTATCCTATAAATTCCATCTGATTTATCATTCCAATTTAAAAGACAGCAATTTCCGATAAAATTCTCTTTTGCCATTACAATCAATAAAGCACAAGGGCAGACATTTAAGCGAAACGTTGAGATCAGAATGTTTTTTCACATGCTGTGTAGCAGTTTCTAGAACTGGTGATGTAGAGAGTAAATACTCTTTATTACCTCGCAAGTAAATGGACACAAAGAGTATTATTTTTCCGGAAGTAATATAATTTTCGTATATTATAACAATACAAAAAAATAAAAAAAACAAAAACATCTGAGCCTTGGGGCTTAGGGAAGAAGTGAAACTTAGAGACGTTTTAACTAAATTCAATACAGTTTTTTGTTTAATATTTACGCGGGTGTATATATAAACACACATATTATGCGTGTGTACGTGTGTGTATGTGCCTGAGTGGGTGAGCGCGGGTGTGCGTATATATATATATATATGTCCGTTAATTTGGTTAGCTCGTTCGTTCGCTCGCTCGTTTTCGGGTTAACTACCCATATATACCGCGCCAATGAAAGTTTCACTTCTAAATACATAAATAAAAAATTAAAAGAAAAAATAATAATAATTATAACAAAACGTTTGCCTTCTCGCGGTAAGAGTCGGACCCGCAAAAATTATTTGTCGACTAAAGAACATGAATATTTAAACCGATTTCAAAAATCGGAACATTCTAATCTCAGCAGAAGCCGAGCCGGGGCATGCTTTTTAATATATATATGTATATATATATATATATATATATATATATATATATATATATATATATAAAGAGAGAGAGAGTGAGAGAGACTCGATTATCCGGACCTCAGTTATATGGATTCGAGATTATCCGGATTGCCAACTGCGAGAAATTGTGCAGCAGTTCCCGTAAACGTATGTATGATAAATATTTGGCCTAGCTCAGCTGTATTTTGCGCGTGTCTGTGTCTTCCCATTTTAATTTCATTATAAGAAACCACAAAAAAAAACTAGGAATTCTGTTAAAATCGTTCCAAAAGCGTTTCTTTTTAAAGTTGATAATATAACAATCGATTTTTTCACGTGTGCACTTAATTAGATATCCAGATTTTCGATTGTCTGGATTACTTACGACAGAAATTATTCCGAATAATATATATATACATACATAAAACACTACAACTAGCCAACTTAGAAGCCATCAAGCAGTTGATATATGATAAATAACATGTGAAAGAAAAGAATTCAGTAGTAGTTGATTTTTTGTTTTCCCCTAAACAGTTAAAAGATCAGCTGGTTTGACATAGTCTCCACAACTCCTCCGAATTATCGAGCAAATTTACGCCACCAAAGGATTTTTATGCTTTCATAATCAAGCACTTATCTCGACCTCCTTACGTGTAAATCACGGTGTACCGACACATTTGAGACATACCAGGGTGCTGATGTTTTTCTTACATCATCATTGTCGACCAGCTGCACAGGATAGTTAATGAAATCGAAAACAATTTATGGACAGTAAGTGCTGCATCATTTCTCGATGTGCAGCAAGCCTTTGATAAAGTATGGCACGATGGCTTATACAAATTAAAATGCCTATTACCAGCTAACATTTATTTGCTATTAAAGTCATAGATAAAAGACAGACACTTCTAAGTACGATATGAACATGAAAATTCCGAAATACATCCTATTTTAGCCGGTTTGCCTCAAGGTTCGGTCCAACATTGTATTTGTTGTATGTAGCCGACGTTCCCTCCACTAATGGTGTAAAGGTAGCTACGTTCGCTGACGACACGGCATTTCTATCACCACATGTAGATCCCAAAATAGCAAGCAGATAAGTAGCACCTCTACCTGTTAAGATGAATAACATAAACCTGCCTGTGTGAACAACTGTCAAGTACTTAGGTCTGTATTTACACAGTAGCTTAACATGGAAGCATCACATATAAATTTAAAAGAAAGGGAATTAGATATTCGTGCCAAGAAAATGTAGCGGCTCATAGGGAGAAACAGTGTGCTATAAACGGACAACAAACTTTTAATATAAACAACTATTTTAAGATCAATCTGGACATACGGAGTGCAGCTTTGCGGTCGCGCGAAGCCGTCATACCTAAAAATGATACAAACATCGCAGAAAATAATATTCAAGCTGATAACCAAGGCGTCTTGATATGTAACAAACCAAAAGATTTACAGATAGAGTGTGAGCTGATGTAATTCAAAAATATGCCAGAACACGTATAACAAGACTGAGAGCCACCCAAACGCACTTGCTAGGGATCTCTTGGACACTTTCGATAAATTGCATAGATTGAAGCGTCGAAAACCACTCGACTTTGCAGAGGTTGGGTTATCGGGAGTGTGCCACTGGAAGCGCCCTCCCTCCTCCGTGTTTGGTTACTTTATCATAGATAATTGCTTAATGACCACGATGATGGTCAGTTCGCACTAATAAAAAGTTGTAAAAAAAACAATTGGTTTACACCTCGATTCTGAAATCTTTGTATTTTATATATATATATATATGTTGGTAGGTTTTCAATACCTTACGTCCACACAAGCTATAAAACTGTATTATATACTAGCAATTTATTACGTAGGCTAAGTTAAGATTTTCTACAAGTTAACTGATATAATTTTCTTCGTTTTAACTGAAGCTCGTTTCGTTTGGTTATTAGTACGACTAATATTTCTCTCCAAAACCCAATTGAACCGTGAGCAAATTTTTAAAAAATATTTTAATTAGTATACGTAACAATGATACGTATTTTACAATGGTTTATTTATTTCGACAATTAAACACAATTTTTTAAATTTTGAACATTCTCATTTGCTTTTTCTGCAAGCTCGTTTAACAACATATATACTATTTTTACATGTAAAAAGTTCAACCATTATTTATTTCAATTTGTCTCCTACCATCACCTCCCAGGATCCGCCGGTGTCACTTTCTTTCAAAAGTTGCATGTTATAACATTTTAGAAAGTTAATGAAACGAGCAACTTTTTCCTGTAACTTGCACGTCAAGTGTCGTACACCTTTTTCGAATAATATTAGGAACAAAAATTAAAAAATAAATTTATCACTGCTATTGAAATAGTTCTATTGCCCAGATTATGATAATTCTGGCCATGTACTTTGTTCCAATGTACTGAACAGGCAATTAGTTTTTTGTTTTTTCTTTTTAAATAGATTATTATTTTAACTGCGTTTGTTTTTCGTCAAAAGTCTGAAATTTTCGAAGGGTTCATTTTTGACTCCTGAAACACCTTGTGTATATATATGTGGATGTATGTATGTATGTATGTATGTATATATATATATATATATATATATATATATATATATATATATATATATGCTGTCTTAAAGTATTTCGAACAACACAAACTGTTAAATACAAAGCAGATACAACAACCGAGAATATTTAATAGGTTGTAGTATGCAAAATGATCAAAGGGGATTACGGATATATGTGTATACCTAATACATTACATATAGTCGGGCACCTCGGAAACAGTTCTAACGATTTGAATGAAATTTTGTACATACACACGTAATGTGTTGAGTAATGAAAATTGCCTGTACATGTAAATTAAGAATTTTGACGTTTTGGATCCGAATCCCGAATACATCCTACATAAAATTTCGGAAATTTAATTTTTTTGCCCGTTGCCATTTTATCGGTACACGAAAATTTCAGCTCGATCGCATTAACCGCTCAAATGTTATAAGCTTAGAAACTTGCTTATTACCGCATATGCGTTGGTAAACGTAATTAAAATTTTATACCTTCCGTTGCAGTTTCCATTTAAGGTATCAAATCTACCGGAAATATTTTTAACGTATGAAATGAAAAAACATAAAAAAAGAACAACATTTATTTCAAAAATAAAAACAAACACTGAGGTTGCCTCCTTCCGACATTTGTTAAAACTGAAATTTTTGGTTATAACTCTAGAAATTTGTGAAACGAAATTCTAGGCAATTGAAATAGTTATAGTTACGTATGTGACGGTTTTTAAAGGCGTGTGATTCGTGTCCAAATACATTTTCCGAGAAAACTCGATTTTACAAAAAAAAAAAATACCGCGTAAAGTTCGATAGCCCATATATCATATACATTATATATATATATATATATATATATATATATATATATATATATATATATATATATATATATGTATATATATGCATCCACATATACAGAAATATATGTGTGTGTATGTGAAGATTCAACTACGGCTACAATTGCTTTCATGTTATATGGTCTGTTATACGCTACGTAGTGGAAACCTGTATATGCCCAAAAAACGCGGAGAAAAAGCTATAAGCGTTTGAAATGTGGACGTACAGGGGAATGCGTGGAATAAAATGGACAGATAAGATAACAAAAACGCGTGAGTGCTGCATGTCGCACTGGATTAACCAGACCGATTTTATTGTCATCCTTGAAGAATAATTAGGAATTACGTACATAAAGCGAAGAATACAGATCGATCCCGTCTTTAGGGTTGTCGTCGATAGCAAAATACTCGGCGGTAAAGCTCCACCGGGAAAAAAATGGCTAACTACATCGGACGGTTTAAATATAAGATAACAGTTTTCGTAGATAATTAAATTCAATTCTAAATTTGTAATTTTATATCGTTAATCGTATGTGTAAAAAAAATGTTATTATAACGGTGTATGTATACTTGATGTAGAGCTCTACCTTCAGTTATGTAGAAGCTAACTAAATAAATTAAAACTAATGCGTGTACGCAATAGTTATTCTTCAATTTTATCCATTCCTTCCACCTTCAACGTATACAACGCGCCTACCGTAGAAACGGATAAAATATTAATTAATTTCGTTCCCGTTTTTAATTACTGAAATAATATCGCAACATTACAGATTGAAGATTACTTTTTGAAATTTTCGTCTTGATTATCTGCTCGTTCGATTTGTAATCAGGAAAAACGACCTGGTTCAACTCTAAAAATAAACTCTAAACGTGTAATCTGAACTATCGTCGTGGTGGTGGTGGAAAATTTATGTTTATTCCCGCTCACTCCGTAACTCTTCTTACGACATATATTTTCCACCTACTGGAATCCTAATGCGGAAGTAGGCGCGATGCTCTAAATTAATGAGAAGAGTTTGCAGCTTGCGGCCTCTTAAATTCAGACCTTTTTCAGGTGGTGATAGTAATAGTAGTAGTCAATTTGTAAACGAGTTTTAAGGCATTTACAGCTAGTTTTAAGTTTTAGACCGGGTTTCCTGAATTTTCTTTTTTTTAAACCAGCTCTACCTTTCTTCCGTTACATCGCGCCTACGCTATGCCACCTGCTCGAAACTGAAAAATTTATCCCAGTGCCATGTTACTTTTGTTAGTTCGCCGTTATTAACGACGGTTAATTAGATCCCGGTCTACCATATTATTTCGTTTTTCCTTTCTTTTTCCAATGTTAAATAATCGTCTCATTTCACTCAATTTACTATTATTATTACCGTTATTACTATTATGAATATATTACTAATTATTACTACCGTTAATTATTATTACTATTACTAACATTTATAACATTAATTTTTTGTATATGGAAAATGAAATTTTTACGTTATGTTTTTCTATTTCGGGTAATCCTATATTTTATAACCTATAAATTGTATGCGCATAACCGGTTTACTTTGTATTGTGAATTTTAATCAGTTTCGTTATATTTATTATTGAAATGAATACAAATAAAATTTGATTTGATTTATTTATTATTATTGTAATTATTCTTTCATTGTCTGAACACGGTTGTTGCAATCTTGAATTATGTAAACTATAGTAAGATGGTAATCCAGTAATAAAGCTGACGAAGTAAAGAAAAGCACGCATTTCTAGTTTCTGTAAACGAGTTAGACGAGTACAGTCTCTTCGTACGGTTTCATTCTTAATCTAACTCTATGTTAAAAAAAAAAGTAATTTGGGAAACTATAAAAATTGATTCGAAGAACTATTAAAAACAGCGCGAGGTACTAAATAGGTTATGTTTCATATCGATCAAATATGGAATTAGTTGTGTTATACTCATTTGCAGGTTGAAACAACACTTGTCTTATTTTGGTTTTTCATTTATTGTCGTCATTACTTCGTCGACAGCAGAAAAATAAAAATTATTCCATTTATAATTCATTATTGTTGTATAAGATCGAATAGCCTTGGCGTTGATTTTGTTATAATAATAAGAAAATATTTAAATTATCTTTAATTACCATTTTTCGTTATTTTTCCTTTACTATTTCTTTTTCGAATATGAACGTATATATATATATATATATATATATATATGTGTGTGTGTGTTTGTGTATTGTATGTAGTTAAATATGTCATGTATGTGAATTTTAATGTGTACATACGTACGCATAAGTACAAGCGTATACAAAGGTGAAAATGTGCACATTAGACATGTATTTAAATTCTTCCAAAATGGCTATATAGAGGTTTATTTTTATTTATCGAGATATTTTGTAGTTTCGAGATTTCAATCGTTTAATTTTATTTTAACATTATACAGCTCCGAATTAATTTTAAGATTATTTTAATTATCTAGCTACTTGTGGCGAACATTATACATCTAAATTTTTTTCTGCCTTCTCTTTCGTGAAATATATTGTGTGTTTGCCGGATCGATTGATTACTTGATTATCCGATTGTGATTATTAATTTTTTTTAAAACAAAATTCGTACATTTATAGGATCTGCATAAAAGAGGAAAGGATTGTGTTTAAAAATTATATAGCACTAGACGTTAGTATTTACATTGTTTTTCCTTTTTTTTTTTTTTTTTGGATGTCTTTACGGCTTATCCGACGTGGCATTGTGGGAAATTGTTAATAATATTTTAATTAAAGTCGCTAACTTCTCCAGAAATATTGCTATATGAAGGAATAATTGTAGACTATCCAGATGGATAAAGGACGATTTGAGGTTTAATGTATGGGGAACGTAATGAGGTAAGATAAAGCTCAGAACGCAATGGCGTCACAACAGAGCATTAAAAAAAAAAAACAAATATTCCCATAGATTCCAAATTATTAATTCCAATTAATGTATCTGATACATTCCATTTATCGAATGAAAAAATTTATTTCCTACCGCCATACTTTTCGAGTATGTAAGAATATGGTAACTCCCACGATGGATCCGAGAGTCCATTAAAATTAATAAGGCTTATTGTACTGCTGTACATTCAGCAGTAAATACTGAACAACGTTGGCGTAAGTTTATGCATGTTACTAATATAACTTGCAACATGATGATATTTTTCCTATTGCTTCCAAACATGTTGTTGTTCTCCAATTTATGGAGAAAGCTACGCTTCATAAGTTTAAGTTAGGCTAATGATTATATTAAGAGGAATCCAACCGTTAATCCATTACAGTTTGTTGTTTGGGCAGCATGATTTTATATTATTAATGGTTTTTTTTATCCTCTTAATATTTTGTATTATTTTATACATAAGTTACACTCAATATTTATCTTTTATGTTTAGTATTACTTACATTGTTAGCAGTAAGCTTTCTTTTGTTGTTATATTATATTATTTTATTTTTTATTATTATTAAGACACAAACTCTTTACACACATCATTGATGGTTTAAGGGACTATGTTTCTCATCCCTTACCATCTTATATATATTTTTTATTATTATTTTACACTTTGCAGGGAACTGTCACACACATCTAGTTTACTTTTGTAATATAATTGTTTGATTTTTTTTTGTTTCAGCTACACTACACTTTCACACAGTTATTTATTAAGTACTCTGGTTCCCTGCACCTTTATCACAAATTACTTAATACACTTGCCCTACCGCATAAGTGCGGACTGGGGAACCACATTAAAAAAAAAAAACTAATATTGAGAGCTAGAATGAACACTGCTTCTCCCGTCTCTCGAGTTGACTTCTGTATAAACAAGGGTGTGTAGTGAAACCTTTCGGAGATAGTATTATTGAAAGTAACAAGGATTAGTGTAGAAGATACATGCTTTTGTTTTACAGAAAAAAGATGAATTCTGATGTTGGAAAAGATAATGATATCATAACTTGTGGAGGAGGCTTGTGTGCATGTGAGACATAAGCGAAATTCCTTCAATGTAGTTATATTCGAAGAGAGCGGTGGCATTATGACTTGCTTAATTTCTTGTTCAGTTATTAACTTTTCAGAACCATTTTTATTGGTTTTCTATTAGAAGGTAAATGCGTGTAAAACTGACGACCCTGACCCTTCAATAAATTTCATAAAGAATAATAATTGTCAGTTGTCGTTGTATATAACGGTTTTTTGTTTACGTTTACGCGTATTTTAAAATCTGATTTAACTGCCGATTTAAATATTTCAATTTCATCTTTGTCAAGTACAATAGGCGGAATTCTTAACTGTTCGTTCGTTGTGTAAACAACGCTTTGTAAAACTGCCGTTTCGTGTACCTGAATTGGTAAAAACCGATTATTACTTCCTTCGTTATCTGCGCCGTTCGAACCGTAGGAAGCTTTACGTTTCTTCGTGTGTGCACTTCCCCTTTCGTACTTTTTGCTGTTGAAAGGTGAACATATCCATTTATTTATCGTTGTCATGATCATCATCATCATCGTAATCATTCATTTCACTTACGTATTTAGTGCACATCCGTACATTATTCTCTACTACTGTAGATTTATACTATTACTACTGCTATTGTTCATTGTTGTAGTACTAACGCACGCTGCAATAAAAGGAGCACGCGTCAGTCCGTCATCAGTGTTAACTATGTCTCCGCTTGCGTAGATGATTCGCCTGCACTGAAGATGAGGAAAGTGAAACATATAAGACGGTTGCGATAAACAAACAAAAACGCGAAGAATAATCAACCATACGTACGCATATATACTGTTAATACACAGCCCAATGTATTCGTTATGTACACGACCAACTTACTTCACAATAGTCGTATTATGAAAATTACGTAAAATGTTAATAGCGCGATTGATAGTTGTTAATAGTTTCTCGATATGTGAACTGTTAACCGTGTATCCGGAAATAATTCCTAAATATCGAAATGATGAGCAGAAACAAATAATGTCCTTTTCAATTGCAATGGAAATGTTATTTGTGCTGTATCGACGATATGGGAAAACTACTACTGCTCACTTTTCAACACTAAGAGTTAAATCAGAAAGACAATGTTATCGCGACAAAATCAGCATTAATGTTGTATACGTCATCAGAAAAATTTTAATTGGATGTAAACACAGCGATATCATCTGCATGAAGTAAAATCCTAGAGTGCAAGTTCAGCTGCGACAAATTCAAGTTGAAAATAATTGGACTTGGAGAAGACCCCCTGAGTTAAACCTTTCTGTACTGTACGTTAATAATTGAATGAACATGTGCTTTATGTAATGCAACGTTGTAAAAATAATCTACTAATAAAATAGTCTGGACAAACGAACGTTATTATAAGTCCCCATAATGTCCAGAAGAACAGTAATGTTGAAATATCTTTCAATAAGACTATTGTATATATTACTCAGCAGGTTATCCGCACAATCCTAAGTAGTCGTGTTATTACGAAAGTCATACATATTAGCAGGAAGGGTTTGATTGTGCTCTAATCATAAATTAAGACGTATGATATAACTGATTCATAATCCTTCCTAAAACAACATTCTTAGTAAAGGGAGAATGTAGAAAGTGATTGGAAAGACTACTGAAAAGTTGCATAACCTCATCTGAAGATAAGAAGTGACCAGTACCTCGACAAAGGAATAGATATCAATCGCTTAACTCGGTTATAGGTGGAACATCTGAAAGCTTTTGGTAACCTCACACCTTAGAAATTGTGGTTTGCGGATTGAGGTTTCCACTCTTTTCTTTTTGCCAGTTTAAATTCACGTTTGGCTAACGGTTTGGATTTTCTCCTGTGTAAGTAATTTTCGGTAATACTATTACTCCGGTATTGTAAGTAGGTTTTCCTTCTATCACAACCTACACATTGGCAGGAACCTGACTACTATAGGTTTGAGTTATGTTTGTCTTATTGAATTTATTATGAAATAGTAATGGTGTTGAGTTAAAGAGAGTATCACTGACAAATTGGGTTCTGGGATCAACTTTATTGTGTACGTTCAAATCGGATATCTAAAGCTGTGTCCAGAACTAACGCCAGTTGTCACGTTTATAATCCCACTTAGGTGTTTAGGAGGGACTTACAATTCTGCCATTATTATACGCGCTATTTATATTTATTTGGGCGAGAATAGGAAAATGATCACCTGCTGCAGTAACCGATATAGTCTTCCGATATGCTAGAAAACCTAATGAAGGTGAGCTGAACGTTAAATTTCATGGATTAACAGCCTATTCCAGGCCTAACAAAGTGAGTTGGACTGCAGTCATTTAATATACAGCAATCTGACTCCGGAAAATAGCTGCCCAAATAATTAAAAATAATAATGCCGTATGAAATAAGCCTTTCGTTTTTGTAATTAAATTTATAAGCTGCTACGGCAACGACATAATCTTTACCAAGTGTAACATGGTAATTAGTTACTGTTTAATGATGAAATTAAAGTTGATATTTTAAAGGAGTTATGTAATATATAGACGGGATTCAAGTTGATTTACCGTTAACAATTTCATATTTATATTATCGTAAACGACATTTTAAATGGTATAACGCAAAATGCGAACAGTATACACGAGATAACAACGATATATCGCTGATGAAAGAGTTTTCACATGATAGGCTAGTAATCGATAAATTGTTTAAATGATTTTCGAAAATATTTAATTGAATATCTAAATTAAAAACTATTTCGTATTACAACCACGGCTCTAACTTAAGCGAGTTGAAATAATGTTTATGGTTAAAATGAAATAGGAGGTATCATTTTTATTACGTCATATTTTACGTATTCATTTTTATTATTTTAATTTCTTCCTTATTTTTATTATTAGTAAATTTATCATCGACTATTTTTATCATCATAATTATTACTAAGCATTCGTGAGTTCTAGTTTAAAGAAAATCTGATAACGATTAAAATTAGACACGAAGCTTAGCTGTATATGGAAAATACGTTCCACGAAATAAAACGCAAAAAAAAAAGAGGTTATTAAATTGTTGTTATTCGACAATACTGAGGGTCATAATTTCGGTTCCTTATTATTCATAATAAGGGATGATATGGCCAAATTTAAAAATATGTTTCAATCTATTTTGTAACATAAACGATATTCCATTAAAATAAGTTAGTTGTTTTTAAGCATTTCGATCCTAAATGCTTACTTACACACTCGACACGATGTGTTTACAGACGTCGCTAATTTTAACATAACTTAAAAACACTGAATTATTTACACGGGGTTTTTTCCTTCAAATTATATAAAACTAAGAACGAGATATATATTTAAATATGAAATTTATACACGCTTACCGTAATTTAATAGAGAATAAATACAGAACATAAATTTCTAAAACTTCAGTTCGCACGACAATAAGTTAGTTAAATGTGACAGTATACTGTACATAAACTTTAAATGCTTTTATATGCTAAATGTGAGAGATATTTACCTCAGAATCATTATGTACAGTATACTGTACACCAAGTAAACATCTATAGACTCTAATATCCACAATCAGAACTCACAAAGCAAAAAAAAAGTGCATGTTTACAATGTGTGTTTTAACAGCTTGAAAAATAGTGTTTTTATGTGTTTGAATATTGTTTAAAAGTTTATTTTTAAAGAATTTTGGAACAAAGAATTATATAATTTGGTAAGTTAAATAATTATTTAATAATTTAAAATTGTTGTGGATTCTCTACGAGTTAAATATACAGCGTATGATTTTTTGAAAAATTTATGTACAGTATACTGTACACATTTTTCGCAATATTTTTTGATAATTTTGTCACAAGTAAATGTAATGAAAAATAACTATAAATTTGATTATTTGTAGATGTTTTTAGGAAGTTTATGTAAAAATAAGTGATACTATATACCATGTAATGTACTTTTTTAAAAATTGAAATTTATAATTCAATTTTATTAACAATTTTCACATTGATATATATTTACAAAATAATAGTTATGTATTTTATTAGTGTATTACTGTTATAATTACATATATATTTCAGTTACAAATTTAAATTATTTGTTGGAAAATGCCTTTGGGATATGATGATATATTGAACATATTGACAAATGACGATACATCAATTATTGATATAGCTTCCGATGATGAGAATGAATATGAAAACAATTGTGAGGAATCAGGTGAAATTACATCTTTTATTATATAAACTGCATTCTTGTATGTTGTGATGAACCATAACATTTTATAAAAAAACAATACATAGTGATACACATTTGCTAATGAAGACATAATATTATTGTTTCAGATGTAGGCAATGTACATGATTTAGATGAATTTATAATAGAGGAAGAAATTAGTGAACAAGATTCAAATCAAATTTTTACTAAAACTCTTACTGGCAAAAAAAATGTTATATGGAAAAAGGATGTAACATACATTGCACCAACAATCGATTGGCATACTTTACCTCATTCAGAAATATGTGATTTACCGAAACCAATTATGTTTTTTCAGAAATACTTTTCTGATGCTATTCTGAATTTGATGGTAGATATGACAAATTTGTATGCAATACAGAAAGATATATCTAGATTCCCCAGTACAACTTTGGATGAAATCAAGAAATTCATAGGCATTCAAATATTAATGGGAAACCTTAATTTTCCTCGTCTTCGCATGTACTGGGATCCACACATGGGTATCCCGGTAATAAAAGAAAATATGACATATAACAGGTTAACAAAATTAAGGCAGGCTATTCATGTAATTGATGTCATGAACAAACCAGACACCATTGATAAATTATGGAAAATTCGACCGTTGTATGATAATATAAAAAATGTCTGTAGCACTTTATCACTTGAAACAAATTTATGTATTGACGAACAAATAGTGCCCTTCAAGGGGCAGTTAGTTGTGAAACAATACATAAAAAATAAACCCAAAAAATGGGGCCTCAAAATTTTTGTGCTTGCAGGAGTAAGTGGGAAAATATATGATTTTTTATTATATCAGGGTGCTACAACAGAAATACGTGAATGTTATAAACCACTTGGTATCACAACAGCAACTGTTTTACATTTATGCGACAGAATTACAGAACCGAATCACTCCTTATGCTTTGACAATTATTTTAACTCATATAATTTATTGCAGTGTTTACATGATAAAGAAATATATGCTATAGGCACAGCCAGAAGATGTCGATTTTTTAATCCACCTCTTGCAAGTGAGAAAACTCTAAAGCTAAAAGGTCGTGGTTCTTGTGATTTTGTTGTTAGTAGTGATGGGCAAGTTATACTCACACAGTGGTATGATAATAAACCTGTTCTTGTGGCAAGCAATTTTATGGGACCAGGTAATATCGATTCTTGCCAGAGATGGGATAAAAAGGAAAAAAAATATATCAATGTAGCGCAACCAGAGAGTATAGCTCTGTACAATAAACAAATGGGTGGAGTAGATAAATTGGATTTCTTGGCAAGTCTGTATAGGTCATACAATCGATCAAAAAAATGGACTGTTAGGTTGATATCTCATGCAATCGACATCGCATTAATAAATTCGTGGTTAGAGTATAAAGAAAGAGCAGTAGAATTAGGTATTCCTAAAAAAAATATCCTAGACTTGTTAAAGTTTCGACAAAATGTTGCCGAATCTTTAATTTTTCCATCAGCGGTCAGGAAAAGAGGAAGACCATCATCTGAAGACGAAGTTAAATCTAGTCCTTCAATAAGTTATGAAGTGCGCCCGATGAAAAGCTTGCGGTATGATGGGTTAAATCACTTACCGCAATATGATATAAAAAAGGAGCCAACTCGTTGTAAAAAAGAAGGTTGCACAGATCGAACGCACATATATTGCAGTAAATGCAAAATACATTTATGTCTTATGAAAAAACGTAATTGTTTTTATTTATACCATTGTAAATAATAAGTTGTTGTGTGTGCGATTTGTAGATAGATGAATAAGTGGTTATATACAATCTCAATATTTTTATTTTTAATTTAGTGGTTATTTTTATCTTTTTAATTCGTTTGTATTTGTTTTATCATTTATTTATTTATTTTTATTGAGGTGATGTTAATTCAAGTATATGTATAATAAAACATAAAATTTTGATGAACTAAGTAAATAAACGTGCTTTGTAGTAACTGATGTGTGTTGTTTTGATTTTGGATGCATATAAATAATAATTAATTTGGAAATATTTCGATCACTTTATATTTCACCAAGTCATTTTGTACAGTATACTGTGCAGTCTGTATCTCAAAAACTACAATAGTTATAAAAAAATCATAAAGGAGAAAAATGTTCCTTTTAGGCATAATACTAAGCACACAAAAATTCAGAATTTTCGAGTCAAAAATGGTAAAGTGTGACTGAAAGGGTTAAAATAAATAATATTACTTAGGCGCCGATGATAAAGTACTAACATCCGAAACGGAGAAATAAATGAAAAAATATACTATAAATAAAGAAGAACGAAAATATAACATGAAAATAAATATAAACAAAAAGATTTCTTGAAATTTAGCAGATACTAAACTAAAGAGACAAAACTGAAAATAAATGGACAATAATTAAAAAATGTGAAACAGTGTAAATATTTCTTCTTCTATGTGCCATACTCAAGAGAGCGTAGACGGTCACCAATGTGCCGACTAGATTTTACGTTGTCTCGCATCTGCCATTAATTGTTGCATTGAAGATGCGCCGGTCCAGTTTTTGATATTTTTCAACCAATCTGTCTTCCTTCTTCCCGGACTTCTTATTCCTACTATCTGTCCTTGTATAATAATCTGTAAAATTTCATACTTTGCACCTCCAATATATGGCCAAAGTATGACACATTTCTCTTTGTAATAATATTCCGTAATTGTCGACCTTCTTTAAAACATCATTGTTGGATATTTTTGCTGTCCAAGGTATCCTCAGCATCCTCCTATGTATCCACATTTTCACAGCTTCGTATCGGTTCAAATGTTTTTTATTTAGAGGCATAGCCTCAATGTCATATAACAAAAATTGGCTCTACATGTAACATCGAACTATATCTTGTCTTATCTTCAGACTAAGCGATCGATCACATAATAATTGTTTCATATTATTGAAGGCTACTCGTGCGTAACTGCACAGTGCTTTAACTTCGACATCCGCATCGAGACTACTAGTGACATAACAACCCAGATATTTAAATCTATTCACTTTTTTAATAATTTCATTATTTACGGTTATTACAGCGCTATTAATTTGATGTTTACTAATCAACATCCACTTAGTTTTCCTCGTATTTATATTTAGACCATAGGTTTTACCAATGTCATCAAATTTTTGTAGCAGTCGCTGTAGGCCTTGATGGCTGTCTGCTAGTATGACCGTATCATCCGCGTATCGGATATGATTAATAATTTTTCTGTTAATCTTAATTCCATACGTTTGCTTTATTATGGCTTGCCGGACAATCTGATCGGCATATAAGTTGAATAACAACGGGGATAATACACAACCCTGTCGTATGCCTCGTTTAATTACAAATTTAACTTTTGATTCATTTTTGCCAAATATTAACTCAGCTTCTTGGTTCCAATATAGATATCTTATAATCTTCAAATCTCTGCTATCAACGCCCATATTTCGTAACATTATCGTCAGTCTATCGTGCTTTACATTGTCGAACGCATTTTCGTAATCGATAAAACACATAAAGACGTCTTTATTCATCTCTGTGGACTTCTGTAAAGTTATTCTTTTCATAAGCAGGGCGGAATCCAAACTGTGTTTCCGATAAATCTTGCTCGCATTTCCTTTTAATCCTGTGGTAAATAATTCTCAGAAAAATTTTCAAAATATGATTCATCAAGCTGATTGTTCTGTAGTCACATTCTCTAGGATATTGCTTTTTAGGAATCAGAACTAATGAAGATTTCAACCGTTCTGAGGGGATGTTGCCAGAGATATAGACACTGTTGAAAAAATTGTTAAATCTTTTATATGCTCTTCTTCTAATAAGCGGAATAAAGTAAATATTTAGATGTTCTAATTACAGAAGATGGGCGTGATAATAAAGAAAATAATTTACAGAATAACAATAACCAGACTGGCGTTTGGAAATCTAAAAAAAGTTCTACAAAACTGAGTGATGGACTTAGAAACGAGAAAACGAATATTACGTTGCTACTACGTTTGGTTCGCGTTATTATTCAACGAAAACCTGAACAGTAAATGCTGACTGCCAAAGAAGAATTAACGCCGTTAAAATGTGGGCAAATTCCGTGGACAGATGAGGTGACCAACCAAGAAGTGTTATACATCAAAGGATCGCAATTAATGACCGATACAAAACGAAGAATAAATAAATATATCGCTCGTAAAATTCGAGGAAAATGACTTTGGAACCTAGCAGCACAAGGGTAAAATTCCAGGAAATCCACTTAGAGGAAGAAAAAGAGTGGAATTAGCCGCAACAAATACAGGAACTAAAGACTTGGTAGAATTATTTGATTTATATAGCGTTCGTGATGTGCAACTTCTAGAACTGCTGGTGATGCTAGTTTGAGGATGATGATTACTTTACTTATTTATTTATTTTTTCATCATCCGCCAAATATTAGAAAAAATTGTAAGCGCGCAGAAAAAATTAATTTATTGTCGCTTCGTAAGGTCCAACCTCTCGTCCCGTCGACTAAAATTTAATAAAATGCGAAAGGTTTATTTTCCACGCGGGGCCACTAAAAAACTTTATACTTCCGGAGACAACGGGAGACATATATATATATATATTCCGATATTAATATGGCGACTATAAAACTATTTTAAAATATTAGAGTAATATAGTAACATCAATAATAATAATAATAGATGAAGCTCCAGAGTGTAAAGATGATTAAATATCCGAATTTTACGATTACTAATTTTGTATTCTCGTCTGAACACTATTTTATATTTACCCTTCATTAGTCGCGCATAAAATAGTTTGTTATTCACGCGGATATCGTGTATCATCCATTTAAAAAAAATACGTTTTTACCTTCAAAATTTTACTTTTTAAATTTTTTTCCTACAATAACTATGTAAAGTGCTTATTATGTAAAATTTTAAATTATTAAAATATTTCATAGAAAAAACCAGCTTACAAAAAAGTATAATCATAATTCTAACAAAATGTTACAACTTTTATACATTTAAATTTTATTCGGTTTTTCGGCAACATTTTAGTTTTAAATTGGTAATTAAGGACGTATTTCGTGTTTCCATATAATTAACACGGTGCTACAAAGACTTACTGTAAAATGAACTTGTAACAACTCGAACAAATGTGTTTTAAGTAATTCGGACAAACCCAATTTTTATATTTTATACGTCAGTTGTGTGTGGTTTTGTACCATTAGCATCTTCCGTGTAGGGTTCTTGAATTTCTGTCGAGGATTCTTGCCGGATAAACTAATAATTTTGCTCGTAGACGTAATTATCTTGGAAGATTCTCTACATTTAACCGGCGCGGTATCTGTGACTTTATTAGTAGCCAGCTTAATGTTTTAAGCAGCTTTTGATGTGTTTCCGTTGAATGAAATTTTATGTTATTTATATATACAAAAAGCGTTAATAGCTGAAATATTCAATAAATTGTAATATCATAGACTGTCTTCTAATGCACTGTGAAACATCATTATTTCGCCATATTTCTGTGGAAACAACGTTGGTGTAACATACAAAACATATACACTGGAACTCCTCAAATCTGACTACTCACAATACTTTTCCACCCGACTGTCCCCGTTGTGACGAACAGGACCTAACGGCTAACCGTATTTCTGCATATTTAAAGACAGCTTCCCTCGGATTCTCTCAATATATGTTCTATCAAATCGCGTCCTAACTCTTTTTTTTTTTTTTTAATTTTCCCCGCTATGTTTACCGACCTAAGCTTAGCAACTTAGCAAGAAATGATGAGACGGATGGGGAATCTTGGGCCAGAATTGATGAAATATTTAAGGGAGAAGAATTTGGGATTTTGGGACATTCTATTAAGAGGTGGTGAATTGTAATTGGAACTTCACATCTATCACAGGTTGGTGTGACTAGTTTTTGGAATATGTATCCATGTGTAAGTTGCGTATGACCGATCCGGAGGCGACACAGCACCACCTGATCCCTTCGGTCTTCAGGTTGAAACTTCCATTCACGAATTGACGATTTTATTGTATGCCGGTGTGATGCACTCTATTCCGTCCATATTTTCTGCCACAATCTACAGCTAGATCGGCCATATGATTTCCTGGTATGTTTGAGTGGCCCGGAATCCATTAGAAGGTTATTACCGCTTGATATTTCTGTACGATTATATTTATGGAGTTTGCGGATCGGATGGTTTGATTTCCGTTGAATGTGATGTAAAGCTGCCACGGAGTCCGTAGCTATCGTTATGATGGTAGGATTTCACCGCATGTTCTAACTCTAGTAGGATTCTGTATAGTTCTGCGGACAGA
Source organism: Coronaproctus castanopsis (assembly GCA_032883995.1). Classification (NCBI taxonomy): domain Eukaryota; kingdom Metazoa; phylum Arthropoda; class Insecta; order Hemiptera; family Monophlebidae; genus Coronaproctus; species Coronaproctus castanopsis. The sequence continues at coordinate 158,472,040 of CM065053.1, read as the reverse complement.
GCGGAAAATAACGGCGGAAGTGTAGTTGAAAAAGATCACATTTCGATTAAAGACGACTGCACAACCAGCGAATTCTGCGGAACTTGTACCGTCGGAGTAGTATATCTTTTTCCTTTTGGGGAGATAATAGATTGTGGACGATGGCAAAGTGCGAGTGCTTTTTTGGGAGCAGCGTGAAATCGAATGCGGCGTCTTTCGAAGTACATGGGGAAGGATTTTTGTAGTGTTGCTTTCTATGTTGTATAGCTCATCAGCTTCTAATAGATTGGTATGAGTTGATTTCGTAGAATCGGATAAAATTCTTTTTACACGCGAAACTAATAATCTGGTTTCAGATGTACTCTGGAGAGATCGTTTTATACTGTTAGTTGCTGGGAGGTCTGAATTTGCCGTGTGTAACAGAAGATTAACCGTGAGGCGATCCCGTCGAAGCGATGGAGGCCATTCTGAAGACGTCCTAGTAGAGGCTTGATATTGGGGGGTGTTCTGAGCGCGCCTGTAATTAATCGATGCGAGGCATTGTGGATAGTATCTAGTTTAGAGAAGTTTCTCTCGGATGTTATGGAAAAGAGTGGGATTCCATAGTCGCATTTTGAGCGAATATGAGAGCGGTATGTCATTAACAGTGAAGAACGGTGAGCTCCATACGATGTGTGTGCCAATTTTTAGTAAATTTAATTTGGTTGTGCATGACTTCGTCAGTTGATTTATGTGCTTTCTCCATGTTAATGTGTTGTCGAAGAAAAGACCCCAGTAGCAAATATGAGATGTAGTTTGAATAGGTGTGTTGTTTAGTAGGATATGTATGTTATTTTTACAGGATTTGATTCTGCAGAAATGAACAGCTTTTGTTTTTTATGAAGAAAACGTCCAACCACTGTTTTGTGCTCTTGTAATTTTATTGATTGCTTCCTGAATGATGTGTTCGTCGTGTTCTATGTTTGCACATGTTAGGAAAACTACTAAGTCATCGGCAAAATGTCCCGTTTTAATTGGAAGTTTAATGTCTTCGATGATATCGTTGATAGCTATATTGAATAGAGTCGGACTAAGAACTGAGCCTTACAGAACTCCATTTTGCAGTTATTTAGCTTCCGATAGTCTATTTTGAATCTTCACTTTAAAGAAACGATCTGATAAGAAATTTGCAACGAAAAGTGGAAGTCGACACTTGAAGCCCCAGTTGTACATGATAGCCAGTATTTTCTGCTTCGTTGTGGTGTCGAATGCTTTGGAGAGATCGAAAAAGACCGCTAATAGGTGGTGTTTGTTATTAAATGCTTGTATTATTTACAGAGCTTGATCTACCGTTGTTCGATTTTTACGAAATCCACATTGATATTTAGTTAATAATTTTTGTGATTCTAGTTCCCACATTAGTCTGTTGTTGACCATTCGCTCAAATACCTTTCCAAAAACTGACGTTAATGATATTGGTCGGTAGCTCTCTATTTGATGTGGGTCTTTGTTCGTTTTTTTGATTGGAATAGCTTCTGATAATTTCCAGCTTGCAGGAAGCTGTGAAGAAATCCATAGTTTGTTTACAATATCGAGCAGTAGGTTTTGAATGTGTTCCGGCAGGTTTTGGAGCATTCAGATATATATTCCATCGTGACCAGGAGCTGATGGTCTTGAATGTTTTATTGCTTTTTTTAATTCATCCGTAGAAAATGTCGCGTTATATGGTTCTTGGTTGTTTGAATATAAATTTCTTGGTTGAATTTGGTCCCCATTTTTTGTGCACTGAGGGTGTAAGTTTTCATCGCTGGAGGCGGATGCAAAGAAATTTGCAAATTTTGTAAGAATTTTAATTGGGTCAGTTTCTATAGTTTTGTTTATCATAAGAGCCGACGGTGTTGCGAGGTTTGCCGATCCCTCTATGGATTTTACTTTCCTCCATATTTGGTTTGATGTCGTAAATGATGAGATTGTAGTAACTCTTAATAATTCCTCGAAATCGCTAGATACAACAATTACTTTATTTAAGTGAAACAAATTTTTTCATCTTATTTAATTCGGTATTCTTCTTATTCAGTCGCGATGAGCCCTTCAATGTAGCAATATGGTTCAATCATTTAATTACATATAAAAAAAAAACACAAAAACAATAAGGACTAATTTGATTGTTGATTACGTCTCACGTTGCATCACAAAATATTACATTTCAAACAGGCTCTTACGTGCGTAAAGTCCTTAAAAACTATAAATTATGCAGCGTTTATTATTTGTTGTTAATCATTCCTTTCATCACGTACTGTTTTTCTTTATTATTATTATTATTATTATATATATACAAAACTTTAAACTTAAAATTCATAAGCGCGAATATGTTATCAATAATCAGTTTTTATAACAAATGTCAAATAACGTGTTAGAAGTACTGTTTTTTTGTTTTTTTCTAAATACGATTACAAAGTAAATATTAAACGCTGCCATCTGTCGAATTTTTAGCGAACTTTTTTTTTGTAATTATAAAAGAAAATTCAGCCTTCTACAGGTCTCCTATCGGATACGTAGGGAACGATTTGATTCAAAGTAGAAACTGTTCGTATTTTATTAAAACTTTTATTATATATATATATATATATATATATATACATATATTATAATAAAAACTTAAAACGAAAATTTATTATACTTCCAAATTGAGTTGGACTTATCGATAATTATTTTTACAGAAAATAACGCAATAAATTATTATTATTTTCGAATGAGCTATCTGTGTAATTTTTATCAAACTATTATATGATCTGTATCTTATATAGATTATATCGTCAGTAGTGTACGGAATATGCACAATATTTTTATAATTATTTTTTTGATCACGGTATTCCCTACACATTTATTTTATATAAAGGACTGGTTCAGTCTATATTTGGATATGGAACACATATTTATATTAATCATAGGATTCTTACGACTGTCGTCAAAAATCAAAGGAAATATCTGTTGAATATATCGTCATTGTACAAAACTGCCTCTCCTCAGCGACATGTGTTATTACAAACATCCTACCTCTGGATTTATTTCTTATTTGAAAAGCCATTCTAAGTGAATACAGAATTACGCTTAACCTTAATCTAGTTAGATCTTTACAATTTTTTCGAAACAGTACCTTAATTTCTGATCTTATACGCCGTCAGTTAATAAATTGGAAACCTATCTAAAACATAAATTAATTGACATTTGGCAACTGCATTGGGAATTGAAGACTACTGGTAAGAAAACATTCATTTTCATTCCAAACATTAACTATAGGTCTAAATTACTGAATCTTGAAATTACCTTTTTTAATGCGCATCTTTTGTCTAGGCATGGTAATTTTGGGGAGTATTTACATCGATTTAAGTTTACCTCTTCGCGTTATTGCCAGTTCGACGATCTCAAACAAATTGATAATACACATCATATTATTGCGTCTTCGATGAAATAGGGAATAAATACCAAATTAATTAAAATTTACCTTTACTTCTGAATGTAAAAAATGCTGATCATTTGTTCGAATATTTTCATATTAATATGAAAAGGAAATTAAATTCCTGCCAGCGTCTGATCAATTCTTTTAATACATGTGTGTTTATACGTGTATATGGATGTGTATGTATGTCATTGTATGTATACATTGTAAATTTTATTAACTATTCCTTACACTAATGTTTAATAATATTACAATAATAGTAATAATATACAATGGTGATAATAATTATAATTATAATAATTGCGGGTTTTGTTTTTTTATACAGTGTTTTGAATATTTAAATCTTGTATCTTAATTTATACCTACTAACGCTATATGTAAGCGGCAACTTTCGTCGTATAAATTAATTATAGTGAACCTGATTTATCTAAATTTTAAATATTATTAAATACTATCACAGTGTGTGGATGGCTACTGTTGATACATTCTGTTGGCATATGAGAGATTTATTTTAGTTGGTTGTGGATACGTTTATAGTTAATAACATCTGTAAAATTTGAACAATATGTGTAATAATAAAGACTTAAACATTCAAGTAGTTGAGTTTTATTATAGTAAAATAAACGTAAATAATGATAGTCTAAAAAAAAGATACAACAGAACCTAATATATAATATTACAATAATGTTTAATTTTGCTATTTTGCTATTTTTTTTTTTTCATTCTTTAAATTTTGTACATATGACACATTTCACGCTAATGGTTGGGACTATGTTTTGTCATCCTGGCTGTTTAAGTACAAGTACACTCGCAAAGGACTTACTACACCCACATTTGAAATACTTGTTTACATGTTTATGAATTTATAAGCGATATATGTTGATTAACTATATAATTTACCTTTTTTTTCTTTCTTAAAGCATCGATACTTCGGTACTATACAATTTATTTATTAATTCTTCTTTTTTTGTTGTTATTAATAATACTTTTTACTTTGCCCCTTTATATACACAAATATATATATATATATATATATATATATATATATATATATATATAATCATGTAGTCATCAGTCCTAGGACTGATTTGCTAATTTCTTCCACAACTGACGGTTTTCTGTTTTCCTCTTCATATCCGTATATCCTGTGCTACCAGTGTCTTCTATTAGTTGCTGTGTATATTATATATATAAGAAAAAAAATCCCTACACAGTATAGGTTTTTTATTTTTATTTTTTTTTTAAATAATAAAAAAATTACTTATTTTCATAATAAGGTACATTCTAAAAATATTTTTCTAAAATGAAAAACAGTATCGTTCACAAATCATTATGTTTTCGAATCAATTTTTATAACGTGCACGGAAAACACCTTGTATTTTAAAAACTGAATTATCTATCGAAATAAATCAGCTGTACTTTTACTTCGGCGTGTTTAATTAATTCACGTAGAAAAATTTTGATAACGTCCGATTTGGAAAAAGGGGATTCGAAATGATAAAATATAAATCGGCGCAAGATTCTATCTGAGTACTTTATATAGAGGTTAGGTAGAAAATCTGACGTTCACCTTTTTTCTGTTGTACATTTTCCGTCGACAATCGTACGATGTACCGATAGACGTGTGCCAAAATAACGGATGAAAGGATGTGAACAAGAAAAACGGGAGCTATTTATTTTTCACTTCCGAATAGTTGACAAACACTTTACACGCGCATATATTGATTGTTATGTATATCACGTTTCTAAATGGATAAGGTAAATACAGCTAACAACGGAATTTCGTTTGTTCCGTAGAGAGAGCTTGTTCTGCTAAAAAGAAGGATTTCGTTTATATAAGATACCGGGGAACATCGATGGAAATCGGACGAATAAATGTAAAATAAATATTAAAAAAATTTGAATAAAAAAATGATTTTATTTGGGCAATATCGGAAAACATTATTTCGCGAAACACTCATTCTTTTCGAGTTTTTATGAAAATTTTAATTTCAATTAAAATTAACGTAATATTATATTCGATTTTTACACTTTATATTTCGTCGATAAAAACGCACTTTTGAAATAATTAAAATTACTCCGTCTTCCTAATATACGTTTTGTCATTTCTCCAGATATTTTTGTTTTTCTTTTATTTTCCGTATTCTCATTAACTTATTAATTTTGATGTTTTTTTGTTTTTTTTTTTTAGCTGGTTTATCATTAAGTCCCTCGGCATAATTTCTGATATAATATAGCAAGCGGTATGGATACTGTTCTATATAGACAGATATTATGTATAGGATAATTTTCCTTCGTTCCATTTTGAAATATAAATCAACGAATCGTATTCCGTAATCGATCTGAACAACGCCGAGTAAAGAATTTTTCTGTTCGGTAAGTTTCGGTTGCCCACTACTAGTAGAGAATGATACTTTTTAATTTTGTCCACGATGTAATCGACATTTTTACTGAAGATCAATTGTATATGCTCGAATATTTCATTTCCTTACTTATTTTAAGTGGCTTCTTCAATTCTACTTTTAATTTCATGTTTTCTGTGTTTTCATTAGTATTGAATTTCTTTTCTCTGGATTTAAACCGAATCCAAGATTCGTAAGTTCGTTATTAATGTTATTAATTTGAACGGGTTGAAGTCTACTTTCATTACATTACTAATGAAACTAGTCTCAGATGTCTGTTCAGCTCGCAATAGCGTATACATTCTTATATTTGATTACATATTAGCCTGTAATATAAATATCCCGGGTGGAATCTCAAAAGCCCATTAAAAAAAAAAGTTAATACCACCGACTGGGGAGACCTCATGCCTCATATATTGAAGATATTTCGAGAAGTAATTTATCAAAGAATTTATGAAAACTGCGACAACAATGACCGAAGATAACAATTTGGATTTAAAAACGAATATAGTACAAGAGAATTAATATTGCACTGTGAACATATTGGCTCATCGATGTAGTGATCTAACTGTATTGTTTTTCCATTGGTTATCAGAAAACTTTTCATCGCGTAAAACGTAATAAGTTAATGCGAAAATAAATAGTTGCGACAAAAAGTGAAAACGAATTATTAGGAAAAGACGTTCGCTAATGTTGCATATTGTCTTCAATTCACTTCGAGTCAATTTTCGAATAATCCCCGAACATGGATGATGATATAATAATAGGGGTAGAGAGGGTATCAAACACCGCGCCGATTCAATTGCAGACAGTGTCGAGGACTAACATGACATGCTGAGTCGCGTGGCGCAGATTAATATATCGACTAGATGTGAACGTTAGTAAAACCAAATGACCGTACATCGAAGAATGCAGGATAAAGCAATACGGAAAAGAATTATTTATTGAAAGTAAAGCGCTTAAACGGGACTCGAAATTTTAGTAGATATAGATTCATAAAGAAACTGACCAATTAGTAAAGATAAGAACGCGAAGAGAGAAAACGAGAAATACTTTTTTAAAAGTGAAAAATTTGACTAGGAAAAATTCGAATTTATAATTACGAATGTGTCCGGTCCAATGATTTCTATTCTTGCGACGAATGTTACTAATCATATAAAACGTCAGCTCTAGGATACATGAAATAGACTTGAATACATATATACGCCGACCCCACCGACAAGTTACGGTGCATGAAATCGGACATAACTTCTTGGAATGCATCGATACAATCATCGCACCATGAAGAATCATCGGATATAAACATATCCTAAATCGAAAAAACTCTCTATCGCTCTGCTCTCATGACTAACAATTTACAACTATTTTTCATATTCTTTACGAATGCTTTATTCTTTCTTATCGCACAAAACTGGCCTTCATCATTTTTAACTCTGATAATACTAACACGATCGATCAAACTTTTCAATTTCTCAAACGTTTTAAACTCTTTCCCCCTGATATAAATATCGCAATACATCTCGTATCCGGTCATAATCCCTGTCTACGACTAATATGTCAGAAAGTTTTAAAGTTTCTTCATCCATATTTGTTTAAATTGTACTCGGTCCGTGCCACTCCACTTCTTATTCTGCTCAAGGTGCGCCATAAAGTAAAATTTAAATCGTTTCTTACCGGAACAGATTACTAGCGCTTTAAGTTCTCCAAGCTTTTAGTCTTTCGGACTTTGTCGAGTTTTCCAGCTCTTCGACTGTTGCTAAAACACTACGTCCGTTAGCAAATCCTGTATAGTTGTGTATGGCGTTCATTTTTTTATTATTTTCGGTCGTTCTTTTTTTACTGCTGCTACATTGCGTGTCTAATGTCAAGTGGTGCAATACAACTGTATTCGTACAACTTATGTAATGGTGTTGCTTTTAATTATTCTACATGTTTCGTTCAGAGTAACATTTAATTTCTTTGCATGTGCCGAACTGCTCTAAACTGAATACTCATGCTCTCCTGTTGAATAGCAAATAACTGATGCTTACAGTATGTGTGATTTTACTCTCCAGTTAGTGTTTATTAATTTCCGAATTGTATTATTTTTTAACACGACACCGTACAAATAAAATAATAATAATAGTAATATGTAGTATAAAAATCTATAGAAATGACTATCGCGATTTACACTGCATAAATAAAGGTCTTACGACATTTTTGAAAAAAAAAAAAATATTAAGAATTAACATTTTAAAATAGTTAATTACATCACTTCGAAATAAAATTTTCATTTAAGTGTTCGTGTGACTTTTTTTCTGCGTTCTCTAGTGTTTTAATTGCGTCGTTATTTCTAGGTGTAGTTTTATCAAGCAGCCTTTGAAACGAACTCGCAAGTTATTGATAAGCGAGACGCGGAGGTGCGTATCGGAATAATCGACACCACCTTTCCGGCCGAAAATAACATCAATAATGATGAAGATGAGGTCGGTGATAATGTCAACGCGGATATATTACAGATAATGACAGCTGGTAGCAACAATCAGTGGCTCATGCTGAAAAAATAAAAAAATAAAAAAATATATATATCGTTTTCGATACTTGGTACCAGTTTAAACCTCCAAGTTTGTGCCGGTTGTCAATTTTATACGCATAACAAATTGCAGCTCTACCGCTAACGCTGTTGATAAATATTTCCGGCGTATTATTAAATAACACCTTTATTTAAGGTCGTTTATAATAATAATTGTCGAATTACGTAAGTTTAAGGGAAAAACTACTATAATAGTAATACTTTATGAAAGTACTACGATAAAGTTACATCCTATCTCAAGAGTAATCTATAAAGGAAGCACAAGAGATCTCGGAAAAATAGACCAAGTAGATTTCTGACAAAAGAAATCTGTCCAGCTCTCCGCCAGAACAGCAGTAATTTCGTGATACCGGCCAAAGGCAATTTCCCCGGTTGAATTTGCTCGGCGACAAGTATACCTTTAGGCATATCTGCTTGTGCGTTCAACAAGTGACTGACCATACTCGCTCCGGCTCCATAGACACACTGACGAGACGTTTCACTAAGAGAAAAACGTATTTATTTATGTGTGTAACTGCCAAGGCTATTATGGCACTGATGAAATTAGCTGTTAGATATAGTAAACGAGATTGGAGGAGTAAATGAATTGTGTAATTGGGGAATAGTTGAAGTACTATTGGAGAGGAAACCAGATGTGGTATGCGAATGGATATGGAGTCGATAGGGATGTAGTGTAGGGCAGTGAAAACTAGGTAATATATCATTCCATATGTTTGTAAATGGATACATTATCCACTCGTAGAACATATCCAGCGGGAATTCACTTTTTTATGTTACTTGATCGCTACTGCGTTAAGTTTAACGGCGCACAGTATCAAAAGTTTATTGTTTGATTTGATGTGGATAATTTATGCTAATATCCGTTGCATAAGATAAATAACTAATTTCAGAAAAATTCTTACACTTCTCGTCACTTTATATTACGAACACACGTTATTAAATTATATGAAACTTATAACTGATAACTTTTAAACTGTACCTTTATGTTAGAAATTTAAAATGAAGTATCTTGCGCAATTTCATTTAAACACACATTTCTAACTATTAAATGTGAGGCAAATGAAATTATTTTAAATAAAAATAGACAATTGTATCATCGATATATACATATGTTTATGTACAGTGTCCTAACATAGTAACTTTACAAAAATCAATTAAATGTTTTACCTTATGTAATTAAAACAGTTGTTACAACAATTAAACTTGTATATATTTAAAATTAGACTACTATAAGGCGTTTGACAATGTAATATGGAGTCAGTTGTGGCTAACGTTAACTGATATGGGTATATCGGAACACATCGCATCGTGTCACTGATTAAGAGCATGTACAAGCATAATAGTAACATCGTACGATTGGAATCCGATGAGTTTTATACAAAGATGGGTGTGCGACAAGAATGCATTCCCTCGCCCACTTTGTTCAACCTTTATGATGAATATATTATGAGACTCATATTAGATGAATGGGACGGCCGAATCTCTCTGGGCGGACGTAAGATCTCCATCTTGCTGATGATACAACACTAATCGCAAACCATTTCGGAAAAATGAAAATATTACTAGAAAAGGTTGAAATTATCATTCGCAAATTTACACTCGAAATAAACAATACGGAAACAAAGATTATGATTATAGATAGAGGGAAGCTGTTAGCGTTCGTTGATACGGCCCTCGTAGGACATGGTGCTGTAAATAATTTTGTATACTTAGGATCGCTAATTTCTGATAAAGAATATTCAAATCAGGTGATAAAGCGCCGAATTCAAATCGGTCGCTGTGCTACGATGAAACTGACTAAAATATGGAAGGATGGTTACATTTCTAAACTAACAAGGACATTGACATTTTCGGTAGTATATACAGCTGAATTATACACTTCTGATAAGGTCAGCATAACCTGACTTAACAACTTTGAAACGTGGTGATAGGCTCCGCATACCATGAATAGCGAAACGAACTAATGAATCCATAGTGTGCGAGTTGAATCTCACACAACGGTTAGCTCATATTGCTGTTCTTCGCATGATGAAGTATTTCTGTGTCATTCGCAGCGGGCGGAATTTAGAAACATGGGTGTTACAATCGAAGGTCCAAGGGAAAAGACCAGAAGGTCGTTTTCCACAGCGTTAGACAGATATGATAATAAAACAATCTGGATTACCTTTGTATCAATGTGTACAACGAGCTAAAGATCGGATGGTACGGCGTGCAACGATTCAGATTGCTGCATGATCACGATATCGAAGTTTTATGATAATGATATTTAACATTAAACGGAAGTACAAACGACACACATACTCGGCATCATCTATATATATTTTTAATATTTATTATATATACATAATTTTATATCGTATATCAAGAAATTCAAATTACTTTCAACATTGGAATATTCGAATTTGAAATTTTAATTTAGTTCTAATAATTACAAATTATTGTTATTGAGAACATGGGTGCAAAATTTGTGGTTTTATATGTATATGTGTTTGTCAACATAGATTAGATCTAATTCTCAACTCTTTTTTTAAACGTAATTTACCATCATTTGAAAATAGGAAATGGTTTATGAGAAGATACTTTCATAATTTTGTATAATGGCGCGCCATCTTACAAGCATAGTAGAAACTAGCAGTTCGTATACACTTACTGTAGGGTCGCAACGGCGTTTTCGATTTTTAATGTTCAAATCCTCTTTATTTCTTCATCATAAGAAACTAGTTTTAAGGTTAATATTATCATCCTCGTTAGTTTTATATTTGCTAGCGTACATTAAATAATCCTCCATAAAGTATGAATAACGGTTACATTTTATTTCCATATTAATCGTCGCTTCCTTTACGTTTATTTGTATTTCATTTATTCCTTAATAAATTTTTAATTTTGTGAATTCAGGTAGTTATATAATAATTTTTGACATTTTGTTCAGATGAACTATTTCCATGATAACTAAAAAAAAATAAAATTAAATAGTGTTACTATTTAATTTCGCGTTCAGTATTCGTTTATTGCGTGAAAAGGTAAAATATCACATTTCTTCTTTTATTTATTACATCCAAAAATCACGTTATTACGTTATTGCCTATATCAACCCACTGCTGGGTGTATGCATTTCCCAAACAGTTCCAAAGTTGCTTATCTTGTGCGACGCGATTCCGGTTTGCTGAAAATTGTCAACATAGCGAGAAGGTCTAACCTGTTGATATTTGTATTGTTTACATATTGCGAAGTATTTAATTTCGATTTGAAGTCACTCGTCGGTTACAGTTTTAAGCTGGAAATTTCGATTTGATTTTTAATATTTTATCAATTAGTGCTTATACTAGTCGTAAAATAAAATTCGCGTTCTGACGGGTTTTTGTAAAAACTATCCTGTTTTGTTTATGTCTTAACGTTCTTCATTCTTCTTCGTTTAGATGCGGTTGATAATATTAAAACGAAATGTAAATTTGTAATATACTTAAATTAATATTTTATATTTGAATTGTTAAATTTGTAATATACTTAAATTAATATTTTATATTTGAATTGTTAAATTTGTAATATACTTAACTTAATATTTTATATTTGAATTGTTAAATTTGTAATATACTTAAATTAATATTTTATATTTGAATTGTTAAATTATAATACTTTATTATTTTACAAAAAAGAGCTTTTTCAATTTTGTAAAAATACCGAATAAATGCTGCGTTTCTGGATGCAATAGTAACTATAGCTCAATTCTAAAAGATTCGAACAATAAAGCGGTAAGTGTTTTTAAATTTCCGAAAGATACTGCTCTTAAGTTGTTGTGGATAAAAGCAATTCCTAGGTAGAATTTTGAGCCGACAATTTTTAGTGCAGTATGTAAACTGAATTGTACTGCGTCCGATTCTATTTAATTAGCAACCTGGGACCGAAGGAAATTTTCGTTTGCAGAATTGAAGGAAAATTTTAATTTCGATAAAAGCGACGAAAACAATTATTTCGAAACCAACATATGTGATGCAAGACTTCCTTATTTTGGAAATGAATTATTTACGGTGAATGAAATAGACATTTCTGCAAAGATATATATTTCGTGTATGAAAAAAATTGGAATGTTCACAGTGTGCCAGCATTATTAATTAAAGAGAATAAAGCCATTTTTATAAATGATAAATATTTTCATACTTTGCAAAGAAATGAATTGTCGATTGCTACTGAATTGATAATTTCTGTTTTACTTCACATGTGTTCCATTTTAGAATTTATTGTAAATGATTAAATATGTTTGAATAAATTTCTACATAATACAAAATAGAAAACTCTTCTTTTCAAACTAACAATATATAGTATCGAAAATGAAGGCTTTTATTCCGAATTTTTAGAATCGTGCAGTAATTGTGAAATACATTAATAAACTATGTTCAATGTTTGCTAATATATTATTAAATAATTATTGCAACCAAATGAATATGACTCGGAAGAAACTCGTATTAATGATGATTTCGTTTTCAAAAATTTCGAAAATGTGTAATTGAGTACGCTTAAATAATTACTTATTGCCGGCTCCAACTGATCAATTAAATTACAGATATATTTAATAAACTTATTTTAGCGTATATGTGTATTATGTATATACGTGTATATATATATATTACTGATACTGCTTTTAATGTGATTGAACTGTTTACATATAAGTAAACTAATACACATTACAGTGGCGTGCGGTGAGTTTCTACAGAGTAAGCGATAACCATATAAAGTGTAATACTATACAAACGAAAATTTATTTTAAAAAAACACATGATGATACATCTATTTAATATAAATACAAAATCAATTCGACGATCTACTTTAATAAAGTCAGTTATAACAAAATCGTAAAACGTACCAATCAGTTCATTTTGTAGCTGATTTAACAACGATTTTTCAATGGATATTAAAAATAAACCACTTATGTCCCTGTGTCGACCTCTGATAAGATTTTATTCGTTTCAACGCTGAAAATGACTTCTCTACACTAGTAGTAGTAGTAGTAGTGCTAGGTATTGTCAATACCTAATTTGTAAACTTCAGACAATGTCTCATATCTCATCGAACTCTGATGCCTTCATTGCTTCCACTAATTCATATGGATTCATTTTATTGAGGTCAACGCCCGTATACACTGTTAGCAATTTGATTTTTCAGCTTTACATCATCGAAAAAATCGCTATAGGATTGTTTTAAATTTTAAATACTTCATTTGGATTTTTTGTTATACTCTTCATATTTACTTGTATGTAGAAGCGATAAAAATTTCAGTTTATCAAGATTTGCAAAACGTTCACTCAGCCGTGTTAGAACATTGCCAAAAATTTCGTAGAATAATGCACGCGCATGAGTTTCTTCATTTTCTAGTTCTGATAGTTTTTGTCTTTTTCTCACAACAAATTCTTCGTTCTCTTTTGACTTCACATAATTCCGTTTGTTTTTAAAGATCGCATCGTTTCTATATTTTTGGATTTCCACATGAGTTTCTTGAATTTTATTCATGCAACATAAAATATCTAATTACTTTTCTTTGTAAAATATCGAATAAGACATCAGTTAGCGCGAATATTCTGGAAAAAATTTCGATTAAGAGAAAAGTTTGAACTTCGCTAAAAAGATTTATGAATCCTTGGGCTGATATTACAGTTTCGGTATACCACTGCTCCGAATTTTCAATCACAATTTGAAAGAACGCAGTGAAACAATGATGATAGTCTTTTACTGTATTATTAATCTAGAAGAGAAAGGGTTGGTGCATTTCTTTGCCTTTTTTTTAGTGCCAAATTCACTAAGTGCATGTGCACGTTTTGTCGTTTACATTCTTTTATATTTGAAGCGGACTGTGATAAAACTAAATTCAACGAATAACTAAAACAATGGACAGATAGTGCTTTCGAATATAATCTTTGGAGTTTTGTACATAAACCTCGTACTTGTCCTGCCATAACCGCTGTCTCATTATATGTTTGAGCCACAAGTTTCTGAATTAAACCATATTTTTCGATAATACTTTTGGCATACTCAAGTATACCATCAGCAGATCGATCTGCACTAACATTATAGATTTAATAAATCTCTCTTGAACTTTTGCAGTGTAACTGAAAACTACAGACAGCTGTGATTTATTTAAAATGCCCTGGGTTTCGTCCAGTAATATAGGACAGTATTTCGTATTTTTTATTTCTTCTTTTATCTTAGTTTGAATACTTGCATGTGCCGAAGAAATTAAATCATTCTGAATACGATTTGAAGTACCGCGGATCGTTGTATAAGTCTCTATGTGCGTTTTTAGGATCATATCATACTTCGAAAGTAATTGCAAAAGGTCTACATAATTTCCACCATTATTGGAATCAGCCTTTTTAGGGTGGCCACGGTATGTAAACTCATGAACACCGAGATAGCATACTGCATCAATTAATCTTTTTAAAATGTTTCTATTTTGTAGTACAATCTCATTATGTTTCATGACTTCAATTTGTACTTGATCATTTAATTGTAAATCTATGCGCGACTTATCAAATTTCTTCAATTTCACGGAGGAAAAAATATGACTCTGAGAACGTTCATGCTTTTTAACCGCATTGATCAAATTATTAAAGTTATCATATCCGTGAGTCGGATCATTCCATACATTTTTTTTTCAATGCCAAATAATAGACACGGCCAACAAAACAGTTTTCCATTATCTTCACAACCAGTTAACCACAAAATGTTTTCATATTGAGATATTTTAAAATGTCCTGTAAAAGTTGTACTACATTTCTTTTGTTCAGCTTTTAAAGATGGTAATAATTTATAATTGCTAACTGTTCTTTAAAATTAAATCACGAAAACGGCTTTTCAATGAATTCCCGAACATGCATTTTGTTTACAAAAAAAAATTGACCGTACAGCTTACACAAATCACATGTATTTAACCACGTTAAACGCCATCTGAAAACGATGTTACAGGCGCTTACCATCCGTGTCCTTTCGTCATATTTACGCGTCTAGCATGTTCTTGTTCAAGGTCACAACCTATAGTCCTTCATCTCTTTTCACGTATCCTAATAGAATCAATTCTCTATGTAACCAGATAATACGACGCGCCTGTATAACACAACGCATACACTAAGTATAACACTTCAGTAGGCAGCCACGCATCACACGCAGTTGTTCAAGTAATAATCGCTTTCTGTTTTATTAATATTCTATACCTTTATAAGTTAGGATAAAAAAATTATTTTCTCAGAATTTTACGGGCTTGCTGACCTAGAATGCACTCCGCTGACACATTACATATATAAATATAATAAATGTAACTTAAAAAAAAAGAGATGCTTTAGTTTGAAGGCTTATGCTAACCGGCCTTCTAAGTAAGAAGAATGCGACGCTGTATTTTGATCAGTACGACTTTCTCTTAACGACGGCTATGCTTTCACGATGCCATATCCGTATCTATTTTCTAACTGTTGTGTTCTCCTTTTGATGGAGTTTAACTGTCTGATTCCTATTTTTTCACAAACAAATCGGCTATTTCATTATGTTTTTTTTTTATGTTTAATTCATTAGATAAGCTTACTTCATTATTAAAATTAAAGCGTTTCCTGAACAATACAATGTTGACTTGATTATTGAACTTACCTTTCGTGTAATAAGTAACGTATCCCAGACCTGTTTATACATTAATGTATTTAAGAAACGACGCCCTAAATTAGTATAAACGCATTTGAAATTTTTCTAATTTTTGGTACTTCCCTTAAACTCGCCATTTATTGGTGTAATTTTAATAACTTCATTTATAACCAGATGCTAATTTATGTTTCTAAATTTGCGCTATTATCGTTAAATATAACAGAATTGATCAACTGATTTCCTTCCTAAGTATACAATCATTTAATTTGAGTAGCGTGCCTAGATGCAAATAATGCAAGTAGATACAGCGTTTGATAATAGATTATTTCATCTATAACATTACTGTATCGTAAACATAAATCGGTTATTTATAAAGGCAATACCTTGACATTTAGAATATTTAATAACATATTCAATATGCGAGTTACGAAAATTTAAAAAAAAAAAAAGTGATTTATTGAAAATTGTGTTTTTTATAAAACATTTTCTAAAATATGTGTTCTTTGTATGTGGCGCTATCTAACGGATTTTAAATGAACTATATTGTTTTTTACAGCAGTCTACAGATGGCACGTCTTTATCGATATAACAATCTCGATCATGATGTTTTGAAATAACTTTGTTTATGGAGCTGTTTATTTAAAACGTAATTATTTAAAATTAGCTTAAAAAAATTATAGTTAGGTATCGAAAATGTAACTACACGAATTAGGTAAATAAAAATCATACAAATTGTACTTTATTTTCCATGGGAATAAGTATTCAGTTTGTTTTTTATAAAGTTACTACTATTAATAAATACAGAACGACAAATGCTGTTATATGTATTGTGTTATACCATTACCTGACTAATTCATTATAAGCACTGAAGGATTTAATTGTTAGATTTTATGTGGTTATTTGTGTGGAAAGTAGAAAAATATGTTCGAAAAACAAACTAATTGTTTATCTGCATTATAATAAAATTTCAGTGCTGCAAGGGATCTAAACTTGAAATTTTCCTAATGTTAATATATACAGATTATAAAAACGTTGTTACGTTTTCTAAATTTGAATTAAAAATCAAGTTAATATCATCGATACGTGATGATAAATTCAATTTTTATATAAATATTTGAAATCAGACAACAAGAGGAATATTCCTTTTTTGATTTACCGTATATAATGATTTGACTATTAATAATAACTTTGTAATCTATTTTTAAATGATATTTTTTAATAATATCGTTAGAAATTGTGAATTGTAATTTTAGAGAATGTAATATTGAAATTTAATTTCACAATTAGTTGAGAAAGTTATTTATCCTAACTGAACTGGTTGTTCGCGCTCTTCAACTTTATTTATTTATTTATTTATGTATTTGCGTGTAATTTTGTACAATGTGTTAACTTTACTTTCCGTGTTCGGAAAACTCACGCATCAGCCCGGGCGTAAATGCCTTTGTCATTTGTCGATCACAAATCGGCTATATCACAATGTTCGTCCATCAGTAGGCAGCATAGCACATGCGTAGACGTTTGAATATCACCGCAGTCATGATCGTCAATAATACCCCATTCATTCAGAATAGCTTTACACTCTGTCATTTCGGTTTTCAATCGATAAAGAGACCGTCAAATCTTACACGATAAATCATGATCTGGTGCTAGCTTCTTTTGAAGACTCTGCGGGTTAGTTTCAGCTGCGGTCTTCCACGATAGCTCTCTCATAAATCCTGGTTGTTCCATCGGTACAGTATTCAGGGAACTCTTCCTGGATTTAAGTCGACTTCTTGAAACAGTGTGACCATAAAGGGGATGTCAGTCGTCCAGCATTTGCTTGGCTTGTTCCTTATATTATTTTCTTGAAATAGCGACGTTCACTTTACGATTAAATCTGGCTTTACAAAGACTGCGCTACCATATCGATGTGGTCATTCAATTATCAGTTCATTCCACTTACTTTTAGTCTATTTCCATGGTAATTGCACGATACGTCTCTCTTGTACTAGAAATATGTCGCACACATTTTCTTTACATATTTCCGATAGAATTACTTCGTTATCCTTAGAGATAATCCTTCAACATTAATAGAAGTTGTCATAATAGTTGATCCTCAAAAGGTTCTTTTACCAGACTGTTGGGAGTGTGAAAATTAGCCGGGCATGTTTGTCCGTTTCCAGAGGACGCCCGTTTGCTTATCATCTTTCATAAATATATTAGGAATCTTCGAGGAGGCTCTTCTTGTGTCACCTGTATATTGTGTCGTTTTGGTTTGGTTTTATATATTTTTATATTTTATTGAATTTATACACGCCTATTTATTTTATACAAGTTGAAATTTATGAATCACCATTATTTTCGATTGGTATTTCTGCAATACGTACCACACAGATGATATTCTGTGTTCATAGAGAAAAAATTGAGATCACACTACTATCATTCCGGTTATATATGTCATTTGATCGCCTATTCGTTGCAACGTCGATGCGTTAATATATAGCTACTTACGGAATTTCGGAATTCAATCGTTGGACAAATTATTGTTCTAACTTTGTACGAAAGTCGGATATTTTGGTTTCGTTATTGTTATATTCCGTCGATTTGAATTTAACCGTTTTATAGTTTTATTAGGGATTTTCAATTATACACTTCTTTGTGTATATCATATTTATCGTCGAACATAAATCAGTGAAAAATATGTAAATATGTTACGTTATTTGACACTAAGTGTATTCTCACAAATCGGCATATTTAGCTACTCCGATAAATTAGTCAGATAGAAAAACAAGTCATCCGAAAATGATAAAAGCCATCATTACAGAAAAACGGCGACTAAGAAGAGTTTGGAAATATCATAGGACCCTAGTAAATAAAAATGCACTAAACAAAATGAGTAAAAAAATGAAGAAAACAC
This sequence comes from Coronaproctus castanopsis, assembly GCA_032883995.1. NCBI lineage: Eukaryota > Metazoa > Arthropoda > Insecta > Hemiptera > Monophlebidae > Coronaproctus > Coronaproctus castanopsis. The sequence continues at coordinate 158,453,135 of CM065053.1, read as the reverse complement.
TCAGGCATGAAAAATGAAGTTTTTCACGAATATCTAACAAATCTTACACCAACGCAAGAATATAAAGAAGAATCATGTATCTCAGTATCCACCAATTTTGATGGAAAACCAAGAGCAGATCAAGAAAAAGCGGAGGCATTCGGTAAATACTTCTGCAAAATTTTTCACCACGATAATTACAGTACATTAACTCCTGAAGGGGAAAATATCTACAACTATTTGAAATCACCATTTTAGATGAAGCCACTCTGTATCACCATTGGAAGTGAAAGCATGTATACGAAAACAGCTTCACCTAAAAAATCACCCGTTATGATTTAATAACCTCAGTAATGCTTAAAAATTTGCCATGGAAACAAAAGTCCTAACGTATATTTTTAACGCGATTCTCCGTACTGGCCATTTTCCTATCCAGTGGAAATTCGCATCTATAATTCTGCTGCAGAGCCAGGGAAAACGGAAGAACTAGTCACATCATACAGACCCATCAGCCTACTACCGACTATGTCAAAATTGCTTGAAAAACTAATTTAGAAAAGACTAAAATCAATTATTGATGATAAAACACAATACCTGATTGACAATTTGGTTTCAAAAACAAACACAGTACAGTAGAGCAGACTCATCGAATAGTTAACTTAATCAACAGTAATTTCGGAAACAAAAAATGTTGTTTTTCCTCGGCATTGAGAAAGCTTTTGACAAAGTGTGGTATACATGTCTATTATACAAGCTAAAACTTAACTTGCCACACCGGTACTATACACTATTACAATCTTACTTAACGGATAGATACCTTCAAGTTAATATAAACGGTGCTCGATCACAAAAATATATGCTATACACTCGGGTGTGCCTCCGGGAAATGTACTCGGTCCGTTCTTATACTAGATATATACATCTGATTTTCTGGAAAACAGGTACACTACTACAGCCATCTTTGCGGACGATACGGCGGTATTATCCACTGACTGTAATCTAACAGCTGCTGCCACACATCTCCAGAATCATCTTATGCAGTTGGAGAAGTGGTTTAAACTATAGAAAATTACAGTTCATGAGTCTAAGTCTAATCACCTCCTTTTTAAATTAAATAAAAAATTTGCAAATGCGACGATCCAGTTAAATGGAAGAACGATTCCAGCTATAAATAAAATGAAATATTTAGGACTACATTTTGAAAAGATCATATTCTGGTTGAACGGAAACAACTGGGTCTGAAACTGCAAAGTATGAGCTGGTTGATGAATAAATACTCATCACTGTCTGTAGAAAATAAAGTTCTACTATATAAAGTAATACTAAAACCAATATATGGGCCTACGGAATAGAAATCTCGGGAACAGCAAGCGACTCGCAAATAAAAATACTCCTGCGTTTTCAGGCAAAGGTCCTGCGCAACATTATCCCGCGGTATATTCGTAATGACGATCTTCATAAGGGCCTTCACATGCCAACTGTAAAGGAATCTCTCAAAATCCGCAAGTGAGAGATGTATCCAGTGATTACAACACCGTGTAAATCCACTGGTAGCCTATCTCGAGAATAACAGCGTTCAATTTCAACGTCTGAAAAGATTTACGCAAGTGGAGCTATGTAGCCGATCTTAACTAATGTTTAGCAAATAAAGAATGACTGTCGTTGGACAGCGTTCTGTTACCATTCCATAAAATAGGATAGATTGTATGCAAAAAAAAAAATTGATACTAAATTGCGTAATTACAACGAATAGATTTAGGATTATTATAATGAACACTAGAGAAATTAGAACGATTTTCAAATGATGACTGAGGAAGATGTTTTAGCTTTTGACGCGATTTATAACACTTATTAAAAAATAGAAATAATAAATGCTTATTATTTGACAGCTTGAAGATAATTATTTCATCGTTTTGTGTTTCTGACCTTTTAACTATATTTACATTTACGTATAGCGAGAATGTTTACCACACACACGGTGATGCGTTGTGTGATACGCTGGTAGCGAATATTCGTTATTTTTTAATTTAAAACGAAATAATGAAGGAAAATCTCTGTTATAAACGTCCGAATAATAATACAAAGTGGTGATTTATTATTTTTATGTATAGTTTTTTTTTTAAGATCGTTACTAAAAGTGAAACAATGAATGGCCAAAATTTGAATTAATAATTTTTTTATACAATCCATCCTGGACGTTATCGTTAAATAAGACGTCTCTTATGAGTAATTATTGTAGAATGGAAAATTGAAGTATCGTTTTTCATATTTCTGGATGCTAGTTTATTTTTCTTAATGACAGGATAATTTATTAATTCATCCCTACGCTTTCTGGCGTTTCGTAAATTTCCCCTTATAAATATTACCATGGTCATTATCATCATTTTCATTCTGCATTTATATTATTATTGTCATGCATTCAATTATTCTTATTATTATATAATAATTTTCATTATATTTTTGTATATTATAATGTTATATAAATGTTATATATATATATATAATATGTATACATATACATGTTGAATTCAATTGGCATTAAGATGTAACGTATGTCTCATACTATGGTATGATTTGTATTTTTTCAATGCTTAATCTCCACATCCGGCAAGACGATTAATGAATAGACCACTGCTTCGATGGCTAGTATAATGGAAGCAAATGCTCGACTTTCATTTTGTATCTTTTCTTCTTTGGAACCAGCCTATTGTTCTGTTTTGAAAACGAAAAGTCCAAAGCAAAATTGTAGACTAACTATTCCTACAATTTTAGTTTTCCCGGTTTATTGTATTCACATCTAACATCTCCGTCTGTATGTTGGCTCTTTAAATTATATATATATATATATATATATATATATATATATATATATATATATATATGGATGGATGTATTATATGGATTCCTAATTTTCAGCTGCCTACTATTTGACAAATGAAGTTTATAGGCATGATTTATAAATCTGTTCTTATTTCTGGCGAACCAATCTGCTTCTGTTATGTGTCTATGTTATACATCTGTAAGAAAGAGTAGTAATTATGAACTTTTTATTTTATTTATTTATTATTTACGCATACGTACACGTTTTTATTTTTATACTGTATGGCGAATTTCTTTAATTGTAAAAACAGAAAAAAATGTATTTCGATTTAGACGTCAGTTTTCTATTGTTTTTACGTTTTAGCTAGTTTCTGACCATCTAAACAACGAACAAAGAATTTAAACTTTGTTTTTTTATTTAAAAAATCACATTTTCTGTTATTAAGCCATTATCAAATGAACATAAAAATAAAAAAATATATAAATTATTTTTTTAAACAAATGTAAAGAATATAGGTATACAATTTACAAAAATTATCAAAATAAAAGAAAAAACAGTTTTTATAAAACAATCCGATAGCGAATGTGCTAAACAACACCATCTATAATCAGTAATATAAAATTTCAACATAACAGGAAAGCACAGAAAATAGTAATAAGAACTTCTGTGTAATATAAAAATTGTTGAACTTTATAATATAAATCTTTGAATTAATTCTTCGTCAAATTTAATAAATTACTTTTATCTCTTTCTTTTATTATTTACATTTTTTATAAATGTTTTCCTGTATGTAAAATTTTATAATTTTTTTTATATGACTTATTTTGTGTTTTTTTCTTTACAATGTTTTTTGAATAATGGTTTTTCATAATTGTTTACATTAGACTTTAAATTAAATTTTATTGCGAATAGTCTGTCTGTTTCTCCTATGTATCCTTTTTCGCATTAATCAGAATTTAATTTATGTATTTAATATATTTCTATCTTTTATTTTGTTTTTAACGGCTGATTTTAATAATGTGTTATTTCTTCTCATTGTTAAATCTATATATTGCATTTGTTTCGATTGATCAGTAGTTTTATCGTAGTTACGTAATAGAATATATTCTGTTTAAATTATAATGTCGCGTTATTGTAATTACCGTAATTGATTTCAGATCATTTTTTTTTTTTTTTGGAGCCCAATTCGTAAAAAACGACGGGGTAAATATAGTGTGTAAATGAAATACAAATACAGTAGAAATAACAAATTATACAGAACCCGGTCAATTAAGTTTATGGAATTCTGAACAAACTGTTTTATTATCAGATTTAATCTATATACCACATATTTAGGCTAGGTGCACATTTATTCTCCGATGATTTATTTCTGCAACGGTGAAAGTATTCACAATTTTAAACAGTTCTCTATTATCGCTAAAATCTTTATTACAATTATTACAGCCTGGAGAGAGTGTACTCTTAACAGTATCCAGAAAGTTACATGTTACACAGTTGTCGGAGTGTGCGATGTTATATTTGTATAAATAATTTTTAAATAAGCCGTGGCCCATAATAAATTTATACGTTAAGAAAAAAACTGCGTATATGATGTATTACTGAATCTTCAATGTCTGTGGAAAAAGTTTTTCAGCTATTTATATTCATTCTACTGTGATTGAAATTTATTTGTATATATCTAATACGTGTAAAAACTGTTTAAACGTTAAATGTTTTTGTTCATGAATGAAATAGGGTTGGTCGATATTTTGAATTTATATTATTCTTTTATGAAAAATATGTTTCACTATATTTAAAATTAGTGGTTTGATTCCTGCAATGACAATAAATAGCTGGTATGTATGTAGGTTTTAATCTATTTTATCGCTCTAGTTCTTTGAAAGCTTTTTAATATGTTCTAAACTCTTTTTATTTTAGCATAACTTTACATATAAAGTACGTTGGGTAACACTACACATTTATATAATGTTATTCCTTTTTTTTTTTTATATAATTTAAACGGTTATTATTATACAATTCGTTAAATATAATTAAAAATTTATTTATTTTGCTAGTAGTATATTGGAAGTGTGAATAAAATTTTAGGCTGTTATCTATTATTACATCTAAGTATTTAATTCGACTAATCGTGCTGATATTTAATCAGTGTTGCGCAAAGTAATTATCCTTTAATTTTTTATTAAATAACATATAATTTGACTCGCAATCGTTTTTATTTAAATTATATTGTTTTAACCAATTTGCGAGTTCTGTATAAAGTTGGAAAATTTTTGTTTTTTAAGGCATTTTCACACTCGTCAGCAATTATTATTGCGATATCATCTATAAATGTAAATACCTGCACATTATTTGATATTATGCATTTGCGAGAAAACTATGTTCCACAACTATGTTATTAAAACAGACCCTTGTGGCACCCCCATAGTGGTTTCTAGTTTTTTAAAGCAATTTTGGAAGTAGATAAATTAGGGTTTTTATTCTTTCTAGGTATAACAGTTTTGATTAATTTCCACCCTTGAGGATAATAATTGTATTTAAACGGTTAGTAACTTTCGGAATTACTTCTGGAAATTCATTATGAAATCTTTTAATAAATCCATTTGATATTCTGTCTAGTCCCCTGTTGACACATTATTTTAAAGTAGTTTAATAAGTACGTTAACATCTTTAGTGATCGATATATTTACATTTGAATCTCGTATACTTGCGGTTTGAAGTGTTTTTGATTAATAGAAATTGGTATGTCATTTTTTTTTTAACTTTGTTGGTTAGTAATTTATATTTTAATCCATACATATTTTTATCATCCGGCAATTTTGTCCAAGATTTCTTTTTTAATCATAAACTTATATTTGTCAAAATTTGCTTTATAATTATCGTAATAATTTCCTTTTGCACGTGTACTTTTAGAATTTTGGATAATTTTTGTATAAATTATTTACTTTTTTTTTTTTTTTTTTTTTTTTGTGTGTACTTCACCAGTATACCGATGACCGGATGTTGGAGTATGAACTTTCTAGAACTGTATTGATATAATTTTGATAATTATTAACCTTGTATTTGTTGAATGAATTTACTTAAGTTGGCTGTTAACTTATTATAATTGATTACTTTAATAACTGTTTTTTGTGTTTTACCTGCAATCATACTTATATTATAGGATCTGGTATTTAGTTTGTAACTGATTTCCCATTTGTGGACTCGATCAAGTAAGTGGTTTAATAAAGTTAGATTTATTACGTTTTTTCGCTTATTTCTTTTAAATTTTTAATCTTTAAAATTTGTAAACTATTTAATTGTATTAAATTCGTTAACTCCTTTCCTCTTGTATTGTTCGCCGTATCCCGTAGTAGTGTCGAGAGTTTAAATCTCCTAACCATATAAATTTTTCTAAAATTTATTATTACAAATATACATATAAATAATTTGGAAATATTGTGTGGATACGCTATTTGGTGGTATGTATGATAAAATAAATATAATGTCATCAATTTGGACAAACATAATATTAAAATTATTATGCATAAAAATAGTTTTTATAGGTATTCTTATGCGGTAAATTATCATTAGTTTTTTATATATTATTTTCTTATAAATGATGTGTGTACATAATTACTTTTACACTTATCGCACAGAAGTACAATATAAATTTTTTTAGGGATGATTAAACATCTGTAGCTATTCTAGAGTGATTTTCATTATATTGTAACATGTCTATCATTTAATTACTTATTAATCCAAAAAAAAATATATATATTATTAGGGTATAATTTTATGGTTATGTAATAATAATATAAGCCCGATAGCTACTACGGTTTTAGTATTAATATAATGTATATATATTTAAAGGAGTATAGGGCCGTATATACTTCAGCATTTTGAAGAGCTAAGAGAAATGCAATATTTATAGGAAACGGAACTTTAAGGCTGTGAAGAGCTTGATAACACGAAAATTACTATGATGGGAACACTCGATGTGGTCCGCATCGGCCACTAAATGAGTATCCATAGGATGAGCTTGATTGGTGGTAGTTGAAATCGTTTCCGTGTTAATTAGGTGGTCATTTTTATGTGTCTGTAAATTTGTGTTTAATCGCGATCTCTTGTTTTAGAGTGTGTGGTCGTTTGCTGGCTATTTATTTTTGTTCACTTTTTTCCTCTGATACTGTAGGTTTTTATTTTGTTTTGTTAATTTTGGAATATTGGTTTATCTGTCGCCAAATTATTATCTTTTTTATTTTGTAGGTTAGCGGATAATAAGCTAGATTCTTGGTTTAGCCTGTACATTTTTTAGACAATTTCATGATGTAGGTGTGTTTCACCAAGTTGTTCGTCTTCGTATTTAATAATGGTAGACTCTGGTATATCTGCTTGTTCTGCCTTAAATTACGTACACTCGTCGTCGACAAAAACTAAAAATATGCTTATAATTTTCATCAGCGAGACCAGCTTTAATGAAATTTATTGGGGTGGTTAGTTTTGATATTAACTAGAGCCTGTTCAAGTATATAGTTTTGGCATGTGCGGCGAATCATTAGACAACAGACTATTTAGCTGGAGTAATTAATTTACGTGTCGTAATATCTATATTATTTAAATTAAGAGATAGATAATTTAAAATGAATCGGTTTGTTACGTTTACGTTAGACAAATACATACATACGCGCTTATGAGATATTGGTGATGAAAATAATCTAATTGTTTCGGACCAACCTTGTTACCAACAGCTTCTACATAATTACTGAGTGTGTTATATTATCCTCTGCATCCAGTATAATAGCTTGTTGTGTCGACTTGGGAATTTTGTGGACTCGGCCACTTTGTTATACACTGGTGCTCCATCATTCATATTAAAATGGTAAGAGCAGCAGCATATATTCGATTTATTGCGTTATTGATTAGTACACGTACACGAGTAAGATAAGATAAGAATAGAAAACAAAAGTTGAAGTTTAAACTTTTCAACGACGATATCGAGCAATTTTTTTTTTTTAAATTTTCAAACCATTAGTTTAAAATTATTATTGTAAAATTTATTTATTGTGACTTAAAGGAAGCGCAGGTAGTTAATGTCGAAATTTAATTGGTAAAAAAGAAAAAAAAAAGGTATTCAGATTAAAATTTGAGAACAGTTCGAATGATTATTTTAAGTTATTTATTATTTGTTTAAATTGGATTTCTGTGCATGTTTATGATTATCGCTCGTTTTGTTACTATTTATATAATAACCTTAGAATCGTAACTGTGAGTAAAAGTTAATTTCGTATTTTTCCGAATTTGAGAAATAGTCTGACATTCCATCTGTGCTTCTAGTGATTTATTGCGGATAAGTTTACGTTGCTAACAACACATTCTGTTATTTATCGTGTCCAGTAATCGAAGTTAATACGGTGAGTATTATTTACTTCGCATTATGATATATTATAAGTGAGTATAAAATACTTCCCATTATTCAATTAAGATAGATGTTTGTGAGTAAACTTTACTCATTGTTTATATATATATATATATATATATATATATATATATATATATATATATATATATATATACTTATGTGTATAATCATGAACAAATTCGTTTTTTGCCTTCAGATTATTTTACGAATTAAAATGGATACATCTTCTTCAAAATTTCTGAATGAGAATACAATTTTTATTGGATAATGACTCTTCCAATGATGATGATCCAGAGAATTTAGAGTGTGATAGCTGAGAAGAGTCTGAGGATAATGAAGTAACATAAACAGAGGAAGATCAAGAAGAATATGAAAATAAAATATTTCAGCTATGGAATAACGGCGACTGTGATTTTTGATAATGTAGATTAGCGTGTTATAGTTATTTGTAAATAAATGAAATGTTTTGACTATTATTTTTATAAGGACAAAACCATCTAGAAAAAGACAATAACCTGATTGTAGTAATGTTCCGGCTGCTCCTACAGATAATATTGCACCGTCAACATCAGCAAAAACTGAAAATAGAAGAACTTGTTTCAACCATCAATAACTTTAACTGTAACATAATAATGTATAATTAGTTCACTAATGTTGAACCTGCAAACAACCTTATACAGTCTCATAGTTGTACAATATTAGGTACTACATATGAAAAAACAGATACCACAACAATTATTACATACGAACAAGAGATCACCTAATAAATCTATTTTCATTTATGGCAAATTTCATACAAACCTGATCATAATAAAAATGTTCTCCTTCTATTCGCCATGCATACAGAAGGTGGTATAAATGAAAACGCTAAAAAAAGCATATAATGCCCTTCGGCATATATATGAGTCCGTTACTTCGTTGACATACCTAACACAACAAATCGTGGTTTGATAGGCGGGTGTTGCTGTATATATATATGTGTGTATTATATATATCCGTCTATTTCCGCTCGCTTGTTCGTTTTGCGGGTTAACTTCCTATATATAACGCGCTAATAGAAGTTTCACTTCAAAAAGGTAGCTACAAATACTTCCGGTGCCACATCGATAGACATCCAGAAATATTGTGTTCCACTATTCTAAATGAAGGCGCACGAAAATCACTTGTAAAAAGCCAATATTCGGTGAACATAAAAAAGAAACATATTAGAGGCCTTCATTGTTAAAATTAAATACCCAACATTCTGATTATACTTATTATTTTCTCGCGTTATCATTTTTAAAAACATTTTAATAGTGTTGGTAAGATTTTATCAGCGATTGAATATTCCTTAAACAATTGTTGTTTTTGTGGTCAATTTATAAACTTTATCGATATAAAGTAAAGATTTTAAATAGTGTATTTATTACCTCCATAAGTTATAGATAATGTTTTAGTTATACAATTTCATTTCACATAGTTGTATTTAATTTAGGTGGTATAAAAAATAAGTGAAGCGAGTAAACTTTACTCGTGGTGATGAAAATGTATTTACTCAAAAACAAGTTATTATTCTAGGGTTTATAAATAATAGGGACATCAATTAGACGATAAATATTAAGGACAAATAGTTGACATTAAAATCGATATTACTAGTCAACTGTCGGTAACTGTTTCATCGTCGTAAATTAGGATATATATATATATATATATATATATTAAATGTATCATGCTCAGTGTTTAATTGTGCGATGGTGTGTTAATATACGCGTGCCACAGAGAAAGGATTTAAGCGTGCTTATTAATTTTAAATGCAGTGTAGAATTTTCAAGCGGACGTAATTACTACGTGCTTTTAAATAGCAATTTGCAAAATTATTCGAGCTTCATTAAACGTTCAAAAGAACATAATAGAGATAATTATATATAATTATTCGCTCTATAATTTATGGAGTTTCTGCATTGTGTTCTCGGCTCTAATGAATTTTTTTTTCTTAGGTCAATCCCTTAATTTATTCATTTCGGGACTGTGAAATTTTGATGAATTGTAATTTACGTACATAATATGGCGATGTTTTATTGCCAATTTTTTCGAGTTTTTTTTTTTTTTATGATGATGCCTTTACAACCTACCCAACGTGATACTGCACGTACTCATATTTCTATAATAGTCGACAACTTCTCTAGAAAATATCTCTATGTCCGGAAATAGATGTAAATTCTCAAGATGAAGAAGAGACAATAAACCAACCAAATGGGTTAGTCTCTATGTTCGGCAACGAACAATAAGACAAGGATGATGAACTTTTTTTTTTATTATTAACGCTCATTTATGTTCCCCCCACCCCACCCCCACATATATAAATATAAAATTGTAGTCGGGACATTTAGGAATTGGTTTATCGGCGAAAAATCAAATTAATCTTCTTGTTGCGGACTTCGTTTCGTCACTCGGAAATTCAATTGACGTCATCGTGGTACATGGTCGCGCCATTAAATATTCGTTTATCTCCTATAAACGGGTCAGTATGCCGTCTTATTGACGCCAATAATTAAGAATGAAAATTGTAGTAATATAAAAGCAATATCGAGAAACGCGTATTTATAATAACGTCCGCGATACTTCCATTTCCATCTTTTATTTTATTATTTTTCCACGTTTATTATTCTACTACTTTATTCAAATTTTAGAAGTACTCTTTTTCTTTCTAGCAGAAGTAGGTTTCTTCAAATTTACGGTTGCATTGGACTGCGAATTTTGTACGTGTAAATATGCACATACGCGCGCGCAACACAACACATACACACGCGCGCGCACGATCTGATTACACGTGTTTTTAGTTTGCTGTTATTGAGAAATATATCGTTCATTATGAAAAAGCGGAAATGAACGTGGTAAATCGATAGAAACTGAAGATAATTTGAAGAAGAAAGTATATTTTATATATATATGTGTTGTGCGTGTGCACGCCTACTCACACGCTGTTACAAAGTGAGAATTTAAGTCTATAATGAACGAAAACATGTACAAACTAGGAGTCATGACGGTAGAGAATAAGCGACGTTCAACAAGTTGCTATTGTTACGAGGAAAGTTGTGCTTTTTATAGAGACAAAATATAACCTTGAAAAGCAAAAGTGGTTTTCAGTTAAAAGCGGTAGTACCGTTCGTTCATTTTTATTATACGGTTATTATTTTTTATTATCATTATTATTCCATTTAATTTTTCTTATTATTATTATCATATATTATTCTTTTCTTCTTTCTCTTATTGTTATTACGTAGTTTGTCCTTTAAATTTAATTTGTGTGAAAGGTTCAATATTTACAAAAGTATAACGTCCGAACAACTTACAAGGAATAAATGAATACGAATGATTTTAATTATATAAATATATATATAAATGAAAAATTACAGTATTAGGATACACTTTATACCATATTCCGTCGTGAATCGCCAGGTTATTAAGAATTAAAGTTGAAGATATATATATATATATATATATATATATATATATATATATAATAGTTGCGGTCGCCTTTTAATTTTATTGCTTTAGATTATTGTTTATTTATTTTTTATTTTACATTAAAACCGGTTGTGATTCTCGCTACCGAACAAATGCATGCGAGTACCCAAAAGGTCGTTGCATAAAAACCTTTTAGGTAGATTTTTTTTTTTTTTTTTAAATATTTGTTTTACATAATTACAACTAGTCCATTTGGACTATCCAGTAATTCTGATATAGGAAAGAAAATTAACGTGAAGAGGTTATCCGTCCAGTGACAGGAGCCTCTTTCCACATAGATGTATGATAAAGGATCGCACTATTATATGTATATATATATATATATATATATATATATATATATCAGCCGAAATCCCAGCAAACAATCGTTAACCTCTATATTCGTTGATGACGCAGAAATTCTAGCTACAGATTACTTTTATCGCATCAATTACGCGCTTAAGTTATAATACAAATGCATTAAAGTTAAGAAAATTATATCGTTTATTACAAATCAATGCCCGACAGAAACGATAGAATAATCACTAATAATATTCTTCTTCTTCTGATCGTATGGCATGATGCAGGAAGACATTATAAAATATTTAAATACTGCCGTTGACACTTTGTGGATTTCATGAAGTGTCCCGTCAAAAGATCTGCCTGGAGAACTGCGAACAATGTGATCGACGGTTTGATATTAGTAGCCGCAATCACAGGCATCGTCATTTTTTATGTTTCACCACGTTAGCAGATCGTTTCAACGTCCTTGTTCAGTACGAATTCGATCCAGTTGTATCCATTCTTTGCGGAGTAATAGCCTTTCACCGCAGCGGTCGGACATGTAATAAGTGCGTGTTTATCTGGGTTCAATGTGTTCCATTGTTGACGCCATGTATTTTTACCGTCAAAGTTCTCTGCAATAAGCTTGTCTACTGTTATATACGCTGGTTTCCTTAACTTCAGCCGCTTTGATTTTACCATGTATCCATTTATTCGGAGACTCTGATTTGCTTCATATTTTGACCATTCTCGTAAGGCTGCAGTTTTTGCTAAGTACCGGGAGCCAAGCAGTAGGTGTTTATTTTACTGTGTATTCGTGATGAGTCTCGTTGTTATATTGAGTTGTGTATCCAGTTTTTTGACGTGACAACTGTTCAACCATATCGGAGCTCCGTATTCCGCAGTGGAGTAAACGATAGATAATGCTGCTGTTCTAAGTGTAGAATCTGAGACACCCCATAATGAACCAGTCAGCTTCTGAATAATGTTATTTCTAGATTTAACTTTCGCTACCGTATTTTCGATATGCTTATTCAATTGTCTATCCAGGGTTATGCCAAGATATTTGGGGCAAGGCTCATATTTCGGTATTTCATTATTGCATCGGATGTTAAGTTCTGTGTTAGCAAGTTGAGATGTTAGGTGGAAACAAGACGTAACTGTTTTAGACTTATTCAGTTGATAACGCCAACGTTTGAAGTATAGTGAAAGATAAGATTTTCTTCCAGTTCTTCCTCTAGGGTAGATATGTCCCTGCTTTGCGCTGCTAGCGCGATGTCGTCGGCGTAAATAAACTTATTCGCAGTAGTTTATGGAAAGTCATGTATATATAGATTAAATAAAATGAGTGGCTAACAAGGATCCTTGTGGGAGCCCGTCATTAAGTCGACGCGGTTTGCTTTCTTTGTCGACGAGCCGATCTGTGAACGAACTATTTGATAGCATTTCGTTTACTACTGCGCAAAGTGTCCTACATGGGAACACTTGTACGAACTTCCACAGTAAACCATGACGCCAAACTGTGTCGTAAGCAGAAGATAAATCTATGAATACCGTGTCTGTTTTAAGCCTTTTCTTGAAACCACCTTCTATAAAGCATGTTAACGAGGCCGCCTGTTCTATACCGCTGCGACCAGGCCTGAACCCTGCTTACTCAGCCGGTACACATTCTTCAATAGCAGGAGCTAATCGATTGTAAAGCATTCTTTCGAACAGTTTGTAACAAGTACTTAATAAGTAGATCCGTCTGTAAGCAATCTGCTTTTGATCCATCCTTGTCTGACCTTAGAATTACGATAAGTAACGAGTCTTTGAAAAGTTTCGGCGGTTTCCCGTTACTTATAATTTCAACTGAAACTTCTCCCGGTATATTTTTGAATCCCGTCTGACTATCTTAACCACGATGTCGTTTACCCTCGAGTGCCTCTAGTCCATTTGCTCGGACCATGTGGCCGAAAAACCAATTCTAATTAACACTTCCGTTAATAGGCGTTTAGGTTCGCCCACCTCGTGCAATATTGATTCACTGGTCCTCATGGCCGTCCATGGAACACGTAGCATACGTCTCCAACACCCAAATTCGAGAGATTCGATGTACTTGCGTTCTGCCTTGTCTATTGCCCAAGGTTTCAGCACCATATAAGAATAATGAAAATATTAATCATTTTACGAGTCTAATTTTAACTTTCCTATTTATCTTTTGGTCACACCAAAATTTAACTAAGCGTCCCATCGCGTCTTTGGTTATCTGCATGCGGTGTCGCAGTTCTGCTTTGCATTCTCCTGTGTTCTCAACAATCGACCCTAAGTAGGTAAATTAATCCTTTTGAGTAAAAACCCTAAACCGCAAGGCAGCGGTTTTGCTATGTGAGGCATATACAGGCGGCCTCAACTCGCCAAGGATTAGTAAGCAATCTTAGGAAGGCAGAGTTTTATAGACAGTTTCCAACCTGTCTCTCTGTCACGTGCTTACTACTCAGTCGCTAATGGAATCATCTGCTTGAGACTTTCCACTAGTAGCCGCTCTTGACCCGCGACTGCTTATTGGTTATTCGCAGCTGACCTACATAATTGTAGACCTTTCCACTATTCGCGACCTGCGGTACAAACTAACCCCGCCCGCCAAGAAATGAGAATATATTATATATATTATATATATATATATATGTGACTGTATGTATCGCTTATAATTAACATTGTTACTACTGTATAAGTCGATATTTATATTATTTTCATCTCTTTACCTATAAGTGTAAACTTAGTTACGTTACAGTTCACTCTACACTATCGAGTATTCAACTTGTTTTGGAATTAATTTAACACTTACCTAAGAAATATGTGAAGCACGTAACACGTATTTCACGTAATTTTTTAATTTACTGTTCAATGGTAACTGACCAAAATGCGTTTAGCTTTTTTAATCGATGAGTAATTGATGAATTATTACATTTTTAAAAAAATTATATTAATAATTTCCACAAAATTAGAAGTAACTCAATAGATGTTGCAAATGAAAATTGGCAGACGTTATCGTAGCACCCCTTATGTATACCGATGCGCTACAGGGTAGTTAAAGGATGTTTGCGTAAAAATTTAAATTACTAGGAGTTTAGTATTTTATTTTTACTATATTATTAGCTTCAAAACAACGTAATTGACGAAAAATTTACTTTAAAGTGAATCAAACATGTTACACTATACAGGGTGACCACCCCCCGGAGAAAACGGATTGTTTCGTTGGTTTTTTTTGATAATTCAAAAACTACTCTACCAACATTTTTGAATGAAATTTTGTAGATAGGAAAACGAGAGATTAGCTTGCACTCATTTGTGGAACGCAATATCGTGTTCGGACGACCGCCATTTGCAACAATACATTCATTCGGTCTTTACACAATTCGAGCACAGGTCGTTGAATTTTTGAAGTAATTTCTTCATAAATTCGAGTTTTCAGGTCTTCCAGTTCTCGCGGAAGTTAAACTCTTAACACTTTCGATACCCAGGATTTTTGCAAAATCATTCCTCAAAATACCCGGCATTTCAAGCGTTTTTTGCGGACTTGTAATTCAATGAATTATTATTTTAATGTAATTATAATGCTACCACCAGAAAGAGGAGGATTTTATCTTCAAAAATATATATAAATATCCTTATTTTATTTAAGTTAACACTAATTAATATAGATGCCAAAAAATGATGTTTTTGATTTATCAGAAAACTATAGATTTATTTTATTTTTATACCGGTGAACTCGGGCCGGGTCGTACTCGGGCGAACCAATTAAAGCCCCTGTAAAGTCTACCCCGAGCTAGACTCGGGGATGATTTATGACATGCCCGACTCTAACTCGGGCTTCTCTATAGAACATACTGCAAATCATTATATATATAAGTTATTTCAATCATGTAACAAATTTTATTATAGTTCTAATGAGAAACAATTATTCATAATAATTATAAATGTTAACATACATACAAATATATGTGTGTGAGAGTGCATGTGTGCATACATTTAGGTCTAACAATAATCTGCTTTGGTATGATAATTCCGAAAACATTCTGGCAAACATAAGCCAACTTCGCAGTCTGGACACCAACCAGCTAGACTCTTTTCTTATCCGTTGTCCAGTTTGTGCTTTACTCTTATCAGCACATACTTTACACGTTCTTGTAGGATTGTGTTTCTTCTCAGTTGGCGGTACCTTGGCAGGAAAGTGCCTTCCAAGCATTCTGCACATAGATGTCACTATCATTTAATATATTATTAAGAGACATTTTTTTTATACAAAAAACTATGTAACAGAAAATTCGGCACAAGGAACAAGATTCTAATCAGTCTAAAAAGTATAAAAGTAAACAAACTCGATATGGTTGAAGAAATGTTCGCATACATCATTTTAGACTTCACAAACTGTCAACAGAGAGCGCTGCATCAAATAAATTATGTTATAACTACTGTATATTATATTCCACAGTGTTTATGAACGAGTAAAATGAACAACAAACGATCCATAAAATTAAAACCATAAAACCGAGCAGGACTCGGGCAAGGTATAATGACGAAAAAAATCATTCCCGTCTCTGACTCGGGCAAGGTATTGAAAGTGTTAAGGTATCCCCACAAAAAAACATCTCGTAACTTTGAATTATTTTCGAAACTCTCTTTGCACTGTCGTGATCGATTCACGTCGAAAATAACGTTCCACGCAAAACGCGCGTTCCTTCTCGTTTTACGATACTACGATAACTGAAACTGGGCAAAAATGAATCTATCGTGTATACACTAAAGGTGGAGTACGCGGTTCATAGCAGTGTTACCAACTGCGCTATTCAAAAACAAATCCATCTTCTCTGGGTCACCTTATATTATATAATATATATATATATGTGTATTATGTATATCGAAAAAAATAAAAGAATTTGAAAATGTATTGTATACCACGTGTATAGACATTTAATTGTGTATGTAGTTAATAAACATGTATTAACGATTAACAGGGATAGAATCGGCGGTCAACAAATTCGAGTGTTCCGTGTTTTATGTTTTGTTTTTTAAATACGTAATAATGAGAAAAAAAATTTCTCCGACGGTAGTAGGGGAAGGCAATTTACTTATCAGGCTGATTTTTGTTGAATTCGTCATCGGAAGTACTAAATGGCGCTGCTGCTGTGTATCTTCGAACCGAGTTAGAAATTAATTAATTATAGGCGAATGTCAAAACTGGAAATAAATTTGGGGCGGACGGCGAGGGAATCAGCGAAAAGTTAACATGTCGCTCACCTGTTCAGCTTGACACGCGGATTAATTCCGTTTCGGTGTGACTCCCCTGCCCCTCTGCATTCCGTACATATTCTGTTCGCTGTTGATGATGATACGTTCTTAATTGGATTTTAACTACGAATGCGTATGTATATGTATGTTGCGCTATTTATACTTTATATAATAGAAACAGGATGAACATTCTCGCTCTACTATTAAATAGAAGTTTATTTTAAGTACTAAGAAATATGTCTTCCAACTAGTAGTACCGAATTTCCATTTTATCCCGAGATGATGGTTCAGTGTCGAAATATTTCAAACGTATGTTTTGTAAGATCACTTCATCGTGTTCCTTTTGATTTTGTCATCAGTGATAAATTAATCCTATTTTTTGTCCGTTTAACCGTTTTTTTTTTTTTGTTTTTTTTTTTTTAAATTAAAATTTTAAATATAATTAGCGGATTCGAATCGGACCTACCGGGTATAAGATGTTATTTCGAAACAAAAATGAACACGACGAAACTCGTAATATCACAAATTACATAATACGCGATAATATGATAGTTTGCTTTTCCAGGATTCGCTTCTGCTTAAATATGATCTAAAAAGCTACAGATTATTTTTGGTAATTTAACAAAATTCTGTGTCCCGCTTACATTTTTTCTATTTTTCAAATTAATGAACATCTCACGTTTTTATCATTCAGAATATTCGGCGTAATACCAAGTATGTAAGTTTTAAATGCGAATCGGACTGCATATAATCCGCTAGAGTGGCAGCTTTAACTGGAACAAGTCCCGTCCGTTTTAGGTTGACCTTTTTGTTTTTCATAATTTTTTGCACTCTAGTAACGTGTGGTGCATGTTTAGTCGTTCGTTACACGTTGAGCAGACAGGTGGAAGGTCTCCGTGTAACAGATGTCGAGACGTAAGCAATGTACCAGGCGTAGTCTAAAGCCGCTTCCTTACGCCTGTTTTTTTTTGTGTGTGTGCTGTCATCCAATATCCTAACTTCGGTTTTATTTGATAGAGGTGTGTATGTGCGCAGTGTGTTTCCCAGTAGTTCTGATATAGTACTGTGACTTTCTGTTTAATGGTTGTGTGTAAACGAGTTTGGTTAGCTTTAACTACTTTCAGGTTTCCGTGGAGTGTTTTAGCTGCTTTATCTGAATTTTCATTACTTAAAATTCCCGAGTGAGCTGGTGTCCAAAGGAAACTCCACTTATTGTTCTGTGAAGGTCAATTTGTATATAATATATTTCGGTGTTTGTATTTTTAATTAGATTTTGGACATACTGCAATAATGCACTAATTAAATCAGTGCATATAACATATTTGTTAGGAACCGTTTGTTTTAGAATGTATTTTAAACCTTTATGAATTGCAATAAGCTCGGCTGTATAAACGGATGTCATTGCAGGTAGTTGGTATACGTGAGTTTCATACAAGGAAAGCGGATGTAGTTCGGTTTAAAGATTTAGATGCATCCGTATATATTTGTATGTGGTTCGCGTATCTTTGAGTATTTTATAGTGATTTCAAAAAATAGGCGGGGTAGTGTTTTCAGCATAATTAGCTTCTCTCCAAGTTGCCGGGAAAGATTGGTTTTCCGAGAGGGTATTGAAAAAGTGTACAATTGCATTTTTCGATTTCGTATTCAGATGCGTTTAATCATGTTTATGTGAACGCCATCAGGCTTGACGGTAGTTGGGCGTATTTCTTTAAGGCCATGACTAAATTCTTCGTTATAGCAACATTATAGTTTTGATGAGGGCTTGAGTTAAAATCGGGAATGTTGTTTGACTAAGGGGTTTGATTTTTCGATGTCATCTGATAGATAATTGTCGGACAATACTTTGTAGAACAAGTCGACTAGGATATTTGCTATTTCCTGTTTACATCTATGATTCGTGAATCCGTTTCGATAGCTGCTATAGTCTGGCCTGAACATTTGTTTCTAATGTCCCGGATTTGTTGCCGTATTATATCGAATGGCGTAGAAGCGTTTATAGTTTTAATGAAGTTTTTCAAATAAGCTTTTGCTTCACGTATATATAGGTTCTTTGTTACACCTGGAAAGTTAAGTTACACGCAAGGCGAAAGTAGGGATCGTGATGCGTTCAACAAATAAGAAATCGTTAAAATCTGACTGATCATTCCTGCGGTAGGGCAGTTTGAAAATTTTTCAACATCTTATTTTTTTACTTGAACGATACATGTTCAGCGTAGATATTTATATTTACATTTCGCTTCCTAACTACTACCGAGCATTGCATTTGTTTTATAACATTTTCTAAACGCCATTAAATCATCTCCATTATTCGCTTAAAACGAACCTTGTCTCTCCAAACTGTTTGTGTGAATGATTTTTTCAAAAAATGAGTCCAGATTCGGTGAATTTCGTACATATTGAGAAAAAAAATATATATATATATATATATACAATTTGTGTGTACATATCGGGACTATAATTGCACTATTTTTAAAACGTAATAATTTTTTAAGCAAAAGCTACGTGTATATAAAAGTATTAGATTTCGACTAATACATGTAATAGGGGAAACCAATTTATCTGTCGTCTAATAAGATAAGCAAAAGAAAATAAACTTCAGAACGGTTAGATTGGTATATGATTTTTCAATGATTTTATAATCTGCGCAGCTTTTCTTCGCCGCATGAAGATATTACTAATGAAATAAATGAAATAAAATTAAACAGAAAATTCCGGGGAGCATTGTATACGAAATTCGTTTAAAACCCGAATTTATAATTATTTCAAATACAAACATTTAAACTGCATGAAATATCTTGAGGTTGTTGCACGTAAATTTTACATCGCGTTATATGGACGTAATAATCTGTTTCTCGACCTAAATTCTCGAATCGTTAAAGTTGCAACATTAGTGAACGAGATATTGCTGATTTTAAATTAAAAAATTAATCTCTACTTTTTCTTTAATCGTGCTTATACGCTTATTTGATACGATTAAACAAATGTAAATACACGGGATTCCCGTGAAATAAAATATTCCCAATTACAAAATTTTGTATATTTTGCTTTTACTATTATGCTTATTTTAATTTTTATATTTTAATTAATTAATTTTTAATTTCTAATGTACGTTTCCGCTCGAAACTTGTAATTTTATATATATATATATATATATATATATATATATATATATATATATAAGTGTATATACGGCTTTGTACTTCATACATTACTTCAATTATTAATATTTATTTAAATATATAATGGGCGTAATTTATTTAATAGCATGAACGTACGACGTTGTGGTCATAATTGCATAACAACGGAATTCATCATTTACTCTCTATCATATCCTTTCTCACACGCTCTCTCCCTCTCTCCCTGTATCGATCGATATATATATATATATATATATATATATGCATGTATGTATGTCTAGATTGTGGAAAGGAAAATGATCGGGATAACAAGGTTGGACAAAATCAGTAATAAAGTATTACGGGATAAGTAAAAAACAGAAGATACTCTCCTCAAAATACTGGAAATGAAGTGGAATTAGGCTGGACATGTAGTTCGAGTGGACACAATCAGATGGGCCAGGAAATGTATTGAATGGTTACCAATTAATAGGAAAAGATTGAAGCGAAGACTGAAAAGGAGATGGAGGGACGATATGGTCAAATACGCAAGTGCAGTCTAGATACGTAAAGCACTTAATCGGATGGACTGGAAACAGCTAAGAGAAAAATATGTAAACGTTCAATGAAGAGGCCTCGATTACGGGCTTAATTTACCTAATACAGTTAAACATATTAATATTAGTTCGGCACTAGGAAAAGGTATACATAATAGTATTAGTTTAGCATTAAGAATGTTATACATATTAATACTAGTTTAGCATTAAGAAATATTTGTAAATTTTAATTTAAAATAAGAAATACAGGCTATTGTAATTGTAATATATGAATGTATGTAAAATTTTACATCCGAACATGTATACAACTCGAAATACGCGTGTACGCGATGCCAAGAATTGTTAGCTATAAGGTTGTTCCAATGACATTATAGTTGACTACTTGCGGACGTCCCACCGACTGTGCCATTTTTGCTGCTTACACAAGTACCAACTATATACTGCATGTGATATCGATGATAAGACAAAAACCGAATAGTGATTGCCGCGAGAACTGACAGTTGTGGGAATGGAAACATTTTTCCGCGATCTGCGTAACAGTGAACCTGAAAGTGGTATTATTGAGGAGTTGTCATATTTCACGATTGAGTAACATAATTTTTATACGCTGCTTCGACTGGATTCGTAAACGAAATTCTCTAAGCATTTCATCGTGTTTCAATCGATGCGGATAATACGAAGAATATATATTATGTTAATCGTCTATATTGGGCACTAGTTCGGTCCGCTTACCCATCTAATCACGCAGCTGACCACGACGAAAAATAAAGTTAAATATATTTATTATTATTATTATTATTATGATTTTCGTACAAGTTTATACATATACCTTGATCGACGTATGAACGAACAACAGTTTAATTACTTAGTTTACAAAATTTATTATACTTAATGACTATTTAAATGCGGAATAAACGAAACAGATATAGGAAATGATGAGATAATTTATATACGTATAATAAGAATAAGAAACAAGTATTCGAAATGTAATATGTAAAATGAATTTAACGAAGTAATTTAATAGAAATTCAAATTGATACAACAATAAAAGGAACCGACAATTTCGAATCAATGTGTTAAGATATTCATCGAAACAAAAAACATAACGGGTAAATGAGAATATAACACTAAAATTAAATAAAACGTCTCGCTGAAATTGCTTAGCCCCGTGAGTTATTGGTGGTGAGATTATTTTTATATGTTTCATTTTAAAGACGTCCCCAATTTGAAAATTACATTAGCGATGAAGTTGCAAAATATTGTATTTAGTACTAACATCTTTATACTTATTAGGTGTAAAAATGACGCGCCATCGGCAATTATTATTATTTTATCTTTGCAGTAGGAATAAGCCGATTCTTTTTAGTTTATGCAAGTGATACGCAACGGATGTGATGAGTTATATATAATCGTTTATTTTCCCTTGTAATATAACTCAGCGAATTTTGCTAATTCGAATGAAATCCCGGAAAAATTGCTACGTTATCTTATTTTGGCTTTCATATTTTTTCAAATATGTACATAACGCATCTATAAGATATATTTTATACACATATATATATATATCTATATACGTTGAAGTATATTCGTACGTCAGTAATTGAAGGGGATGTGCACGGAGAACTTTTAAACTGTGTAAAACTTGTAATGATTTCGTTAGTTGCCGAAAGAGAGCGATGTCGTCGTTGTTAACGCTAAAACGGTTAAATGCGTAACCGCGCCGTTAATCGGACGTATTTTCCTTCTGCATATTCGTGTCCTCTTCGCGATTTTTTATTTTTATTATTTTTCCTTTTTCCTTTTTTTTTTGTTTCGAATTTTTGTTTGATATTATTAAAAAAATTCTCGTTATAGTTTTGTAATAATTTTAATCGAATAAATGCGCGGAAAAATGTTTTTTGTTGTTTTTTTTTTGACTTTTATATCGCGTTTTACCTCCCCAGCAAGGTGTGTCTATAGCGAGTACTGATTTTCGGACGTTCGTAAATTTAATTTTGGAAGTTGATTTTGTTCGTGTTTATTGGTTTTTTTTCTTTTTTTTTGTTGAAAAATAGTTCGCTTCGAATGACAAAATTATACGCGAGTTAGTCTAATAAATTTTAACATAACTTTTTTCATACCTTCCGGTCGAGAATGGAGGAAAGTTGCCAAAAAAAAGAATCCGTTCATAAGTGTAATAGCGATCCCGGGAGTAGATCCCCGAATTCGGAGCAGTCGGATGTCGTTAGCACTACTAACGTTTGTAGAAGGCATAGATCTACTAGCGGACGAACAAAACCTAATAACGGCGCTTCCGCGAACGTGGCTCCCAGAAAATGCGTTCTCACTTTAGACGGCTATTCCTACGTTATCGGTAAGTTAATCCGCATTTTCTAACCTTCCCACTTGTATTTCTTTATTAATAATTCAGTCGCGTAGTACCGCGATAATTGAATGTAGTGTGTTTTAAACGGATCCGGGATTAATGCTTTCAGCTAATTACGTATTCTACAATGGAAAACCCGTGAACCCGAAGTCTGTATACTCCAAGGCGTTATAACTCGACTCGTTATTAATTCGATAAATCCGAAAACCGTAAAGTCTAAGACGTTCAACCCACATTACCCAGCTCGTCATTAATCCGAAAAAACCCCGACCTAAAACTCTGTTAAACAACCTTTTCTTTTAATTGCTCGAAACAGTAAAAATTAAAAGTAAATCGTATAATTATTGTTTACGCTCATTTTTGACACGTCTTTTAATATGTGAAATAAGTAAAGTACTCGAGATAATTAGTTAATAATATTTCCATACTTAACGGAAAATCGGAATTTGTTATTTTTGTTTTTTTAATAAGGCAACCATTATATCGGGCTCTATGGGTATTTTTCAGTTTCTCGGCTCAGCAGCGAGTTGGACTATGTCGGTTTTACGTTTTTAAGGTTTTGGGGTTTATGATTTTTGGATTAATGACGAGTTGCGTTATGTGGATTCAACGATTTTGGGATTGTTGGGCTATGTGAGTTTAATATTTTTGAGGTATAGAGCTTTTCGATTTTTTCGATTTGGTTTAAATTTCGCGGCTATGCAAAAAAAAAGTTCCTTAACTGGATGGGTCCTCGTTTGTATGGAGCCCAGGGGTTGCAGCTTCCTATACTGTTAAACCGGGCATGGTTTTAAACCGATTCACGGTTAATTATTAAATTACGTACAACGTGATGAGATACGCTTTTAGATTTTTAACCGGAATATCAATTCGTGTATACAAGTCATTAGGAGATAAAGAGATTAAAGAGCGTCGAAATAAAATCCTTCGCTTATCGTCCCAAATTGATTTACAATTTTTCACGACGATTTCGTACAATCTTTCATATAAAACGGCAGTCATATATCGACAAAATGTGAATTTTGTCGATATATAATTGTAATCCATAAACAAGATAAAACCGAAGTTCAGGTAACGAACGAAATAAAGATAAAAATAAATAAAAATTAAACTTCAGAAATGATTTTTCTTTTTAAATATTAAGCCGATATTAAAATTATATATTATTAATTATTCATTTTTAAAATTAACAATTATAACACAATCTTAACAATAAGAGGAGTTAAAACTTTTTTTAAAATGAAAAAACACGAAGCTTTCCAATTGTTATTATCAAGTGAACATAAAAATATAATATATAAATATATACAATGTATAAAAGATAAAATATCAATTCAATTTGATAGCGAATGTGTTAAGCGATATAATTAACCAGTTAGCAAAATAAAAAATAGTATTATAAAATAATGTAATAGTGTAAACAACATAATCTACTACATTTACTATTGGATTATTTTCTGAAACTATATTTCATTTTGCTAATTTTTTATAAATCCTATATATAAATTAATATTTTTACATTTTATTTTTTATAAATTGTTTATATATAT
Organism: Coronaproctus castanopsis; assembly: GCA_032883995.1. Taxonomy (NCBI): domain Eukaryota; kingdom Metazoa; phylum Arthropoda; class Insecta; order Hemiptera; family Monophlebidae; genus Coronaproctus; species Coronaproctus castanopsis. The sequence continues at coordinate 158,428,310 of CM065053.1, read as the reverse complement.
TTTTTTGTTTATGTTCACTTAATATTAATAACAGTTAAAAAGGTTTACGTTTTCTTTTTTTCTCTTAAAAACTTCTCGTTGTTTATTTTTAGGAACCCAAACCCAACTACATTCCACACTTTACAAACAAGCTTAACTAAATAATTAAATAATTGCTTATGATCATACGAATGTTAAAACGATAAATAACGTGCGCGGTCATCTGGTCAAATGAAAATGAACTTAGATTAAAACTTTTTTATATATATATATATATTATATCTATATATTATCTATATATGTGTGTGTGTGTGTGTGTGTAATATCACAATTATAGAACTCGCGTAATATGATTAAATATGTTCAAATAACATTACATCCTCGAAGGGAACTTTCCATTTTCCACGTATTTATAATGAAGCTTAAAATAAAATCTCTAAAGAAAATTTAATGTACATTCAAATAATTCTATTATCGTAAAAGGTAAATAACAAAGAAGTATATACATTACTATATAATGTTAATGGCGTTGGAGAGTAGCGATTTTATACATTAACAAAACAAAACAAAAGTTAATCACTATTAAAAGGAGTAAACTTGTTTTTATTTTGTTAATTCATTACTATATATAACTTTCATTATATGTGTATCTTTAAATGCTTTCGTTATCTACCGATGATAAGATTTTAGCGCTGCCATGACCGAGAAAAAGTGTGGAACCAATTTCCGAAGATTTTACTACCGTTGATTTATATATATATATATATATAGGTCTCTGGGCATCGAATACCATCCAGAACAAGAATTATTCCGTAGTAAATAGTCCTCTCTAGTTGACTCAGCTATCCATCAAATTGGTCGGTAAATGAGTATCCAACTCGCCGACGAAGTAAAGAAAATTTGAAAAAAGTAACTGACAAATCACCCCCGACCGGGTAATTAGTTGCCGAGGATTATCCGGTTTAACGCGAATCGATGGCGTATAAGCTTTTGAATTAACGGAATCTAGTTTACTTTAAATATATTCTTAGAAAAATGCAAAATACCTACGAACGTAGTTAATGTATGAAGAATGTTTGTTGGAATTTTGTTTTGTTTTTTTCAATTATATATATATATATATATATATATATATATATATATATATATATATATCAATAATATTAGTTATACGTTGTTCTCTTTTGAACATAGTAGTGCCTATACACATAATTAACGTTGTCATATGTATGTATAAATATATATATAATCGTAATCGACATTTTTGGAATCTACATATAAATTTCAATTAGCGGTCACTCCTATGGGAGAGCTGGTTATTTAAATTTACAAAATGGATGTCGTTAAAAAATTGCGATAAATATTACAACGTACCTAAATTAAACAGAATTATTACTACCAATAATCTTCTGCCGCGATGATTGAGAGAATTTAACTCTTTTTTTTTTTAATTGCAAAAAGATTTGTCACCGGTTTTCAATTCACTTCGGGGTAAACATTGATATGAATTGAGAAATAAACAAGCGGCTTAGCTTCAAAGATGATTATTACAACGGTTGAAACGGGAATAATACAAATAATTAACACGGATAAAAATCGATTTCCGTTAAGAACAGAAAATATTTTTCGATGAAAAATTGTGGCCCCCGGTATGTTTATACGTATGTATATATATTATATAAATATATATTATATATATATATGTATGTATGTATGTTGTATTATAACCGTATACACAGGGCCATTATCGAGAATATCATGTCGTTTTAATCAATTGAAAACAAATGAACGACTTATCTAATCAACCGAAAGTGATAATTCAAATACGTTTATCGTTAAAACATTCCCGAAAATAATAAATAATATTTGGTGAAATTTCGGAATAGATTTTGAAACTGATATTACCTTAAATGTAAGAAAACGAATAATTTAGCAGATGAAAATATGTGTACATTTGTGAATTATGTGCATAATTGCAAAGCCCTTGCATTGTATACACACACACACACACACACATATATATATATATATATATATATATATATATATATATGTACAAGGGATTACAACTACGTTTACTCCAGGTTACATCTGGTCAATACTGCTATATGGTATCGACAGCTGTGTTCCACCACATACATTGGATAAGAAAATCGATGCTTTTTATTTGTACGTTAATCGCAGAATGCTGAAAATATCATACATCGATCACGTGACCAATAGAGAAGTGCCGAATAAAATGTCAAATCAGGCGAGATGTTTTATACCGTCCGAACCAGAAAGTTAAAATACTAACAGCACGTACATAGACATCCAGAAAATATCACCTGTTCCATCTTGTACAATATTGAAATTATTGGTTATAGAAAATCTGTTAGATGAAAACTTTCCTGCGAAGTAGATATAAGAAGACGGTATCCAACATCAGCGCCCCAGCTCTAAGAGGCGTCCAGAGATGAGTGTTTACTAGCTATGATAATCACCGACCTTCAACTGGTGATGGCGTAACAACAAGAAGAACATGTATATACATATATATATATATATATATATATATATAATATATTTATTATATTATTAATTATTATTAGTTACCGAACATTGTTTATTTTTACGTACAAAAAGAGCTAGTATTCAAGACATTGAATTATTGCAACGCAGGTGCTCGCGCATATGATGTCTTGCGGAGTTGGGTATAACTGTCGTTTCCGTGATAACTAATAGTTAAATATTAATGAAAAACCTGATAAACTATAATGATCGAATCCTCTTCATAGTTGAGCACTGTAGCGACTGTTCCAAAGCGACAGCTTCTTATGTATGTATACAATTTCGAAAGAGGTATCGACGTTGTGATCTGTGAATTAAATTTAATACAGGATTGATTGTGTGTGTGTGTGTGTGTATATATATATATATGTATGTATGTATGTATGTCACCGTCATCATTGTGTAGTCGACAAACAAAATGAGAAAGTGGAAGAGAGTTTCAAAAAATCCGAGTTTTAAATCAATTTATAAATTTTATTGTACGAGTTGGTGAATTTGTTATCGGCAAGAATATTTTTCTTCTGTATCCCACATCATTAATAAAAAATAATATATGAAAACGGTAAGAATGTAAAAAATGCCAGTATATGTAAATTTTTTAATTGTACAAGTTTTACTTGGTTGAAGAGCGAATTGAGCAGAGACGAAATCTGTAATCTATATTATATATATATGTGTGTGTGAAAAAATGTTGCGTTGTTCGAGAGTTCACGATTCCTGCTAGCGGTATAAACTTCATCATCGTGTAACTATAGAAGCAGTGGTATTCTGTTGAGTATGAGACCATGTGAGTGGTGCTCGCTTATGTTGCATATAATTTATTGATATATATATATATATATATATATATATATATATATATATATATATATATATATATATATAATATACATATATATAACGTGTTGGATCTTATTTAAGTGATGGACTGTTTAATTAATGTTTGATTTCGTTTTTGAAGGTAATCTGAGATTTGCATTTTGTTTTGTATTTTAATCACCTCACGTAAATGAATTACGAAACTGTTAATGTTTTTTTGTTTTGTATTGTATTTCTAAAAATATTTTAACGTGTACATATATAATATTCTATTTGTGTGTTCAAAACTTCCGCGTTTCCAAATCTAGAGTTACAATTTACAATACGATAATTCTAAAAAAAAGAAATTGTCATAGTGTATGCTGGACCCATTTTCGGCTTGTAAATATTATGAATTATTGTGTTCGAGAAAGAAATTGACATCGTGCTTTTAGATACGAAAAAATTTCAGATTTTTATTATTTCTTCATTTATAAATTTATCCATTTATTTTCATCGAATTCGGAGTTTTCCTACCTACAAAACTTTTAGCGGCGGGACTAGTTAGAAAATTTATTTTAATTTAAATCCGGGAAATTACGCGATGACGATTTTTATGTAGTTGAAATTTGTACGATTAATTCCGTATCGAGTTGTATAATTTATTAGGATATCCGTTCGATATGTTGCCGGGTATATAGATTATCAATCTATTTTGTTATACTTCGTTAGATACATATATGAGTGTGTCGGAGTAGATTGTCTTAAGAAATAATCGAATTTTTACACAAGCATTGCATTAGTACAAAATAGTAAGTCTCCGCGGTATTCTATATTTGTAAACATACCGATTATGTAATTTATTTTCTAAGTTTTTCGATAATTTTCATACTATTTCGATCAATTTTTACGAAAATGATTATCCAAAATCATTAAAATAACGAACATATGGTAACATGAATTTATATATGTGGGAGAATATTTCCCGTTATCACGAGGAGTACGTCAAGGAAATCCGTTATCTCCAATTTTGCTCAACTGGAGGAGGTTTTCAAAGCGCTAGTTTCAGACATGGGCATTAATTTAAATGGAGAATTATTAAACAACTTACGCTTTACGATGTCGTGCTAATTGCATCCTCCTTCAACCAATTGCAGCAAATATTTCTCTCTCTGCAGCTAGAGGGAAATAAATAAGGATTAAAAGTAAATGACGAAAAAACTAAAATTTTATGTGAAGAAAAAAGAGTCTTTATACCAATAGGAAATAGCAATATAATAGAACAAGTCACCGAACTTATATATTTAGGTCAACTAATTTCATTTAAAAGCAAATTAACAACCGAAATACACCACAGAGTGGCGAGAATATGGAAAAAGTACTGAATGATGAAATTAATTTTTAAGAGCAATATTCCGCCCAATCTAAAAAGCGTGGCTTTCAACAGCTGCTTGCTACCATCAATAATTTACGGTTCCCAAACGTGGTGGATGACGCAAAGACAGGAAAATATTCTAAGAACCTGCCGAAACAATTTAGAAAGATCAATATTACAAATCAAGAAACGAAATAATTAAAAACTATTAAGGAACAAATGGGTGATAACAGGGATGTCATAACTTCAATCCGCGCGCTAAAATGTAAGTGGGGAGGACATGTCATAAGATACAGAGATCAGCGGTGGACGGAGAAAGTAACGGAATGGTTTCTGGCGTACCGCAAGAGAAAAAACTGGGATGACGACTTAAAAAAGTTCCTGGGATCCAGAAACGCTCTGGATAGGTTGGCACACAACAAACGCAACTGGGAAAAATTGGGAGACACCTTCGCTCGAAAGGGCCTAGTATGACTACATTCGAAATTAATTTTAGAAATTGATTTTAGCTGTAACAGATATTTATAAATTGTTAATTTAGTTATACTAAATAAAGGTTATTATTATATATATATATATATATATATATATATATATATATATATATATATATATATTTGTACATTTGTTATTTAGCTGCGATACATTAGTTTAGTCACAGCATTATTTAACTTATATTTAACTTATATTTAACTTATACGTCGATTAAACGACTTAATATTATGAATATTTAAACCTACCGAGTTATTTATTATTTGATCGCTCATATATATATATATATACGTATCCAGAAATTTTGGTGTTCGTTACAACGGAAGATTAATTTTACCATTCAAAGTGGCTGAATGGATACAACAAATAATGGAAAAAAATTCAATACAGTATAATAACCGCTGTATTTACGTTGAAAATAATTATTCCGAATTTATATATTCATACATTCTAATTGAAAACTCATTTGTTTTTAGTCCTTATTAATGCTATGAAATATTTTTTACAAAAAAAATTTATATTCCATGATCCTGATCGAGCATGCATATAGAATAAAAAATAAAACCTAAGGTATGATATATAGAAATAAATAGTTCTGAAATGAACAAACTGTCACATGTATTACCCACGATAAAAATCAAACTGGCATATATAAATTTTTGAATGAACTTTTCATTCTGAATCTATTATATCGTCATCTTGATTATTCAGGACGCAAATGATACCGGGCGTGATAGATAAACAGGAACCAAGTGTAGCTCTTTTGAACTATGGTGTAAAAATTTTTACCATTCTTTGAATTTCGTTATTATTTTCATTATAATCACTGTTATCATTATTAGTAATTCATTAATATTACATCTTTACCCGTCAATAAGAGAATTATATTTTTGAGATAGTTTATTTATATATATAATCAAGTAAGTATATATATATATATATATATATATATATATATATGTGTGTGTGTGTGTGTGTGTGTGTGTGTGTGTGTGTGTTAGTTATAATACTGTAAGATGCTAAAACATCGAATTTTTTTACTAAATCTTTTCCATATTTAATTTTAGCTGAGAATTTTATAACAATGTCCACAATACTTAGAACATGCGGGGGCTGTTTGAAACGCATTAGCTCTATAGCACCCAGGTCATACGTAAGAGTACTTTTGGACGTATTTTAAGGCAGCGTGAATGTTCATAATGGTTAAACATAAAACAAGTAATGAAAGATAAACAAAGTTGGAAAATTACTGTTGTAGCAGCGGGTCGGGTCAGTCCGAGGAATAATATGCTAAAGGAGTACGTATATATTTGTGTATGTTTACAATGCATACTCCTAGAAGACACAATTCTCATTACGCTTTCGTAGGTACATCATTATTAAATGCGCCTTTAAATAATTACAATTTTCCGGTGTTTACACATATATAATATGTCAGTTTTATTTTGGGACTGCGAGGAAATGTTTTATAAACATCCGTTTGAATATGCGCCGTCAGACGTTCAAACTAGATGTTTCGAATTTTAATAAAAGTATCGAAGTGTTCTCTATAACTGTAATGATCGCCATATTTGTTGTAATTCGATAGAACGAAAAATCAGAATTAAAGAATTAATATCGCGCGCTGATTACGAATTTGGTTACATAAGTATACGTGTGTGTTGGTGTGTGAGGTTAGATAATTTGGTAATTTTCGTTATTTCTGAATCTTTCCCGTTAATATTCGTCATTTAATATATCCGACGATATCGCAGATTAGAACTTCATTCTTATTTTCTCGTAGATATAGTCGTCTTTAATATGATTTAATTTTTTATCTTTTCCGACGAATTTGTAATTATTATATATTACTATTATTATTATTATTATTATTATTCGGTGTTTATTTTTAATTATCATTTGTTTATTTTAATTATTATCGTTAATAATAACATTAGGATTATATTTATTAATTAACACGTTTTCTCCTAGTTATCACTACCGTTATTATTTTCATGATTTTAATTAAGTTAGTTTATCATTTATCTTCCGTGAAATAAAATTTGATAACGAATTTCATTCGTCTATCTTTACATATTTATTTTTGTTCAGTACCCTTGTTATCGTTATCGATGCATTATTATTATTATTTAATTATTTTACGATTCAATATTACCAACTTATGCGCCTTCGTTATTTTTATTTATTCATTTTATAACTCTGACTTTATTTTTCTTTTTTTTTTTATTACTTTTCACGAAATGAAAACTGCGAATGTAAACGGGGGGTTGGAGAAATATATTGTGAACTTTATAATAACGTTATGCGCTGTTGGCTATAAAAATCACATTATATTATACTTTTAATATAGATTTTAAGAATTGTTCATATATATATAATTACATTAATTTTGTAATTTACTTGTTTAGGCTTCTAATATATGTCGTTTTTGAGTACGAAACCATTAATAAGTAAATGCTTGTTGTTGGTTTATATATATGTATGTATATTATAATATGTGACTTGTATGTATGTGTGTGTGTAGTTAACATTTCATTCCTTCACCAAGTGTTTCAGTGAAGTAAATTCTTGTTTGAAAAAATGACTTGTGAATGTTTTTAAATTGTTGCGCCCGTTTGATTGCAACGTTTACAAGTCTTGTTATTTTATTTTTATTTATGTTTATTTTTTTCCCTGTTATTAATTTTCCTTGTTTTCCCCTGCACATGATTTACAATTTTCGTTTCGTCACTTTTTTAAACTTTTTTTCAAAGCTTGCCCCGGTTTCACCACCTGCCAGTGGTAATAGTATAATAATAATAATAATACAGAAAACAACGCCGTTCGGTATGTAAATATAATTGAATCTATTGATTTTCGTACGTGTAAATTCAAAGTTCCATCGTACGACCTCCTGCAGCGTCGGTAGTATACACAATAATGACTGAGGCAGCCTATTTTACCGGAGTTCAAACATTTTCCCTATTTCCGGTTAGGTATGCCAAAATATGTACAAGTAAATAACATATATATATATATATATATATATATATATATATATATATATATATATATATATATATATATATATATATATATATATATATATATATATATATATATATATATATATATATATATATATATATGTAATATATATATATATATATATATATATATATATATATATATATATATATATATATATATATATATATATATATATATATATATATATATATATATATATATATATATATATATATATATATATATATATATATATATATAGTACAGCATTTTGTTTACGCTATTCCCAATCATTACGGGGAATATTTAAACATGTTCGTAATATCTTTCTGTAAATTTAATAAATAGTATGTAAAAAACAATTCGACGATAGATTGAACAATTTTCTTTAACGCACAATAAAAATCGGTAATTATTAATATTTTACCACCGACATATCTGTATATCATCTTCATAGATCGCGAGCTCCGTAATGCACGATCTGCAACGTTATGCTACCTGTCTAACATACACTAACAGAATATCCTCGATACAGCCTACAGAGATCATACTACGACCATTCATCTTCCTCGCAGCTAAATCTTTGATGATAACATCATGTTCCTGCAAGATATTCGACTATATCGCATAATTTGATACTTATTTACCACTGTGCCTCTAGCCATTAGTGGCTGTATATATATGACGCATTAATTTAAATAATGATAATGGTACGACTACGGTATATCCCTGGAGTACAGCGTCGGTATGTAATATTAACATGGTGCAATGATGCTGGTATGAAAGGTATGAAATATTAAGAAGTATAACAAATACGCCATGGTATATGCGCATCGACAACCTGCATCGCGACCTGAGTGTAGCGGATGTGCGCGAGGTAATCCAGAAAAGTAGTGAACGTTATCTGCACAGGTTAAAATACCACGCTAACCGACTGGCAGTTGACTTGCTAGATAGTGGCAACGATGTTCCATAGACTGAACCGTTGCACCGTCTTAGACCTTCAACATCGGTTTGATTGATTGGCGAGATTGATGAATGACATCCCCCATTCTGTCACGACCTATATAGATAAATTGCTTATTGGTTATGTAAGCCAGATTGCAATTTTAAAAAATATATATATTGAAAAAAGGAAACGCAAAAAACTAAAAATTCGAATATCGAAAAAAAGCACCTCGATACAAACGGGCGGATAACGATTATTATAAAGAAATTCGGTTGGATCTCGTAATTTTAAATCGCATTGAACGAACTAATAACCAGCCAAAAAACTGATTTAATTAAGACGATGTCAAACTCATATGAGGAATATTTAATTTTTCGATAAATTCTAAACATATATAGGTGAATTGTTGAAATATATGTGGTTTCAACATTTTTTTCTAAATTGCAAATTAAAACTTCACATTAAAATTTAATTATACATATGACTAGGTGATTTATTTGAAATATGTATCTATGCAGCTATTTGTCAAGATATTCAGATACATGCAGAAAAAAATGAACCCAGAGATTTATATAAAAAGATTGCTTTGATTACAAGAGAATTCAAGATGAGATGTTGGGCAATCCAAAACAAACAAGGATGTATTAAAACAGAAAAACTGGATATAGCAGAAGTCTGGAGGCAATACTGTCAGGAACTATACGATAATACATATACAGAGGAACCAATAATACCAAATCCGTTGTCCGAACTTGAACCGAATATACTTAAATCAGAAATAGAAGAGGCCATAAAATATTTAAAATTGAATAAAGCTACAGGTTGCGATGGAATACCGGCGGAAATAATTAAACAAATGGGTACTACAGGAATTAAGAAAATACACGAAATATGTGAAGAAATTTGGCGAACCGGAGATTGGCCACAAGAATGGTGTAAGACGGTCTACATACCTCTATTTAAGAAAGGACAAGTTACAAATTGCCAAAATTACAGAACTATTTCATTAATACCGCACACCAGTAAAATAATGCTACGAATTATAAATAATCGATTAGCGGAATTCTCATCCAGGCAGATTCCAGATGAGCAAGCAGGATTCGTAAAGGGAAAAGGAACTCGCGAACAAATTTTAAACATAAGACTGTTGATTGAAAAAACCAGAGAACATAATATTCCGTTTAGTGTTATGCTTTGTTGATTATTCAAAGGCATTCGACAATGTTCTTTGGGAAAAATTGTGGCCTGCACTTATTGAAATGGGAATACCAAGGCATCTAGTGTATTTAATAAATCAACTATACGAACATAATATAAACACGGTGCGTATTGAAGGCCATATAGAATCAAAAGAATTTAAGACGAAAAAAGGTGTAAGACAAGGATGCGTCTTATCACCGGTACTTTTCAATCTATACGGTGAATATATTATGAGACAGGTTTTGAACGATTGCAGCGTTGGTGTTTCCATTGGTGGAAGAATCATTAATAACCTACGCTTTGCGGATGATACAACGCTTATAACCAGCTCAATTGATGACATGAGAATAATATTCGATCGACTAAATAAGATAAGTGCCAAATATGGATTAAATATAAATAATGATAAAACAAAACTAATGGTGGTTGATCAGGGAAACTTAATACCGGAGGCTGAAACACAAATCGATGGTTACGAAACATTACACAAGTATATATATTTGGGATCCCTTATTGATGATAAAGGCACTTCAACGGATGAAATAAAAAGACGGATCCAGTTGACTCGAAATGCCATGATCAAATTAAACAGAATATGGCGCGACGCATCAATTACAAATGCGGTAAAAAAGAAATTAGTGCAGTGTTTGGTGTTTTCTGTATTCACATATGCGGCGGAAACATGGACGTTGAAAGCCAAAGATAGGCAACGTATCGATAATTTCGAAATGTGGATTTGGAGGCGTATGTTACGAATACCCTGGACAGCAAAGCAAACAAACGTTTCTATATTACGCAAGCTCAACATTAAGCGTAGATTGTCCAGCGATGTTCTTTTCAGAATATTACGATTTTTCGGACATATCATGCGAAGCGATGACTCCATGCAACGATTAGTAATTGAAGGGAAAATACAAGGAACGCATCCTCCTGGTAGATTACACATCAAATGGACAGACACGATCACAAAAGCATTTGTAAAGTCAATGGCTGATTGTAAACGGGAAGCTGCAAACCGGATAAAATGGAGAAGAAAAATTGAAGAGGATGTAGCATGAAAATGGTCACGACATCCCTTAGGGGGATTACGACTGAAGATGATGATATATATATATATATATAATATTTGTTATTTAGCTGCGATACATTAATTTAGTCACAGCATTATTTAACTTCAATGTCCACTATATGGGACATGAAATTTTAATGTTAGCAAAAAGTTATATATATATGAAATGTCTCAATTTTAAAAATATTTACATAAATACATTGAAAATGATCTAAAGTTCGCCTAAGATGCGTTATTGTATAATAAACATCCGTATAAAATTTATAATTTAATGTTAAGATTTTATAATGTATGACTGAAAGGGTTAACTAACTTATACGTCTATGCAAAGCGATATTGACATAACGATTAAACGACTTAACATTATGAATATTTAAACCTTCCGAGTTATTTATTACTATTTGATCATTCACAAGCGAGCCACAAAAACTGCTAATTCTACGAATATGTTCGGTAAAGACACATTCAAATAGAAAATGTTCAATCGAATCGATGCCGGAACCGCAAAATAAACAAATACCCGACGATCTTATATTAAAACGTTTACAATACGAACCGAAATTGCCGTGTCCAGACATCACTTGACTAGAGTAGAAATTTATCTCTAGCTCGTCTATGACGTGAAATCTGACGAATGAAAAAAGTAAGAACGTGTATCACATGCGTTATTAGAAAGTAAACTATTAATATAATGTAACATAACATAATCGAACGACTTACAATGTAATAAGCTAAACAGTGCTGCAACACTATTAATACATAAAATTATGATTGTAAGCAGAGTTTATTACACTTAACAAAATAAATTTTCTATGCTATTAAAAAACTTAAAAGTTGTTCTACCGAGCAAACTATTGCTTCATCTTTTCTGTCATAAATCAAATATAATTACGTTAATTTCCTTAATGAAATAATTCTCTCTATTAAATGTATTATAGTTTAACTCGATACTAAATTGAGATATAAAAGATATTCTAATAGGTTAGTTTTAATAAAGTTTATCGTTATATATTTTAAACATTTTAAACTCAGAAATTAAAGCTGATTTAAAAAGACTAAGGTCAGTAGGCAGGATCCCACTAATAACTGGAGCTGCCATAGTGGACACAGTTCTATATAACGAACCAACACTAAGCAGAAGTTTTCTTTACTTAGTCAGGATTTTATTGAACATATTTGAATTTAGTTTATGTACATATATGCTTGAGCAATAATTAAACATTAATTCTATTACTCCTTTGTAAACAATAACTGTTCCTTTATATTTACCTCCACCTAAATTTGGCTGAATTTGAAGCAGCATGTAAAATCTTTTATTTGCTTTATCCAGAAGGAATTTTACATGTTTATCAAATTGTAATTTATCATCTAGAATAATTCCTAGATATATAAAGGATTTAACTACAAGTAAAATTATAAATTAAATTAATTTTCTTAAGTTCACTTTTAAATTTAGAAACCTGCCTGTTACTAATTACCATAGTTTCCGATTTATCAACAGAAAATTCGATGATGATCAAAAATAATTTGAAGCTTCTTACAAATATTTCTGATATTATAAATTTCTAAAGGACTCTTCTTAAGATTAATTACGGCGCACAGGTCGTCCGCAAAGCTCATAAATTCGGCATTATATCCATTTTCAACGGTAAAGATTTCTAAATTATATGTACATACGAATATAAAACATTCCACAAAGTCGCTATATATATATATATATATATATATATATATATATATATATATATATATATATATATATATGGCAACGATCGTCCTATGTACTATCTATATATATATATATATATATGTGTATGTATATGTATATGTATATATATAAATTGGAAAAAATAAACTAATTAAATTTTTATTTTTTTACATAATAATTTATGTTCGATGTTAATATTACTTCGGTTATTATTAAAGCTTTAATTTTATTCGTAGAACATTCGACAGTGTATTATGAACTGTATGTATTATATGAGAATTGTATGTGGACGTGTGTAAATAAGTGAATGTATCGAAGATGGAATTAACAGTGTTTAAAACGTTATTCTAGTTATGATACTAATTCGAGTAACCGGTACATTTCAATTTATGCGCACGCATCTGTAAAATAATTTCAGACTTAGTTGATATCTGTAAAACAATTCCAGACTTAGTTGATCGTTAATATACATTTAGTCCTAGCCCTAGTGCCGGTTCAAGTGCTGGTGATTCGGATAAAAATAAGTTGTTAATGAGTTCCGATAAAAGATTTCGAACTTAATAAATTAATTCAAATGACAACCGTTTGCGGGTAAAATGTTAAAAATATATAGATAATCGTTGAAAATTCCGAAAGACTTTGAAAAAGAGGATGCGACGATTTATTTCACAGGTAATAATAGAGATTAGAATTGCTTATTTCGTCTATACGATCATTAAACAAATAATTTTTCTTTTAATTTTCTTATTGAAATTATCATATTTTCATTTGTACAAATATATTATATTTTTTAATACGTACGTAAATATAACGATACTTGGAATAAAATCTATTTTAAATAATATCTTATTCGAAAATTTATTTTATTAATTTAGCGTACGCTATATAGAGTATTTACTTATAGCGCGAATTATTTAATTCTCGTACGGTTTAGTTCGAATGTATTATATCGGATAGCATTATTTGTCGTTGCAAATATGGATCCGGTCGTCGTGTGTATATAATAAACGTACAATTGAATACAGAAATTCGATATAAATATTACAAATATTTAATTAATATACGATTCGCGTCAGTGTAACGACCGTCATACACGCCTTCGATGATGGCTGTAATAACTTCGATATTAGACACATGTTTTGAGTTTAAGAATATATATCATCATCATCATCATCATCATGTAGTCATCAGTCCTAAGAGACGGGTTTGATAATTTTTCCACAATTGACGATTTACTGTTTTCCTCTTCACATCCGCATATCCGGTGGTGCTACCAGTGTCTTCTTTATGCAGAGTTTTTAATTAGACAGTTAATCAAACTACCGCTCTATACCCTCGTGTCTCATTATCCTGTCATTACTGGAATCACCGGCAAGAGGTTTTCCACCAGTAGCCGCTCTTTTATTGGTTATTCGCAGCTAACTAGTATATCTACTGACTATTCCACTATCCACCACCTGTGTATGCGCCCGGTTCTGGTTAAAGCTCCGGATCCCCGAAAGTACAAATTACCCTTGAGCGGGATATATATATATATATATATATATATATATATATATACGCCATTATTTTATTATATAGTATTATTTTTATTATAGCCTATAGTAATCGCTAAATTATTAACTTTAACGTGCCGGATTTTTTTTTAATAATAAATAATTTAAAATCGACTTTCATATTTGAAATTTATTAAAATTCGGATGTGACGTACTGTTTAAAATTTATTTAGTATAAAGATCGAACGTCCAATTTAGCGATGAATAAAGCTAAAGACGTACAAGCGATACTGAAACGAGGAACATATTTATATATTTATTACCATCCATCAATTAACACCTACATGACAGAAACCAAATATAAAAAAAACGTAAGTGGACGTGATCTTATCAATATGAAATCTACCTTAAAAAATGGGCAACTCTGGTTTTTCATTCGTCGCAGAAGCTACCTCTCGAAGGTTGTCAACACACCTTAAAATTGAATTTCGAGACGGTACAGGTATATATCGCGTAACTTTGAATATTTTTCAAAACTCTCTTTGCACTGTCGTGATCGATTCGTGCCGATAATAACGTTTCACGCAAAACAGCGCTCCTTTTCGTTATAGGATTCCACGATAAATGAAACTGGTCAAAAACGAATCTCTCGTATTATGTATACTGAACGTGAAGCACACAGTTTACGTTGTAGCAGTGTTGCCAATTGAGCTATTCAAAGAAACAAAGCCGGCCATCTTCTCCGGGTCACACTATATAATAATTATATATATATATATATATATATATATATATATATATAAATGAGTGTAAATGTTTGATATAATTCTCGTGTACTTTTTTTTTTGGAGCGGATAATATGTCGCATTCGGAAAGATTTCTTTTCACATAGTAAATACGAATTCGTACGTTTTACGCAATAGGTCAGAAATTACAAAGTTGGTTATTACAAACATTTCGTCCGAAATTTGTTACTAAAATTGACCCTATTTAAGGGGCGGTTTCTTGTTTGCTTATTATCTTTATATTTGGTGTGATATATTATAAATACAGACAAAAAACAAGAACAATGTCGAGTAATTCAATGTCAATTATTGCGTGAGCTGTACGAATAAATACATTTAACAATGCACAGTTTTACAGGGTTGAAACGATAGGATATTATATTATTTTATATATATATATATATATATACATAGATAGATAGATAGATACAAAGAGTGACAGAGAGAGAGGGCGAAGAGTGAGGAGACGAGGTGTTAAAATATGCTTGTACAAAATTTTCATTGTGAAAATTTCTGTCACGAAATATGGAAAAGTGGGTAAACTAATAATGATGTAAAAAATTGAAGATCAAGATAGGATTTTAAAATAAATATATATATATATATATATATATATATATATATATATATAAAATCAACAGTGGATTTGATAGCATCTAGCTCATTCGATAAAACGTATTGTGTCATTTTCAGTTGTTATTAATGTTTATACTAGATCGAGGAGATTTGGAAATATGTCATCGTTGACCATGCCACTTGTAAATAATCCACATTGATTCTTAATTTCGGTCATCATTCCTCATCATTCATTCTTGGTCATTTTCCAGCTTTTCTTAATTGTTCTAATGATCACATCTTTGTTTAGAAACTTTAGACTCAGTACATTTATCGAACATGTGTTTGCTCTATTATTGTCTACATACTGAAATATATATACACGAATGTAGAAAGTGTGTGTTCACAAAACGAGTATGTAATTTATTTAGTTAGTACTGTTTTGCCAAACGTATATATTCATATTCGAATATATACGTACATTAGAAATGTCACACCTACACCTAGTATTCAGTTTTTAATACGTCAGAACTCGACTCCGAGTATGAGTTCTGTCCTCATTGATGCCTATGCCGATTATGCAAAATTAAGCCGATATGATGGCTGCTGCTGAAATCGTAATGCTGGACATTTGAATTGATGTTGTTCTCATCTATGGCCCAGACGTTATTTTCGGTGGTTTCTGTAATGCACGACTCGGATCCATTTGATCCTATACATTTTCATAATGTCATCCCGTCGACGTTTTGTTGATCTGCCTGGTAACACGATATATTATACCGTGTGTTGATTTTATTATTTTTAATATATTCATATAGATAGTTACGTATTAATGATAAATGCAGAGAATTCAAAATCGGAATTTATGCGCCAGATCACACAATTCTATATTGTACCAAATTCGAGTACATAAGAGCTGAATACAACATCGACGAAAATTACGTAAACAGTGCGCGTTCAGATATCACGTACTATATACAGGAGTATGTGTATTTGTGTGCGTCTATAAATATAATATGCCGTTTGGTACTAGGAGCTAGTGGTATAGCGGTGATACTTTAGCGACCTGCTCGCACTACCTGAGTTGGAATCCTACTAGGAAGGAGTATTTTTAATAGTAAAAACGCCTTTATCCAATTCAGCTGTCTGCCCAATTTATCATTAAATAAGTACCAGCCTGTTGAGAAGTAAAGAAAAGTCGACCAAGAGACACTATATGACCAAAGAATCTTATATATGTTTTTCTTACACATTTCGAGAACCGTGTTTTTACGTTTAGACTTTATTAAACGCATATTCATTCGTTTTATATTCCGTCCACGGTATTCTTAATATTCTTTTATATTCCCAGCTTTCAAATCCATCTATTTTACTGATACATTCAGCGATAAGGAACCAATTGGAAAACTAGACAATTTTGTAACCTTATCTTTGTGCTTAATGATCTTACTGTAACCTTCCAGATGTTGGTCAATCGACCTACTGCAACTGTTTGTAAGTGCTAGTCGATGCTTTATGTTCGGCGTACAATTTCCATTATTAGTTAGTATTGAGTTAAGATACACATGAAGTTGTCGAAAACTTCATATCCACATTTATTTTATCATTTATCTATTATCATAATTTTGTGTTTATCATATTGTCTTATGTGCGTTTTATGTTTTCCTGTTCCATTTTGTCCTTGGAAATTGTTAGCTTAGTAAGCAGTCTTTCTTTCTGCTTTGTAGCTCGAGTTTTATGTTTCGATTAATTTATGACCTGATCCGCATTCTGCCCCAGGTCTTGCAACCACGTTACTTAATGATGTTCTTCATCTACTTCGGATTAGCACATAGTCGATTTGATTTTTGCATGCTTTCCTGAAGCAGTCCAAGTAGATAATCGTATTTTTTTATGTTTGAAAATTATATTCATTATTTGTTATCGGTAGCGAACTGTGATAATAGTTCTCTTCTTATATTTCTATCACCTAGTCCAAATTTACCTACATCTCTCCTAATGTTACTATCAACCATCAGTAAATTCTAGTTTTGTATTTAAATCTCCCATTATAATCACTATTTCTTTTTTATTTTTACTTGATCTGACATTATTTTGAGTTTTCTATATATCTTAATTATTTCGTCATCATCCATGTCAGCGCATATATTTGTACAGCGTGTACATTAGTTGACTTACAAGTAAGTGTCAATTTAATTATTCGATCACTTATGGTTTAATATACTTTAACATATTTGATCATGTCTTTTTACTGATGACAAATGCGACACTCTTGTGTGAGGAATTAACCAATCTGGAATTACATGTCATAGTCATCTCGATGTTCAAATGTCGCAAATCTCCCCAATGTGTTTTCGATCTGAATTCTACGGCAAGTTCATTTTCCATAACGCGTAATTTTGACTTCGGACGTTTTATGTACTTATCGTTATCTCTTGTCTTATCTAGTATTTGTCTTGTATTTTTTTTTACCAGTATTTCGCATGAGATGCTGGTGAGTCACGTCACCATGACCAATATTCCACTTAACACTTATTGGTCAGGACCCAAACACAGCGTCGATTGTAAATTCGCATGGCGTAACATCATAGTGATAGACTAATTAACACCCTCGTCGAAAAATAATCAGGCGGTTTCCATTGCTTGTCCGATCGCAGCATCACACCCGGTGTAATTAAAATATAATTTCGACTGTGACTATTTCTGTCAAGCCTTTTCTTCACCAGCATTGAAGCGGTAATAGGGTCGCTGCTGACCAGCATTATGGGTTTGTCACCTTCATGCTCTCCTTTACTGATTTTACCATCTTGGGTGGCTCTACCAGGAATATATACCCCAGATGGTATTGCTTAGTAGTATCATTGAACGCCTAATGAGCTCTTCCAATATATATGTGTATATATATATGTGTGTGTGTGGGCGAGTGTACATATGTATGTACACTGAGTATTTAAATTTTATTATTTTATTTAGCATTCAAAGTTATTAATTCAAAGCGAGTCTACCAAATATCTCGGTGTTCATTTGGATCAAACATTAACCTGGGCGAAACATATAAAAGCCAAGAATATCGAGCTAGAACTTAAGATGAAATAATTGTATTGGCTGTTGGGACCTCGTTCGCAATTGAATATAAATAATAAGTTAATATTGTATAAAGCTATATTGACGCCGATATGGTTGTATGCGGCAGAATTATGGGGATGTGCTTCGGCCACTAACGTGGAACGAATCCAACGCAGGCAGAATAAAATACTACGGTTGATAGTTGCTGCTCCATGGTACGTCTCCAACAGGACATTACACACCGACCTACATGTAAAATATGTCGCTGAAGAGATTAAATCGGCAATCCATAGATACTTATCAAGAATACAACATCATCCGAATCCGTTGGCAGCTAATTTACTTAATGATGAAATACCTAAAAGACTAAAACGGAAAAGAATGATAGATCTGGCTTAAAATGTAATACTTCTCTAAGGCGGTTGGATTTGCTAATGGACAAAACCACCATCTGATATTTACCAACATAAAATCCAGAGATAATTATTTAAATTAGTTCTGGATTTAAGGGAAATAGAAAAAAAAAAATTTAGCAAACCGTCATACTTCATTGATTGTAACGAATACTTCTATAACTTCGGTTCAATTATAACGGATTACTCAAAACCAGCACAGTCCGTACGATAATGGAGATAACACATTTTGCACTTACTCCATCTGGAAAATTATGGAAGTATCTTTTCTTATTCCACAAATATTGTGTTTTTGCCAAAATCATGCACACATGTTTAAGCTGTTGTTGCTATTAATTAGATGTGTCTGTAGATGAATTTGTTGTCTGCCTTTTCTAAGCTCGATTTTATTAACTCTCTCTCTACTTGGTGTTGCAATTTTTATTTTTGTTGCATTTATCATTGTCATTGCCTTCTTTTTGAATATGTTCATTTAATTTTTCTTTGCTTGCGATTGAGTAATTAAAACATGTTGAAAAATATTATATGTGTAGATTAACGTATTTTTGCGAGATATTACGATTGAAATAAACCTTTTTGTGTCTTTCTTTAGACGAACCTTCAAGTATTTCCTCCTGATAATATGTTTTTAGGATTGGCGAATTATCGTTCAGTCTAGACCTCCCAACTCGAAATGTTCTTAAAGTTTTCGTAGCCTACGTACGATTTTTATTCTACGGTTTGATTTTAATTTTGAGGCGGAAAATTTTAAGTTTTATATAGAAAAAATAAATTCAATCACGAATAATCTATTGTAATTTGATAACTAGAGTAACGATAGATTAACGTATATGAATTATCACGTCCAAGGCAGGAGACAATTCATTAGCCAAAGGATTGACACATTACCCATTGAATTGAAGAAAGAACGAAATTATGTTATTAACGAATAATGTAGACGGTTTAGACACGTGTTGAACCGGAAATTATTATAACCCGGCTTTGGGGGAGCTCGTTTCTAAATAAATTTAACATAACGTTAAATCGCACATTATCGCGACTTCGCGGAATAAATAAAATAAAAATTTACATATTTCGGTACTATGTAAATTTAGATTGAAAAAATTTCCCGTCAATTTTACTTTACATAGCACGTATAAGATAAACTAAAACAGATTAACATTAAATTTCGAAACATGTATCGGTTACTTGGAAAAAATTATCCTTTGAAAATAAAGTACTACTTTACGTGGCGATCGTTGAATTTAATTTCGATTTTTACAATATTAAATCTCTCTCGAGCTTTAATTTTCAATGGATGATAATAATAATAATCAAATCAAATCGAATCAAATTTATTTTAATTTCAATACAATACCCAGTACATTTTAAAATAGAAGAAATATAAAATAAAAATTAATTACAAATCAAAAACGAAACAAAACAAATAAGATAGAATTTAATGGATAATCAAACATTGAGAAAATAATTAAGATATTGATAATAATAATAATGGCATAACGCCCAAATTATATCGTACGCATTTCATCTTTGATTGTATATATAAAATTAAAATAAACGGGAATAATAAAACCGCCCATGCGCAACACCGGCTGGATTATTATAATAGTTTCAACTTATAACAATCGAAATATTCGTCCGAACTTAATTATTAGAAATCCGCATAGCCTTTATATAAAGAAACCGGTATATGACTTTCCTAAATGAACAGTTAATCACAACACCTGCACAAAACTGAACCATGTAAATTTATCCATACTATAAAATGTGCTAGAATGTAAAGTTTCGTTTTAATTTTTCTTTTAAATTTTGATAATTAATCAATTAAAACTGTCATCATTTAACACTTTTCTCGTCTTTGCAGCAGATATTTCGTTAGTAGTTTCCCTTCGCCTTGTTTCGTAATTAATTAGATCAGTTTTTAATTCTCTAGGCAATGCATTGTACTCCATTGCTCCGGTATAAATTGCCTCCAATCTCATATAATAATAATAATAATAATAATAATAATAATACTAATCGTCATCATAACGTGTTTGGTAAATAATTGTTAGATTAAAATAACGACTTTACGTGGTGAAGTAAGTACAACGATATCGAATACAAGTGGAAAATTATCTGGCGTGATTAATATATCGATTATTATAAGTGTAGGACTATACTGTATTTAAATATTTGTCACACCATCTTTATCGGTAATTTTTTGTTCTATTTATTTTTCATTATCAACCGAGTTTGACATACATATAGTCTTAATTTCTCTTTCTCTCACGAATACACATATAAATAAATAAATATATATATATATAGTATTTTTTTACACATTTATATATTTATTTTAACGCACTCGAGCAATTTGAGACCTATATTGTTTGGCGCGGAGTAGTTTAAAACATTCGAAACGACTTATTTTCGATAATTATCTGCCTTTGTTTCGTCTTATTTTATTATATAGAGAAGTTTAAAAATTAAGATTTTATAAATTTTGTACTATAATAATCGGTACATTTTTTGAAGACGGGTTCAACAAGAGCATACGCATTTTACAACGTAATGAAATTTTAGAGATCAAACTTTTAGGAACTATAGAAGATCGACAACTAATTTCTTTAAGTGTGTACCGTATTTTTGGGAAACTTTGCGAATATTTATGGGGGATTTCGGTCTTATCCTTTAACTTCGGACGACATATCGAACGAGAAGTACACTGAATAGTATGTAATGTTTGCGAAATACAATTAGAAGTGTTCATAAAATACGCTAAATAAAAATATAAAGATTGAAATAGACAATATTCGATCGTTGTTGGTAAAAGAATCTTAGACATAAGGAATCTTCATTGGGGGGTGGGGTGGATCTCCAGTGTTGGTGCCGATGTACATAATCGAAATTAATTAATGCGGCCGCGGATAAAGTGAAAATGGCATTACTGATCGCCCAAAACTCCGATCGGTGACGCGGTGTAGATAAGAAGATATTCGATTGCAACACAAGTCGCAAGATAGTATAATTCATGTTAAAGGACGATTAGGACAAACCGATCATATCGAAAAACGGAACACTGTTCAGACATGTAATAAGACGTAATAACGTTTTCCAAAAAATATAACACAAGGTGAGAAGTTACAGGCAAAAGGCCAAGAGGTAGGTCGAGAACATTTATAATAAAAAAGTGCGAGTGACCGATTGAATATAATAAAAGTAAATATTAAGAACTACGGACGCTGTGGCTATCAACAAGACACGATGATGCGGCGTAAGGAATTGCCTTTAATGAATAAAAAAGTAATAATCAAATCTTATATTAATTAATAAATAACTATTTTTATATACATTTCATTATGTATATTTATATATATATATATATATATATATAATATATATATACACGCGTCTTTTATATTATTTTTATATAAATATTTTACTCCTTGTCCTTCCTCTGTATTTACTTCCATTTTCCCTTCAATTAGCTATACGAAACTTGGATTGTGTCGATATAAGTAGCCTATCCATTTAATTCTTCTACTTTTTACCTTCCGAGTTAAGCTCCTCGATTCGTTTATGTTTTTAAAAATTTTTTGTTTGTCACTTCTTCTGTCCAACTAATTTTTTGTAATCTACGCCAACACCAAGTTTCGAAGAATTTTTACAAATAACTGAGAATTATAATTTCGCTCGACTATTGTAATTCGAAGGGTTAAAATATAAATATTTTACAATACTGTCCGTTCATATACCGTGGTTATGTTATTCTTCTTTTATTTCGTGAACTCCATTTATCATGGGTAAGCTGTGAAGAAAAAAATTTCATTCCTACGAAAATTATTACATTTTTTCGAATAATTAATAATGAAAATATTGCTGTATTTTCGTATCCTACGCAACTAGATGTATACAGAGCATTGAAAACGATTCATACACATTTCTCACACACACACACACACACACACATATATATATATAAAATTTGGTTTTGTGTGTTGTATCTAATATCCGAATGAAAAATATTGAGGACGACAGCACCTATATCACACAATCAAAATTCGGTCAACTTATACAATCTTTTTCCATACTTCTTGATTGGTGTTGACGTTTATCCGTATGTATCTGAATTTCTATTTCATCGAAGTTCGTGTTTATACCAACAGGTACGACTGTAAGGAATCGAATATAATGTATTCCCGGTAATTTGTTCGCTATAAAAGTTCGTTCGATCGTTACTCGAGATTTTGTGTCGACGTGTGTGTATGTATGTGTGTGAAAAAGGGTGAGAGTTTGTTTCTATTTTCGAATGCACGTATAATCAAGATCTCTGACAGCTGTGTGTACAAAACATTACGAGCCAGACTTATACAATATTGTAGGATAACCTCCTGTTAAAGTTAACGATGTTTGACAACTTTTCACTTGTTATGCGTCGCATATATACGATACGTATATATATATATATATATATATATATATATATATATATATATATATTGTGCATGTGTGCATGAGTGTAATGGGACATACTTATACGTTATTTAAGTACCGCATGAAAATAGTATATTTTATTATCGTGAATACATTTCTTTCAAGTTATGTACGCAGCTGTCCGACATTTCAAGGAATCTGCTTATAACTGAACCTCACTCTCTTAACGGATAATGAGCTCGCGATTACGATCCGCATATTTCGATCCATTATTAAATTTAATTACGTAAGAAATAGTTTTATTTTCGCTCTTTTTTGTATTAAGCCAGAATTCGATTTATGTGTTATATATACGTAACGGTGACCATGAGAAGGCGGAGTTTTTTTTTAAATATCAGACTGCTTACAACGCAAAATGCGTGCTCCTCGTTTAGTGTACGTACGAGAAATTCATTTTTATCCAGTTTTACTTATCATGACATCCTGAACGAGAAGGAGCGCGCGTTTCAATGTTATTTTCGGCGCGAATCGATCCCGACAATGTAGAGATAGTTTCGAAAAGAATTCAAAGTTACGCGATTTTTTTTTGTGGAAATACCTTAAGAGCCACGTTTACAAAACACTTCCACGAGATCTGGACCTGGAAATCGTATTTCTGAAAAATTCAAAAATTCACCGACCTGTGCTCGATAAAGTCTTCGAAAATGTTATAAAGACTGAATGAATATATTGTTTCAAATGACGGTTGTCTGAGCGATATTGTGTTCCACAAATGATTGCAAGCTAACCTCTCGTTTTCCTATTTTTAAATAAAATTTCATTCAAAAATTTTGGTTGAGTAGTTTTTGTGTTATTAAAAAAACAACAAAATCGTCCGTTTATATATATATATATATATATATATATATATATATATATATATATATATATATATATATATATATATATATATATTAACTTGAAAATGACTTCATAGTCGAAAAGCTTCGTGTTCGTGTTTGTGTTTATGTAATAAAAAAATTTTTTAGTGATTAACTTCGATTTTATTTTGTTTTGCTAAATATATATATATATATATATATTACATATAAGTGTATTTGTATTGTTTGAAAAATTTTTATGCAATTTTGTTTCACATAGTATTGATCAAAGTGAACTGAACTATGTTTTCGTACTTATCTATACAAACCGAACTTCTTATATACTCCCAATTCTTAAAATTACTATATATTGTGTTATCGAGCACCATTGTATAACCCGCTATGACCATCTGTTGTTATTTCTTCGGGCTACGAGTCCAATTCCACTTTATTCTAGTAATTCATTCTATTCGTCATCTAACTTCGTTAGTTTACGTATCTGCGCGTTTGTGTACCGATCCAATAATCTGGTATTGAGCATCATTCTCTCGTATGCAGTTTGGGTCTTTCTTATCTTCTGTATGTTTGTTTTTGTATATGGCCATGTTTCTGCAGCATATACAATGACTGGGAGTACACATTGATTATATAATCTCCTTTTCAGATTAGTTTGCATTTGCTCATGATGTGCAGTTTATTCGTTATTATATAATCAATTTCGTTTTTATATTTATAATCGCTGCTTCTCCACGTCCATTTTATTTTCTCTTTCTTTTGAACGAATGTGTTCATAGCGTATAGTTTATTTCTCTCGAGGAAACTGGCTAATATTTCTTCTCTTTTATTTCGGGTCCCTATTCCGTATATTCCGATAATTGTATTCTCTTATACTTATTGGACTAATTTGTTCCGAAATATTTGTATAAATAGCGATAGAAATTAATTTATCATCATCATCGTTGGTGTATCAGCCCGTAGGCTGGTTCGTTCCATGGACCAACAGCCTCCGTGTAAGCCGGTGGTCAGCTGCTTTTCTTTTTATCTCAGCATATGTCGATTCGCATCTTCCAGTATGGTATGCACCAGGGTTATTCTTGGTCGCCCACGTGATTTCTTCCCGATAATCTTCCCTTCAATTACTTCTTTTAGGATATTTCGATCCTGCCGTAATATATGACCGATCCATTTAAGCGTCGTCTATGTTATCTTCTTCAGTATATTTCTTTGTTCATCAATCATGTCCAGTACCGAGTTATTGCCGACTTTGTCAGTCCATTTAATTTTCTCTCCAGCACCACAACTCGAATGCCTGTACTTTATTTTTGTCTTTCTGCTTCCATGACCAAATTTCTGCTCCGTATAAAGCTACCGGCCATACCAGCGTTTTCACTATAACCTCTTCCGCATTGGCAATGACATTGTTTTCTGTGTTAACAACGAATAATTATCTGTAAATGCTTGTTTGCCCAATGCGATACGGCAGTTAACCTCTTGCGTGAAGTCTATGCTAGATGATACTATTTGGCCTACGACTTGTTTGATTACTTCATCTTCTATTTTTATGTGAATATTTCGGGTGTCCTTACCAATTACCTTAAACTTAGTCTTCTTTTTATTGATTTTCATGCCATATTTTAGCACGACCAAATTTAGTTCATTAATCATTTTGCGTATCGGTTTGGCGCTGCCTGCTAGTACCACAACAATATAATAATAACTCACCGGCAAGCGTTAGTTAATGAAGAGGCTTTTTTTCCTCTTTTTTTATAATAATTTTAAGTTTTAAGTCTATACATACGATATAATAAATGGCAATGGCTGGGACTATGTTTTGTCATCCTGACTGTTGCCCTTAAATATAAGTACACTCTGCAAGGGACTTTCTACACCCAAGTTTGAAACACGTATTTATATGTTTATGAATATATAAACGATATATATATATATATATATATGTGTAGATTAAATATAATTTTCCTATTATCAATCATCCGCACGATACAATTGATTTATTTTATTTTTTTGAGTTATTAACGGTTCATTGCACCTTTATACATACAGTTTCTTTGAAATATATACGATTGTTTAAAAAAAAAAATTATTATTTTTATCGTCGTTATTATTGCCATTTTTATTAATCGGGTAAGTAATAATATAATAAACAACGGAATAATAATAAATATAATCATATTAAAAAATAGTGTAATTCTCGTTCCTTTTAATAATGTGATATAAAATTTACTTTTTCTTTTCAATTCTGAACCGAATGGCGTACAAAACAATGGCCATATAAATTATATCCTTATTTGTTTCCAGCGTAGAAATTCTACTTTCAACCGTTAACAGAAAATTCTAAATTTTTCTCAGTTTTATCATCCGCGTAACTTAAAACCTAAACCGTCTTTGTTTTCTCGGCAATTATTATTCAAATTTTTCATCTCATAAATATCTGAACCGTCTTCTATTTGTGCGAGTGTGTATGTGGTATTGAAAAATGATATTTATTCAAGTACGAAATTTCGTAATATGGGCAAAGTCTAAATTTAACGTGTATATCGACACTAGTTCTATATCTGGGCGCATCTATTTTACGAGTTATCGTAAGTAGGGACGAAATCTGAGCTCCAAACAGGACTGGAGGCATATCAACACAAGGTGAATAACTGTTTTTGTATATAATAATAAGTTATTGATAATGTTTAACATTCGACTTGCGTACACGAAATATATATATATATATATATATATATATATATATATATATATATAGTTTTTCTAGCTGAATTATGATTAGATTTATGTGTTTCGAGAATTGTTAGCCTTTGTCTGAAGTAATTCCCAGATAGCGTTGGTAGTTCGAACACCGAATCGGCGAGGAATTCACTTCAAACATCGTAGGAAGTAAAGGCATTTTACGAACGAGAAAAATATAGATTCCATTTTTATCGGATTAATATCGATTTGCCAAATCGAATATCGAGTATGTTTATCGTCGTTGAAATTACGCGTAACGAATTTAGTTCTTCTAGCAATCTGGCGAGTGGTTGAATACGTATGACGTAATACACCGGAAAGAACCTTTTGATTTTTCAGAATAATTTACTACGAGATAGAATTATTTATATATATATATATATATATTGTCGAGAATTAAGATTGTGAATTACTTAAATTTATTGAAAATTTAACGGATTATCCCGTCGTGCTGTCGAACAAATTTATAGAGAATTTATTTTGTATACCGGTTATTTATTAATTAATTAATTTGTTGCATTATTAGCGTTTCAATGGATTAATTAATTTATCGCGGTCGCCAGTTCATAATATATTTATGCGGATTATTTATTTATTCATTCATTTATTATAATTATAAATTGGTTTTTCGTTAATAAAATGAAAATTAATTATTTTTAAGATTTTAAATTTCTCCATAAAGAGATGCCAAAAATTCGGTATCGTGTATGCTAAATTTTTTTAAATTATTAATTATATAAATTATTTGTTTTAATCGACGTATGTATTCACTGTTATTTCATCGACGGCTTCATTTGTGTGCCCGTCGTAATTGTGCGCAGTCTATTACAACAGATAGTCAAGAGTATGTGAAATAGCCGATCCCGCTGTCATTTTTATCAAATATTATTAAATTCGTATTGTAAAATTTACGAAATATACACCTCTTAATTATTATTATTATTATTATCATTAGCATAGATAAACGTGTATAAAAAATATCACGAAATTATAATAAATAAACATATACATATAAATAATGAAATAGGAACATTTACAAAAAAACTAGCGGTGCACCTCGGTCGATGGAAAGAGGACTAGAATTTTAATTAGTAAAATTGACTACATTTTTTTTCTTAATTCTTTTCGAATTACGCGAAATGGCGCGACTAATGTTCTCAAAAAGATCATTTATTATTCATTGATTTAACGTTTTATATACGTATATTAATTACACCATCATGATGTGAGCATCTACGAATACGCAACATTTCATCGACGTACAATTTTTCAGCAGACTATTGTAAAATTTTTCAGTCGTATTTAACAGACGTTTTTTTTTTTTTTAATAAAACAAAACAGTAGCTATTTACAAATATACCAATAAATGCTGGAGTCCCTCGAAGGAAACGTCCAAAATTATATTTATTATACACTATGGATATATATCCCGATTGGTGAAAACATCGCAGCAATACTGGCAATGAATAGACTGAAAAGTCAATCCAAAAAGTGCGACATCTAAATGGAGTCATAAAATGGACTAGGAATTGAGGAATTAAGCTAAATAAAAGTAAATCAACGGGAAAAATAAGTTATCAACCGATAATGAAGACTGGAGAACGGCTGACACATACGCTAAAAGTATTTTAGCATGTATTTAGATACAAAGCTGGCGTAGAGAATTCATATCGCCAACAAAGAGTAGGCTATAAAAATAAAAATGGCTGAAATGTATCGGTTATTAAACCAAAGAAGCACTCTTTCTTAAGTAATAAACTTTTACTTTATAAATCAAACCTATGTCGACTGTAGGCTAAATCGAGCGACATACAAAGTACGCAACGAATGCCAGACTAATATTGTCGGAAAAATAGCTAGATGATCCGACAGCAATTCAATTATCCATCGCGATGTCGGAGCTCTAGCGACACCGGAATTAATCGAAATAATGACCAGAGAAAACAGTAAAGAGTGTAAACACGTGTAAATATTGAAATAAATAAGTTAAAGGATCATAAACTAGATATTCGGAGATTAAACCGAACAAAACCGCATAAACTAGTCCATGAAGATATCAACGAAAATTAACTTCTGCCGGGGAGATAATTTTATTCGAAATACCAGACTAGTGTTAGTTGTTCCTGAACAGATCGAATTTTAACACCATTTTTGTGATGTTTCTTCGTTAATAATGTTGTTCGCAATAATGCGCATCTTTTTTCGACGCCCGACTATTATCCGGCGTTTAATCGAGAATCGCCCGATCAAGGCTCGATAGTAAGAAGCATTTCGCAACGACGCGTGTTGTATCAAATCGTGACGTTCTCTTTCGTAGTGGAAGTAATTCGGTAGAACAATTACCGGAAGCAACACAGCTACGCTGAATATGCTATGTAATACGAATGGAGAACAATAAGATACCGAAAAGAATACTGTACGGTGAATTAATCCGAGGCAAACGAAAACAAGCAAGACCAAGCAGAAAGATCAAAAATATTTGAACTAGTAAAGGTAATGAAAATGAAAAGTAACTGGGATCAGATGGCAACAAACAGACTACAATGGAGAACAACAAACTGCGTCAGAAATTGCGAGGTTATAGTCGAAAAGCCAAAGTAACATGCAAAAGCAAAAGCTTAAAAAATGTCCGCACCTGGCAGCTGTACTGTTTGCGGTCGTATTTGTCAAGCGCGTATTGGTCTGATTTCACACCTTCGTACTCATAATTAATCTCCTTTTCTGTTTTTACATACTCCCTCAATTTAATCTCAGGAAAATATTGTTTTCTCGAACTTTTTTTTTTAATAAACGTAAATATATACACATAACATACATATATGTATATACATAAAAACGTTTTATATAAATTAACGATATTTTTGTTTTATGTAGAATTCCCACTTGCGGAGGCCATTCAAAGGGCGGGTTTACATTCCAACTAAACTGCCGCGCGGCAAGTTGTTGCATATAGGGATGGATATTCGTGGATAACTCGGCGAATTTTAGTCGGATTTTGGCAAACCTTTTTTTGTTTTGTTCCTAATCATCCCCTAATTATACCATAATTGATGGGTAGCCCCTAGTTATATAGCTATTCGTTAATAATTAGTTTTTTTTTGACATTTATACTCAGTCCTGCTTTCTTTGCACTTTCTTCGAATTCGTTAAGCAGCATTTTTAATTGTTCAGCTGTGGAAGATATAGTGTTGCTTCATTTACGAAACGTAAATTTGTTAAATTATATATATATATATATATATATGTAAAATACGAGCTCGTATTTAAAATGACAGTCGGGTTTTGTCTTATCTGCGGAGATAAGACACTCGCTACGCTTTTGTATATTTCGTGGTAGAAGACATCGGTTACGTTACAAAGATAGACACATTAATTTAGTTTAATTTCGATCGTGTATGTTATAGCTTTTATTTTCTCGATTTCTTTATTACAGGTAAATTGTTTATATATTTTTTCTTTTGGTTTTTTTTTATATTTCAATTTATCCGGTGTACAAAATCTATGCTTAAAATAAATATCTTTATTACAGCAATCGTCTAGGTTATTACGTGCACAGAAATTAAACTTACAAATCGAGAAAATTTTCTTCCACTTTTAACATGGCAAAATATCAATTATTCTTGCTAGCGGAGGTTGGTAGCTCAGAAAAAACAACAGCTGTCCGGTTAAAACGAATTCGCGAATACAATGATGATACTTGGTACGTTTTTCCTGATGAATGCCAAAATCTTTCGGCGCATAAAAGTATAGCCGAACTTAATTCAGTTAAAAATGCGGTTGCGTCCATAAAAAGTCGAGGCCAATTCCGGACAGTAAATGTTATTTTATCGACGGAAATTGAAAAAATGTATCGAGACGAAGCCGGTAATTTCGTGTTTATTAATAATTTTCTCGCGGATATGTCTAAACAGGTTACCGAACCTACTATACCGGAATTAATTGAAAGTCTAAGACAGACGTTCGAAAAAAAAAATAAAGAAGAATCGATCACAGATATTTTAAAACATTTTTTGATAGAAAAATTTTCCACTAAAAATAAAAATGTTTCCGCTTGGTTAGAGGCGTTTGAAAAAGAAGCAATTCGTTTCTCGCTAACTGGAACCCGATTAATTGAAGTTTTTAAATCGTGTCTCGACCCTTCATTGAATGATTGGTTTTTAGTAACTCAACGGAAGATTGGTCTCGATGCGCCCTGGCTTAAATGGAAGGAAGATTTACTCTCGACCTTTAGTGAAATTTCTTGGAAATCCGTTCGCTTTGCCTATAATTTCCGGTACTTAACCGGATCGTACGTTGAATTCGTAATAAGAAAAGAACGTCTACTGTTAGAATTAGACCACACAATTCCTGAAATTGTGTTATTAAATTTAATTGTTCTTGGACTGCCTTTGCATATCCAGAATTCGTTAAACCGGAACTCGATTACTACAGTTAAGATGTTACTCTTTAAACTAAAAAAATTCGATTTTGAAGGACAGCGTTCTCATATCATCAAAGACAAATTGGATAGTGAAGATCCAAAGAAATTTAGAAGACCTGCATCGGAATACGCCGTCCGTTCCACTCCGGTTTCCACCAAACAAAAAGATGAATCTACTCCGATTTATAAAAAAAAGCCGTGCTCGATTTGTGAGAAATTAGGAAAGATAGAACGTTTTCATCCGGAATCCAGTTGCTGGTTTAAAGATAAGTACTCAACTAATAAATTTAAGTCTGTTAATAATTTAGAGATAGAGTCCGAATTAAATTCTATAACGGATTTACAAAAAAACGAGTAATTCTACCACTGATCAAAATAAAGGTTATAATAAATAAAAATTGTTCCACCTCCGGAGTTTATGATCCGGGTTCAAATATTTCATTAATTAACTTCGATTTCCTTCGTAAATATAAATTAAAGATGTATAAATCTAACGATAGTTTTCGGATGGTCAGTGGTAGAGCGCATTTTTTTGGTATTACAATATTAAATTTGACAATTTTTAACGTTTCAAAAAAATGTTTATTGTATGTGGTAAAAAGTGCTAGTTTTTCGCATGACCTGCTAATTGGTCTAGATATAATTAAAGATTTTAAACTTTGTCAAGATGAGAATTTAAAGATTTCCCAAAAATGTTTGAATAACGTAGCTATGTTAAACTGTGAAGATATAGATTCCAGAAAGGAAGGTTTTTTTAATGTAAAAGAAATAAACTTAAAGGATCAAGATTTTAACGTAAATTTGAATGAACCCATTCAAACCGATAATTTTAAAAATAATCTTGATCATTTAGATAATGAGAAACGAATTAAAATCGCCTATTTAATAGATAGATATAAAACAGTCTTCGCAAAAGACAAGTTCGATGTTGGCACGGTACGAGATCATGAAGCTTGTATTAAACTAATCGAACATAAATATGTCTCGCGAAAACCGTACAGATGCAATTTAGCGGATCAAAAAGAGATAGAGACTCAGGTTTCTCAACTATTACAAGCCGGCTTAATAGAAGAATCTTCTTCGCCGTTTGCTGCTCCGGTCACCTTGGCTTATAAAAAAACTGAGTCTGGTATTAAAGAGAAAAATCGTTTATGTATTGATTTCACGGAATTAAACAAACTAATTGTACCGGAGAGTCACCCTTTTCCGTTAATTGATGATCTCATTGTAAAAACACGTGATTGTAAATGGTTTTCTGTTTTAGATATAAATAGTGCGTTTTGGTCTATTCCTTTACGTCGTAAAGATTATTATAAAACCGGGTTCGTAACTCAAAATGGCCATTACAATTGGACTTGCTTGCCTTTTGGATTAAAAACTTCACCGGCGATTTTCCAAAGAATTTTGCGTAATATTGTTAGGAAAAATAGCTTGGATGAATTTTGCGTCAATTATATCGATGACATCTTAATATTTTCTCGTACCTTCGAAGAGCATCTTATTCATATAGAATATTTATTACAAGCCATTATTAAAGAAGGGTTTAAATTAAAATTATTAAAATGCGAATTTGCCAAAAGTAACGTAAAATATCTGGGGCACATAATAGAAAATAATTCAATCAGACCCTTATTTGATAATATTTTACCTATAAAAAATTTTCCGGTTCCCCAGACAAAAAAAAATATTCGACAATTTCTTGGTAAAGTAAACTTTTATAAAAAATATATACCCCACGCTACTCAATTGTTAGAACCATTACATAATCTGTTACGTAAGAACGTCGAATTTGTTTGGTCCACTTTATGTCAAGAGAGTTTTAATAAAGTTAAACAATTTTTGTGCCAAAAGCCTTGCCTGGCCATTTTTGACCCGACTAAAGTAACGATTTTACAGACGGATGCAAGTCTCCAAGGTATTGGTGCTATTTTAAAACAAAAGCAACAAGATGGGTCTATAAAACCGGTGGCTTATTTTTCAAAAAAGTTGAACGATAGCCAACGTCGTAAAAAAGCCGTTTTCTTGGAATGTTTAGCAATTAAAGAGGCTCTAATGCAATGGCAACATTGGCTGTTAGGGCTAACTTTTACCGTACACACAGATCATAAACCGCTAGAGAACTTGAAGATAAACTCCAAATATGATCAAGAATTAAGCCAGATGATGTTCTACTTGTCTCAGTTCAATTTCACGATTAAATACGTGCCGGGTAAAGAAAACCAAGAAGCGGACTGTTTATCGCGCAATCCAGTGTTACATTCCTCAGAATCTGTAGATGAATTACCCATTGTGAATTTTATTGAACTTCAGGACATTCTTTCTGACCAAAATAAGCTATCTTCGGAAAAATTAGGTAAATCGAACGTAATAAATCAAAATAATATTTCGTATGTTCGAATACGTGACCGAAAGAAAATAATTATCACACCGGACTTAGCCAAAAGGCTTATTAAATTAGTTCACGAAAAATTTGGCCACATTGGCCCACGTCACATGGAGTTAATCATTTTTCCACATTATTTTTGTCCGAATTTTCGTACTTTAATCCACGATTATTATCATCATTGTAATGTATGTATTCAAAATAAGTCTCGCGTTCCGTTTCGATTCGGTCTTTTATCCCACTTTGGTCCGGCCCGCACACCATTTGAAATAATGTCTTTAGACACAATTGGTGGTTTTGGCGGGAACCGGTCGCCAAAGCGCTATATGCATTTGCTTGTGGATCATTTTACGCGCTTTGCTTTTATTTTAACATCCAAATTTCAAAGAGCGCAGGATTTTAAAGTTCTAATAAATAAAGTTTTAATTAAAGGTGCCAAAATAGGCACACTTTTAACAGACCAATACAGCGGTATTAATTCTACTGATTTTAAAAAATTTTTAAAGGACAACCACATTAATTTAGTTTTTACCGCGGTGGATTGTCCTTTCTCTAATGGCTTAAATGAGCGCCTTAATCAAACCTTAGTCAATCGAATTCGATGTAAAATTAATGAAAATAAAACGAATAAAGGTAAACCTTGGTCTGTTCTAGCTAAAGATTGTGTCCGGGAGTACAATAATACAATTCATTCCTCGACTTTATTTAGTCCAAATTTTTTATTATATGGCGTTAACGTAGATGTATCTCCAAATAGCATTTCTGATAATAACGTAAATATTCAAAAAGCTCGCGAGGAAGCTTTTCGTAACACTCTACGTAGTCACGAGCGGAATAAAAAAATTTTTGATACTAATAGAAAAGAAATTAGTTACCAGAAGGGAGATTTAATTTATATCAATCATAGTAACAAATTAAATAAAAATAAATTAGATATAATCCGCTCTGGACCGTTTGAAATATCGGAACGTCTATCTAACGTTATGTACCGGGTAAATTCTGGTTTTCGAAAGAAGGAGTCTAATATATTTCATGTTTCGAAATTGTACCCTTTTCAGCCAGAGGGTCCTTAGTCGACCCCTGGTTGTGGGGATGTAAAATACGAGCTCGTATTTAAAATGACAGTCGGGTTTTGTCTTATCTGCGGAGATAAGACACTCGCTACGCTTTTGTATATTTCGTGGTAGAAGACATCGGTTACGTTACAAAGATAGACACATTAATTTAGTTTAATTTCGATCGTGTATGTTATAGCTTTTATTTTCTCGATTTCTTTATTACAGGTAAATTGTTTATATATTTTTTCTTTTGGTTTTTTTTTATATTTCAATTTATCCGGTGTACAAAATCTATGCTTAAAATAAATATCTTTATTACAGCAATCGTCTAGGTTATTACGTGCACAGAAATTAAACTTACATATATATATATATATATAAAGTTTTTTTATTTAATATATGTATTATTTATTATTATTATTATTATTATTATTATGCTTATTTTAATTTTTACGCTTTAATTAATTTATTTTAAATGTCTAATGTACTCTAAACTTGTAATTATATATATATATATATATATATATATATATATATATATATATGTGTGTGTGTGTGTAATTTATTGTAAATTACGTTATTTATAACCTATATGGGTAATAATAACGGGACAAAAATTTAAAAAAAAATGAATGATATTAAATTCGTTTCTAAAGACGTACGTAAATGTCTTCTCATATTACCTGTTGTCTTTGGTTTTGCTTAGCTAGTGTTCTTCGGAGAGAAGTATTCTTATATTAAAATTTCCTCCTCGTTTAAACTAATAAAAATTTTCCGATACGCTTGAAATTTGATTCCGAAACTAGCGAACGATGCGAATTTATTTACGAAGTTTCTGTTGGACATATCGAAATATAAATCTGATTACTTAGTTTTTTGTTTTTTTTTATTCCTTTCATGTCTTTCAGCGAAGTGGAATTTACCGTAGTTATGGAAATTGTACGGATATTACTATGATAAACATACATAAAAACTTGAAAATGGCCTCGTTCCGCCTTAAAGATGAAAAGGAGAAAGAGGTATGATAAAAATCGCAAAATATAAAAACCAGAGCATCGGAATTTATTGCATTATGGTAATATTCCGATTTTTAGTTCCATATCGACGTTTTTTTCCTTTTATTTACACACGCTCGATTACTAAGATCATTTGCGTCTAAGGGTAGGGTTATATGGCATTTAATCCGGTTTGAAATTTTAATAATATATCTATTTTTTTGAGGCTACTTCTCCTAGTTAATTGGTTGATACATTGCAAAGGTTTCGATGATTGAGTAGAGATCATTTATGAGTGCAGATGTTATAATTTTTATGTTTTTTGATTTTGTTCTGGTGGCTTTATCAACTATTTCATTTCCTCCCGAGTGCGCTGGAGTCCAAAGGAACAACTGTTTGATTTTTTTTCTGTACGAGTTTATGAATGATGAATTTTATATTTACAATATCTAAGTTAGTATTTTTAATCAGTTTCTGAATCTGTTGTAGAGCGGATATTGAGTCGGAGCATGTTATAAAGTTATTTTTGTGTTTTACTTTGTCTATATTTTTTAACGCTTTGTATGTTAATTCATCTGTGTACACAGATGTCCCAGTAGGTAAGTGGTATGCTTTCTGCCTTTTATAAGGTAAGCAGAAGTGGTTTGGTTTAGCGTCTTAGGGGCGTCGGTGTATATTTGAAGTTCGTTAAATTTATTTTTCAGGATATGCGGTGATGAATTTTTACTATATTTGTTTAGGTCCATATTTATCGTTTGGTCCATGGGGGTAATTTAGGTACGTTACTTTTTCTAATTTTGGTTAAGGTGTATTGAAGTAGAAACGGTTTGTTTTTAACTAAATATATTAGTTTGCGGACATCCATAATAATAAATTACACTGATGGAAAATTGTTTTTAAAAAATACAACGAATCGTAAAAAATAATAAAAATAAAAAGCTTAGAACATCAACCTTCATATTATACTGGTTTCGCACGAATTCTGATTAAAAAACAAAGCATTTTGTTCGGATGGAAATTTCTGACGAAAACGTGCGAACTCGCACGAAAATGAAGAAACCAGTGTAACCACGTGTATGCATATCAACGCAGTCGATCCATTTCTGATGATTTCGTCAGAATTCTGACGATTTCGCGACACAACTTTTCGCACGAATTCTGATCCAATGTAACGGCAACCTAATAACACTATCGTGTTGGCTTTCAACGAATTTATTTATTTTATAAATCGAATTAAATAGTTCCGGTTGTTTTCAGATAATTCGCTGAAAAACAATCGAAGATAAAACTGTAATTACCTTCCTACACCGTTCCGGTCTCTATTCATCAATTTAATCCTCTTTTCCTAGCGTGCCACTAACCTTAGCCGCTATACACGACACGTTAATTTAATATAATAATAATAATAATAATAATAATAAAACTTGTTATCGTATAAATAAACTGTTTTAATAACAGAATTTGATACACAACTCGCGAACCAAAAAAACTTGGAAATCTTATAGTTTTGATTGATATTAGCGTCATCAACTTAATCGAATCGTTATTGAAAAATAAGTTATTATAATATACTGTCAACGTGGCTCAGAATAAACCGGCAGTTCAGAATTAGGTAACGACGTCTGACTGGAATAGCACATCGACAGCAATACCACAAGGTAGTGTCTTAATGCCTATCTTCTTTATCTCCTTTACACGGCCGATATCCCGACAATTGATCGGACAGTTATCTCTATGTTCGCCGATGACACAGCAATTCTAGCTACAGACGAGACCCAACAGCGTGCTAGTGAAAATTCACAACTAATAATAAATGAACTAAGTGTTCGGTTGAAACGTTGAAAAATTAAAGTTAACATCGAAAAATCTGCGCATATAAACTTCACATCGCGGAAAGTAGAAAATATTCCAATAACACTGAATAAGCAGATAATCTCATAAAAAGAGTCTGTCAAATACCTACGGATGCGCATCGATTCGCGTCTAAATTGGAAGCGTCACGTCCGGAATAAATGTTTGGAAATAAAAGCAAAAATGAGAAGTATTTATTGCCTAATAAAACTCAATCTATTGATAATAAATGACTTTCGTATATGGCCATTGTTGAACGTATTTGGACTTATATAATACAATAGAGACGTATTGACGATTGAAATTGCGGACAAACTTTACGGGTTGTTTTGAACAGAATTTATAAAAAATTCTTGTTCCGTGTCTAATCGGCTGCAGATAACGTCGTAATAGCTATGAAATACAAAGAGTAGAAAATTGGAGTCGTTATACAAAATTTATCGATAACGTAAGGAATAATTGTTAATAACGAAGAATAGAATTAAGGTTGATTCCGCGGTGAAAGAGCCGACAATGAGCTAATCATTTCGAATTACGTTGAAAAAAACTACGAGAAGGTTTTTTTTTTAATTATTTGTATACGCGCAACTGTTTAGAAAAACAACTGAATGAGCATAGATTATCGAGGATGTAAGGAGAAGCGTTCCAACGAATCTTATGCGTTCAACATATCTCGAGGCCGGCAACGCTTTAATCTTCTGTTGCCTGGTAATTGACGTTCTGCCAAGACCGATATAAGGACATAATTATTGCAGGTTATATTTTCTGTATCTAGTCTTCACAACCTCTGCTATTATTGATACGTTCAGATCCCGATGGATGATATTATTCGATACGAACCACGGAACATTAATTATTTTCCTTAAGATTTTTGACTGCGTGCATTGTATGCGCTTCATATTTGATGGCTTGCACGAACCCCATAATTCTGATCTATACAACCAAATTGGTTTTAATACAGTACTATATAGAAGGACTTTGTTCTTGACATTTAATTTGAATCGTTGATCAAACAGTCGCATCAGTACTATATATCTTCTGCGTAGCTCTTGATTCTTAACAGTTAGATGGTATCTGCATGTTAAATGGCTTTCGAGGTAGAAGCCAAGATAGCGGACACGGTCAGCGCCGGGAATAACTGCGTTATTAATATATATTGTACTGCACGTTCCTCTTCTGAGTATGAATGTAACATGATGACATTTACTGACATTTAAATGAATTTGCCATTTCGTAAATCATGGTTCAAGTTGGTTAACATGTTCTTGCAAGACTGTGGAAGCCTGAACAGGATCTCCATGTTTTGACAGTATTGCATTGTCGTCTGCAAATGTACACACTAATATGTCAGAATGACGAGTATATCTGTCGCGTAGACTACATATTCTTCTTCTTCTTCTTCCGAGCATAGTGAGTCTTATGAACCGATCTGCTGAACAATCCTGCGCCATTTTGCTCTATCTTCAACCAATCTTATCCACTAGATAGTGATATTCCGACCAGTTGTTTTATTTGATCAATGTATCTTAACGGTGTTCTCCCATGTTTCCTAGTACCTTCCATCTTGCCTTGTATAATCTACTTTTCAAGACCATTATTCCTGAAAATATGTCCTACATAACTAACAATCCTTTGCTGTACCATGTCTTTCAACCGTATATTTATTTCCAGCTCCGGCAATATTGAGATGATGTTAGATCGCTTTGCCGTCCATGGTATTCTCATCATTCGCCTCCAGCAATACATTTCAAACGCCTCTATGGTGCGAACAGTCCAACATTCCGAAGCATAAAGGAAGATTGACATCACTAATGTATTCACTATACGTATTTTCGTCAGCATAGTTACGTCATGACTCTTCGAAATTCTAGATAATCTAGACATTGCTGTCTTTGCAATTGCAGTCCGCCTTTTAATTTCTTCAGTGCATCCTCCTCTGCTGGTAATAATCGTCTCGAGATATATATATATTCGTCTACCACTTGTAGATCGCCCATATGTTGTATATGGTTATTTTTATTTTGTTTATCGATAATCATAATTTTACTTTTACTTTTATTTATTTCAAGTCCGATTTCTTGACTTATGTCTTTTATTTTATCTAAAAGTTTTAACATTTCATCTTCTGATGCGGCAATTAAGGTGGTATCATCTGCGTATTTTAGATTATTTATTCGGTTTCCTCCAACCTTTACACCACCTTTCCAGTCTTCAGAGGCTTTTCTAATTATCCATTCGCTACATATATTAAAGAGGATTGGACTTAATATACAGCCTTGGCGGACACCCTTTCCTAAAATGTGAAGCTTTCTGTTAAACTATTAGCTATTCCGACTTTACCGGTACTGCAGTCATATAATGATTTAATTAGTCGTACTAAGTGTTGCGGCGTTCCCATTTCTACAAGCATTTTCCA
Source organism: Coronaproctus castanopsis (assembly GCA_032883995.1). NCBI lineage: Eukaryota > Metazoa > Arthropoda > Insecta > Hemiptera > Monophlebidae > Coronaproctus > Coronaproctus castanopsis. The sequence continues at coordinate 158,387,713 of CM065053.1, read as the reverse complement.
AATTTTTTGCCATTTTACACAGTCAAACGCCTTTTTATAGTCAACAAAACACAGCACGATCTTAACGTTAAATTCTCTATACTTTTCTATTATCTGTCTAATATTTAAAATATGCTCCCGAGTTCCTCTTCCTGGCATAAAGCCCGCCTGTTCAAGTGAGATCTGAGGTATTAAGTATGTTTTAATTCTTTGCAGTGCAATATACAACATTATTTTGCTTGCGTGAGATATCAGCGCTATTGTTCTGTAATTACTACAACTGTCTCGTGGTCCTTTCTTGCGGATTGGTATGTAGATAGATTTAGTCAAGTCTTTTGGTCATATGCATGTATCCCATATCTTCTGGCATGTTACGTGCAAAAGATCGACGACTACATCACCAAGTTCAGTAAATTCATAGTATTTAAATACCTCGGTTCTTGTGTGTAGAGTGACAGTGGTACATTCGAAGCAGTTCGGTACCGGATAAGCACAACATGGCTGAAATGGAAATATGTGACCGACGTATTGTGCGATAAACGCATGCCCATTCGGAAGTCAAAAATATACAAAACGATTATTAGACTAGTTGAGCTGTATGGCGGTTTTTAAATTGGGCATCATCTATTTTTACGTACAAGATGAGCTACAATTCATGGCACTATTTATATGCGCGAGCACATGATGTTATACGGAGTGGGGTGCTACTGCATTCTCTGTGATTATTAAGAATTACATCATCATCATCATCGTCGGTGGCTCGTTTCGAGCATCGTGACCCTATGAATCCTCATAAACGAACGTGTTTAGCCGCCACGTAGTTCGATCTGCTGCTCGGTCCATCATTTCTCGTACTGACGCGGTGTCAGCGATTCTTTTAGTTCTGTCTGGATATCTTATTGGTGGTCTCCATCTTTCCCGACGACCTTCTACCATACCCGTCATAATCATTTTTTCCAATCCATCCTGTTGTATGCGTATGCTATTATCCGTCTCTGTACCACGATTTGTAATTTCTGATTCACCTTCATTTCTTGAACTATTGACAAGTTAGTTTTTTTCGCAGTCCATGGTATCCTTAGCATTCGCGTCCAGTAGTGCATTTTAAACGCATTAATGCGTTGTGTATCGTTCTTTTTCATTAACATTCTGATGCATATAGGAATACGGAGAACACCAGCGAGTTCATAAAACGCATTTTTGTGTGCATTGTTATCTCATGGCTCTTCCATATTTTCGTTAATTGTAATAGCGCCATTTTTGCTATCTTTATTCTCCGTTTGATTTCTTTTGTTGAGCTTTCGTAAAAATTAATAGTAATATTTTTAAGTTTACAACGCTCCAAAACCTTTGGTAAAAACACAAAAAGGTTTTCGTTCCAGTCGAACAACTGTCCCACCTAGCTTGCCAAATATCAATAAGTGAGGATTGAATATATTTTTTTAGGACAGGAACACTAGGAAATGATTCCAAGGTAAGCGGATCAATATTAAGGAACTGGAAATTCTTGACATAAGCAACGTCTCTAACAACTCTAAATTCTGAGATGATAAAGGTGCCAATGACAAAAAGATCCAGTAGTATGATATTAGATATAACATTAGCAGCAGAAGTGGGACAGATTCGGTATAAACATGAAATACTAAGAAGAAACTTCCTCCGCCGCTTGTTAAGAGAACATGAAACGTTTTTATTAATATAAACAAGAGAGCCATATGCATAAAGTGACTGTATCAGGACCCCTTATACAAAATGACCCTCTCCCTATATTTAAACCCAAAAGCATTAGGCTGCGATCTTTTGAGATTTAAGAATATTGAGTCGCATTTCCTGCCGATATACTCAATATGTGGAATAAAAGATAAATTGTGATTTAATATTAGACCAAGATATTTAAGCCGATTTCTATCGTAAATTGGCTGACTTGAGATTAACTTTAAATTTTTAACAGAATGAACAATTCTCTGATCACCCAAAAAACAATAAAATTGCACTTGGGTACTGAAAAAGATAAACCTAAATCACTAATTATGTTTTCTAGGAACTTACAAACGATTTCAATTAAATTAAGATCATAATGCTTGTCAACCTCGGCTGATCATCTGCATAACCAGCTCAAGCTCCTTACAAGTAAAGGATAAAAACTGCTCCAATTTAAGATGAACTCTGAAAACCAACTTTTACGAATTTAAATTGAATCAAAAGTATTGAAAAAATTTTCGTTGAAATATTTTTTTTCGAATAATGATAAATTTATGATTTGCAACCTATGTTAAATTTTTACACTATTAAAAATCGAAATAAATTAACATACGTTTAAAACTACTACCTATTTTCGTTTGGAGGCTGTTCAATTTTTATCTACGTTTCTCTCTCTCATATTGACATAGATATATATATGTGTGTATGTGTTTAGGTATGTACACGCGCGCATTGTCTATTTGTATATAATAGTGTATCTATCTATTTTTTCGTTACTTCGTATAAACGCAGTCAAAATAATGATTACGACGGTCAGTAAAAATAAATTTTTAGAAAGGGGAAATTTTTTTAAAAATTCATATTTTCGAATTACATAATTCAACTCGCCGACATTATTATTCTCGTTCGTGTACTCGTTTTGCCTGTAGTTCGTATATTCGTTTCGAAGACATATGTATGTATATATGTGTGAGTGTGTGTGTGTGCTTCTGTTATATTGCCTTTGGGAATAAACCCGTTATTCTCAGATCTGTTATTTGTTCCTCTTTCTTTCCCTCCAGTTATTTTTTTTCGTATTTTATATTTTTCGCATTTCATTCTCTTGTTCGTTTTGTTTCGTTGTTCGTGTTTTCATATTTTCTTTCGCTTAATAATACGAATGATATTTCGCTGTTTCAAAAGTTGTAAGTTCACATTTGGCTACCATCCGTCGCTTACGGCAACATCCTAGTAATGATAATGATGACTGTTATATGTTTTATCATCGTTATCAACTAAATGTATACGTATAAAGACATCACAATTTGATATGTTTACAATATTTACTAGTTCATTACATTATTATTATTATTAATATTATTATTATACTAGCACTATTATTATTATGGGAGCTGATAGTAGCAGCCTAAACATGGAATAAATGCAGTAGCAGAAGATTAATCAGTTACCCCAGATACTGTTTTTTTTTTCCGGTTTTTTTTTTTCTGGTCCCTAATTTTGGAAATACGTGATGGGATAAGTTTATTTATAAATGTTACAAGTACATTTGAAATAATGAACTAACCAGAGTCCATCCAATTAAATTTGCGGTACTCTAGAAAATTTATATAAAGTTTATATAACTAAGATAAATGTAGATGTGTTTTTCGGTATGTTATTTCAGACGTAAATTATTAAATGTTGCGAACTCTTTATTTACTAATTCGGTACTACCGCTGATGTCTGTAAATTCAGTGCTGTTATGGTTGCATCCTGTCAGGATATGCTTTATGTTGTCAGTTCTATTGCATATTACACATCTGTTCGAGTATGCTATTCTATACTTATATAAGTAACCTTTAAATAATCCATGTCCGTTGGTGAACTGGGCATTAAAATAATTCGGCATAAATACAACGTTGTTTAGTTGGCAATCTATAGTTAGAAAGAATTGTTTCACTAAACCATTATATTAATCCCGTAATGCTTGATATTTTTTTATATAGTAATCATCCAGTACTGTTTTAAACGGTTTAGACGTCAACATTTTTTTAGCATGTAGATAATATGATAATATGTAGTGTTGATAAATTCATGATTGGTATTTATGTTATTCTTTATCAGTGTTTCCCTATTTCATATATTAGTGGCTTAATACCAGCAATGACAATGCTTGGCTATATAGCTGACTGTTCTATATGACTTGTTTAACTTGATGACGATAATTCTCTTAAAAGTTTTTAATGTGTTTTGAAGCTGTTTAATATTAATCATATCGATATAAATTATACTCCCGTGCAGTAGATTTGGTAAAATTGCACTTTTATAAAGTATTAATCCCTTCCTGTAATTTATTCTATTGTTATTGTTATATAATTTATTAAATACTCTTATAAATATGCTAATTTTAGTTATAATATAATTAAAGTGGTTATAACATTTTAAATTATCTAATAACTTTGACAGTATTATCACATGTTCAACTATATTTATGTTAAAAGAAACGTAGTAATGATCGCTAGCGTTTAATTCGTAACTAATTTTCCAATGCTTAACTAAATCTGCAACGTTGCTTGTGGCCAATGTTAGATCTATCACGCAGTTTTGTTTTTTTCTTTTATCGTCGCATTTTGTAGCATTCCGTGGTTTTCCCTGAGCATTCATTTTAATCCCTCGATGTCAATGGTAAAACTATCTATAGCATCAAGTGGGTCTTATTGTCCCTTGATTATATCCATTAAAATTGTAAAATTAGCGAAGGATAATGGATAAGTTTTGTTAGTCGCTATGTTGTCCGCAAGTGGTGACAACAATTCCTTTTTGGTTAATTTAGGGTTTTTAATTGTTCTGGATTGGTAATTTTCGTGTTTGTTTGATTTTGTTGAAGTCAAGAATGGTTGATGAGTGTCGCCATCGGTTTGATCGAAATTTAGATGGGAGAGATTTCTTGACAGTAGACTGTTCTTGTCCTTTTCCAATATCGAGAATGCAATATGTTGATGTTCCAGTTTTTGTTTTGTCTGTTTCTCCGTGTATTTTATTTTGCTTATTTATCTCGTGTGAATTTTGTAGGTCTACTATACTGTTTTCTGATTTATCTTTTACTGTACTATATAATCTTTGGGTTTTAGTCGGTTCATCTGTAGATTAAAATAATCGAAATTGTTCACCGTCATGCGTTATTATTATCGAGTTTGGTATTATTAGGGTTTGAATGTTTCCTGCGTCGTTTTCCATTATGTACATAGGAAAGATATGCTCAAAGCCGTTTTCAGTTATTCAGGCTATGATAAATGACATTTGAGATACTAACTTTATATTAAGTTCAAGTAATGATTTTTCGATGACTTTGTGTGGTATGTAACGTTTTATATAAGAAGTCGCTTTGATGGGTTTATGAGTTTCCTCACGAATATTTCTTTATTCGATACTAGTATTTTTTTGTAGTTCTGCGATAAGATACTGCGATAAGCTTAACAGATAGATATACGCGTATTCTATTGTTTTGCTATGCGTGATGAGAATAGAATGTTTTCTGATTTAATAAGTTTTCCAATCGCTGTTATATATTCTTTTAATTCTATATCTTCAAACGCGTTCGGTATAATTGCTTGGGCATTTTTTGGGAATTTATTTGTTTCAGATATATTACTGTTGATTTTGGTTATCATACTATATGTATTTATCATTTTATTATTAATTATTGAACTTGTTTTTGGTAATGACTCCACTGATTGTGTAGTAGTATATAGCATAGAAGTAGACACGTCTGTCGTCGTCACGATAACGATGATAGCCGTGCCACGCGAATTATACCAACACCGATAGATGAGATAAACAAGTACAAACCCAACGATCTGTTGATAATATACCGCGGCGATAAGAGAAACAATTACGTTCATTTCAGGATCGAGTATATAAAACGCGACAAACACGACATATAGTTATATAACACCGAGCGTTACTAATAATTACACAGTTGAATTAATTTACTTTTTTTTATTAGACATAAGAATTAGCTCATGCAGTTGTTTTCTCATTAAGTGGTCTGCAATTTTCGATATAATTAAAAATTACAAATTTATTCCATACTTAATTAATGTGCTAGTTAGCTACTTACATATTAGGGTTGCTCACCTCAGCATCAGACATGCAGACAGCAAGCTAGTTGTGAAGTCCTCTAAGGTTTCTTCACTAGGACCTACACTATGAAGTTTATTACATTCTGATGTGCAGAGGATTTCTGTAAGCTCTGTAATATAAAAATTATGAGCTAATCTCGTATGCTGATGATCTCTGTTGTTTGAGCAACTAAAATAGTTGAGTGATGAGGCCATAGTCTGGACTGCAAAATATATTTTAGCGATATAATTACAAAAAGGAAAAATGCCAGGAATCTGAAAAAAGCTAATATTATAACGATATTGAAACCTGGTAAAGATCCAGAATCTCCTGCCAGCTATAGGCCTATTTCTTTACTAAGCCGCGTGATGAAAATATATTTGAAAGAATCCTTCTTAGCAGGATACAACCTATCATTGAAAGTAAATTAATAAGAGAACAAACTGGTTTCAGACTGGGAAAGAGCAACAGCGATTAAATACTGAACCCGACTCAATATATTGAAAAATGATTCCAAGATAAACAATTCACGGGGGTAATGTTTATTGATCTAACTGCCGCTTATGATACAATGAATCATAGCTTGCTGTTAAAAAAAATATGTGATATAACAGAAGATTACAAATTAACCATTATCTTGAGAGAAGTCCTTACAAACAGAAGATTCAAAGTGAAATTTCGGAATAGAGAAAGCAGCTGGAGATTTCATAGAAACGCCCTACCACAGGGTAGCGTATTGACCCCAACACTTTTCAATATCTACAGTAACGACCAGCCAAAAAAATTGGTAACAAGTAGGTTCATATTCGCAGACAACCTGGCAGTTGAAATTCAAGACAGGACCCGCTCATAAGTTCAAGAGTAAACGAGCGTTAGAGAATTTAGATGATTACTATAATGAAAATGCTTTAAACCCCAATCCAGGAAAAACGAAACTGTGTCATTTAAACAATGGAAAGGCAAGATGGAAACTGAATTTCTACGGGAACAGATGCAAGATAATCAAACTCCAAAATATCTAGGAGTTATCTTAGACCGAACACTTACATTTAGAACGCATTGCGAAACACTAAAGAAGAAAATTGAAACCTGAAATAATATATTGCAAAAATTCGTTTCTATGAAATGAGGTGCTACGTCAGAAATACGTCGAACATCGGCGCTGGCCTTATCATTTGCAACAGGAGAGTATACTAGCACAGTCTGGAACAGATCAGGCCACGCAAGAAAAGTGGATACGGAAACGCTTACAGAATCGTTATCGGCTGCTTAAAACCAGCAACGATTGGAGATATGTGCACCCTCCACGATTAATACGTACGAACGTAGCAGAAATGAGGACGAAAATACTAGCGTTTCTCTATGAACAATCACCACCTAAAGACAGGCTTAAGTATAGAAAATACTTTTGAAACTTCACCACATCACTTTTACACGAGCCAGCAAAACACCACAAGGAACTATAGCAATAACTATACGTGGTTGGTAACGAGGGCATAACAACACTATAAACATTTATTCAGATGTCCCGTCAGCCACACGATTGCGTGAAGACTTAAATTTTCGTCCACTACTAGATTTAGCTAGATGTGACGGGGGAGAAATTATGACCACTACGCAATCTAAATAAAGTTGATATATAATCCCTCGAAATGTTTTTATGTAATTGAAACCATAGTTTACTAGGAACTGTATGCATCAAGGCGAAGTATTTTTTCCCTTTATTTTGACTTTCGGTGATGTAGTACTGTTGGAAATCAATTAGTACAGATTGTTTAACCTTTGGTAAAATATCAGTCCAATTCCATTTAATATTCTCGCAAGGTACACTTGATAGATTATAACGTGTCAATTCATCGACCACCTCATTTCCAGTAATACCACAATGAGAAGGGACCCACTTAAACTTTACTCTAGATCCACGATTGTAAAGCTGAATAACCCGATGTCTGACATCAAATTCTAACTTTGATATTTTAGGTTCTGGGAACTTAGATAATTGTAATAAGACACTTGAGGAATCGGATATTATTAGAATATTCTTTTCCCTCATATCTTTGACTAGGAACAAGGCTTTGTAAATGGCAAACAATTCTACAACAAATGAGGAGCCTGCAAAGGATAATCTGTATACTTTCGATATGCCTTTTTTCGGGTAATATAAAGCAGAGGTATAATTTTCCCATATTTTATCGACCGACCCATCTTAAAAATAATTTCATAGTGGCTGAATTTTTCATTGATTGCTTGCATAAATGCAGCGTTGTTAACTCCCGAAGGGATAGTTTTAGCAATATTATTATCAAAGGTAATTAAATCAACGTCTAGCAAGAAAAATAAATCCTGAAAGTAGAAACGGTAGAAGGGATACATTTTGGATGATTTCAATTTTTTCCCATTTATTATGGCTGCAGAGAAGAGGAGGTAGACTTTTATTTGACCAATAAACAGACTTATTTTGAACTTTTTCTATTTCCTTTGTCTATAGGAGGTATAAAAAAAGACTCAAAATACTCCCCTGTGCTAATCCTTTACCCGAATAGACAGAGTTGTACTTTTTACCTTTATATCTGACTGTTAGTTTTCTCCCATTGAAGTACTCAAATATCCAGGAACATGTTTTTATTAATACCAAATCCTACTAGTTTATTATATAATGTTGAAAGATTAACATTATCGTATGCAGACGTAATATCAATACAAATAGCAAGAACATATAGATTTCTGGTTAATCTGTACATGTAAAGAGAATGAACTTAATGCATCTGCTGTGTACTGAAACCCTTTCTAAAACCATACTGAGAAAGTGAAAGTTTCTTAAATTTATTAGCCCACCATTCTAACCTAAATTTTAATATATTTTCTAAAGTTTTACCTACACACGACAACAGGGAAATCGGTCTGTAAGACCTATAATTATCCGGAGACCGACCTGGTTTCAGTACAGGACAAACAATATGTTCTTTCCAAATAGTAGGAATGTATTTCAAATTTAGTGAATTATTAAAAAAAGCAAGTAGAAAAATTTTAGCTTCCTCCGGTAACTGTTGTAGCATTTTGTAGGAAATTTTATCCACTCCGACAGTAGAGTCTTTCTTATGATCTAAACTACGAAATAATTCCCCTTTTGAAATAGTATGTTTTAGCTCTGGTATGAGGTTAATATGATTAACAAAATGGCCTTCCGGAATATGAGGATCAACTGGACTTTCAAACTGTTTTACAAAATCATTAATCCATTCTGTGCTCGTAGGATTTATACAAGAAGAACAAAACGGATATTTAAACCATTTAATTCTTTGCCATATCTCCCTCATGTTTAGACCCGTATTAATACTATTACAAAAATTGCGAAACGCATTTCTTTTTTGTACTTTTAAATATATTTTCGTTTCAGCCTGTTGTTTTTTATATTTAATAAAATTCTCCATTGAAGGAGAAGCATTGTATAAGTCGCTAATGCTTTTCTCCTTAGCGCAACATATCGATTACACTCGGCACCCCACCACCGATATCGGCGATCTAAAGGTACAGTGTCGGTGAATCTTTTAACTGTAGGCGCTGACTTATTTACGGCTGAATGAACCTTCTGGATAAATGAGTATTGTTCTGATGGAGACATGGCACAGAAATTGGCTATATTAATTTTTTTAATTTCTTTCTCTATTAAATGTTTGTATTTAGTCCAGTCAATCCGATTGTAATCTTTAACTAAAAAAACTTCCCTACTGCGACAAAAAGAAGTACTTGCTGAAATTATATCGGGTAATTTAATTTGTATAAAAACTAGAAGATGATCACTACTCGTGGGATCTTTTCCTATTAGCCAATCAATCTTTTCACAGATACCAGAGGAAGCCAAAATTAGATCTAAATTATTAGGAGCCTGATTAAATCTAGCGATTCGTGTGGGCTGTTCTGTGTTTACAATATAAAGGTGATGTTCATCTATAAATTTCAAAAGCTCATGACCTTCATAATTATGTACAGATGAACCCCAAGCCGAATGAAGATAATTTAAATCCCCTAGAATCAGAAAAGGATGTTTGTTCTTTTTCGGATTATGTATTAAATATTCCCAGTCAACAGAAGTAATTTTATGTTTTGGAGCGGCATACACCGCTATTAAGTCAAATTGAAATTTACGTGTTTTAAAAGTGATTCCCAAAGCTTGAACTACGTTCCCAAAATTCGGAATATTAATAGTAAAATATTCCGTTGTCAGTGAGTTATGGATAATGATAGCCACCCCTCCGCCCCTTCTAGGTGTACGATCGCAACGTAGGATTTTATAATTAGAAATCTTAAACTGCTGATTTGGTTTGAGCCAAGTCTCACATAACACGCAGACAGACGCTCTTGACCTAAACGGAAACTCTACAAGTTCTCCCTGACAACCATAGGCAGACCTACAGTTCCACTGTACTATTTTTATGTGTTTTAGGATATCAATTGTTGCTGGGAAAGATTGTAAGCTGGATGAGGGTTAGAACTAAAGTAATATACTATGTAATACAAACATAATGTAACCTAAATTTAACTTCCCTGCGTGTATAAACAATTTTGATATATACATACATACGAATATATACATATACTAATCTTGCATTTATTTATTTATTTTATTTTTAAAATATTATTATTTCATATTTTTAGATATTTATTTATTTATTTTATTTTTAAAATATTATTATTTCATATTTTTAGATATTTATTTATTTTATTTTTAAATATTATTATTATTTCATATTTTTAGATTTATTGGTTTTCTGAACTGTTTCTTTCTGAACATTCCTGATATTTTTATTTAAGGGTCCAGAGTCTTTTTTTATCAAAATTGATTTATCTACAGCTTCCACAGCAGGAATATTATCCTGACTGTGAACGAGTTCATCTTTATCACAAAAATAATTATAATTTTTTTCTTCCCTTGAAGCTTGTATATTAATTTTGTTGTAATCCTTCTTTGCTTTAGGAAGGATTCCAGCGGTACTTGGAGGACTTAAAGAGACCTCCGTGAATGATCTCTTGTTAGAGTTAGATCCTGCCAGAGTCTCGAGAGCATATGAATTTTGCTTTCCAGTTGCTTTAAGTCTATATCCTTGTTTCGAAATAGGTGGGTCATTGTACGTAGGAATATGAAGTTTAGTAGATTTGGGAGATTCTATCAGCTCGTGGAAATCAATATTATTATTTAAAACCTGAAATCTATTCGAAAATTTAGGACTATTAAAATTTGTATAAGGCTTGTACTGCCTACTATCTTGTTCGGAAGCTCTATGAGCATATGAAAAGGTCTGATTAATTGTTGGAATTTCTGAAGCTGCTTCCGCATAACCTAAATTTTTGTAGGCCATGAGTTTTTTTATGTCTTCTTGTCTACGTCTTTCTGAACATGACTTAGATAATGGTGAGTGATCACCTTTACAATTAATGCAAAAAGGTTCCACCGAACAATCACTTTTAAAATGCGAATTAGAAGAGCAATGACTACAACGTTTTTTAATAGATTTGCATGTTTTCGAACCGCGAGAAAAACGAAAACACGAAAAAGATTGCCGCACATTTTGGATATAGGGTTCGCACTCAAATCTCATCTTATTAATATAAATATGTTTCGGTACATTTTGACCGGTGAAAAAAATCTGTACAATCTGTACCGATTTCGAGGGAACAAACTTTATTTCTCATTCCTCTAAAATTCGCCGATTCAAACGATGAATTTTTTTGATATGGAAAAAACCACTATCTATATCTTCAAATAGTTCCTCATTGGATATATCGGAGTCAACACCTTTTATGACTGCCGATCTTGTAAGGTAATAGAGAGGGATATATGCTTTTAAACCCGCTTCTCTTATCCGCCTGTCATCAACTAACGAATTAGCTATGTGTTTATCTTCACACAAAATTAAAACAGAAGCCCTACCTATTCGCTTAATTTCCGTGATTTTGTTACAATAACCTAAATTTTTTAATATCTTAGCTATACGAAGCGTGCTGATTGAAACGTTATTATCAGAGACTTGCACTACAACTTTAAAATCTGAATAATCGTCACAATTATCGTAATGCAAGACGGGGAATGATTTACCGGTCGAGATGTGACCATTTAAATCATCACGTATCGAATCCTTATCAGTATTACGTTGTACTGCGTGTAGATGGGAAGAATAGACGCCTTTATTATCTGAATAACTGTAAGTACCTTTATCACCGTTAATGTTACCTCTGTACCGTTATAATTATCCTTGTTTATTGAGAGTGGGGGAGTCCCTCTTCGTCGTCCATTTAATCTGATACTACCGCTCACAGGCGGCGGTTTTAAACGTCGATATATCTGGTTGCGCGTAAACGATTATCCGATAACGACGCGATAAAATAAAATTAAAACGAATGTATATAGAAATAACCGTAAACAGTAAAGATAGTGAACGCGACAGACACGATATAATCTTAACATACACCAGCTTTGATTTTGATATATAGTTCATTGTATATATTCCTAAATGTGTATCGTTTATGTAGATGATAATCGTTTCGGTTAATGTTATCACGGTCGACAATTAATTTTTTCTTATTCTTGTAACAAATTTATTAAAACGGATGGAATACCTAATTATATTTAAAGAATTTTCTCGTTATGACGATTTTTCTAAATAATATTTGGAAATTTTCTAATAGGTTAATTTTTTTTTTTTTGGATTTCGTTCGTGCAATTCGCCTAATTTTTCTTCTCGAGTTTATTTAACGGTGTTTCTATCGATTTATTTTTAAAGTATAAATCTTTTTCTTCCAGACATTTTAGTTCGACCGATTTTTTTTTACGTTTCGTTTTTTTTCACTGGTTAATGATTTTAAGTGCTTTTTTCTCCGATGCGAGACTAGATTAATGAGGCGAATCGTCCTAGCCGTCGGCATTGTAAAATAACTTATAATGGATTTTTTTACTTTTTTATTGTTTTTTACGGGGGGTCATTTTTCGAAATTTAGGCGATGGTTAGTCCGTTGGCATCTTTTCCAGTTTTAACTTACAGCTATTCGGAATCGGACATTTTAAATTGTACCTCATTTTATTATTTTACCCGTTTATCTGTTCGGTCATTTTGAATCTTTTCAGGCTGTCAATAAATAATACGACCAATACGATAAGCGTTCGGACGCATTAAAGGTAAAGCGGAATATATTTCGCTTCGATGTAATACACGCTAGGACAAAGAGTCATTGGAAAATAAATAACTTAAAAAAAATAAAATTAAAAAACAAATCCGAGTCTAACAAAAGCAAACGACAAAACTAATCGGACAGTTCAAAATGACTGCGGAAGTAAATTTTCAGTACGTGAATTTTATAATTATTTACTCTGTTTCAATGGATATCTAGATTTTATAAAATTTGAGCGCATGATTCCTTCTTCCGAAAAGTTAATGAGTATGTTCGTGCATGTAATGTGAAATTTTATATAAATTAGTGGTATAATATCGTGCACGTTAAAATGTTGTAAAAAATAACAGTTAAATACCGTGCAGGTTAAAATTTTGCAAAAATTAGCCGTTATATTATATACGTTAAAGTTTTTTAAAAATTAACAGTATAATATCATGCACGTTAATGTAAAAATTATAATTCTTCTTTTTTTGGAAAGACGTTCAATTTCATCCTGCGTATATGTACATAATATATGTTATGAGGTTTTTACCGATTTAGAGCAGCATTTAAGATACTCTTCCCTTCTACTTTTCACCGATTTATTTCCCAGAAATGTTCAATATTGTCCGATAATCAGATTTTATCTTTAAAATCATTTACGATTTACTACTTACCTACGTTTTGTCTATAATTTTTAAATTATTTAATTTCACGTATTTTATAATTTTGTTTTTGAAATTATCCGACGTGTACGCACGGTAGCTTCTTACTATTCGAAATACCTTTACATTATAAATTTCTACAATCTACTTCCGTATATTTTAGACGGGCTAAATTATTCCGAATTTGGAAGACTTAAGTCGTCGTTCAAAATGTCAATTTCCAATTTAATTTCTAACCTGATAAATTTTTTGTTTCTTCAACCTTTCCAGAATTTCGTCCGGATAAAAAGATGACATACACGCGCGAGTAAAATATATATAGAACGCTTTTATTAAGATTTTTCTCTTTGCGATACCACACGATCGTTAGCTCTGTACGTAGTGAAAGAGCATGATTAAAAACAATAACGGTGGAAAATTTTTAAGTTTTATCGATAATGCAAGTCTGTTGCTTACGGAGGTCGTTTAATAATAATAATGAATTAACCGTATTTTTAAAAAATTATAATTATTATTATAAGCAATTTTATGATAAGTTTCTATTTAATTGAGAGTAATGCGCTATTGGCGAAAAATACAATCTCTCGTTCACTCACGTCACAAACGTATCACCCATATATACGTGCTCACTTGCAAACCCCATCTATGCATGGCACAATATGTTTGTATAATGAACAGATAAATACGATAAAACTAGTGAACAAAAACGTGTAAAAACTACGAATATTGCTTATTTGGGGGGTCTGAACCCCCTTGGAATCATTCTGATAATAAGAAAATATATACTTGTTGTTAAATGCCGTTTTGCATTTGTTAAACCTATTTTGTTCTTTTTTTATTTTATTTAAATTTCGTTGTGTTTGAAGTAAATAAATAAGTTTCGTAATGTAGGAGGTACTAGAAGAATTGTGTAGAAAAACGCGAAGAATAGATTTTAATAGATTTTAAATTTTAAATTTAGTTAAGTATTATTCCTTCAAAAAATATAAAATCATTATTTATCGTTTATTTTTTCGCGGAATTTATTGTAACCATCTGTCCTCAATAACATACTACTAGTGTGTTCCAGTGACGTTAAATATTTCCGCCGTCTATTGCTTCTAATAGAGTTACATATTCGACGTCTAATAAGTATAAAGATAACTCCGGCCAGTTCGATTAAGGGCTTGGGGTTTATAACCTACTTGAGTTTTGGTTATTTACTTAAAGTTCAATTTAACTCGGGTTTACTGTTATAATTTAGTTTTGTTTGAAGGCCCCTCTTCAACCAGGTCTCCACTGCTTATATTATTATATAAAGACGGTGGAAATTCGAATAAAAACTAATGCGACAACGAACGATACAAGAAGAGATTCACGTTATGATACATAAAACATAGATATATATATACATACATACATACATTCCGACATATTCCCATAATATTAATATTAATAATAATAATAATAATAATAATAGAATAATCGTATAAATAATTTCATAATAGTAATTATTGTTATTTTTATTCTTCTTTCTTCGAATTGGACAGCTATGTGGTAAAATATCTCCATGATGGCTGTCTGTTCCTCATACTTTACATTCCGGTATTTCTTCATTGTTTCGCTGTGTTCTTCCTTTCTTTCATCTGTTAATTTAATAACAGTTTTCTTCTTCATTTTTTCTTTAAAGCTCTGGAAATTATTCTGAACCTGCTCCTATTCATAATAGCTTCTTCTGTGACGATTTTAATTTGCCAAGAATCTTTCTTAACTTCGCGTCCTAGGGTCCTTATCAAAGTACTCGAAAATTCTTCTCGTTAAGCGTTTCGTCTCCACTCGTTTTAAATGACCGTAATAGTTTAATGTTCTTTTTTTCATTGCGATTATAATATCTTCAATACGCCCTTATATTTCCTTATTACTCCTATTTTTCCACATTTCCCGATTGCATCTCGGTGGTCCTAGAATTTTGCGTACTATTTTCCTTTCCTTTATTTTAATTTGTTCCAGTTCTTTACTTATTCATTGTTAAAAATTTCGGCGCATATAATCCTTCCGGTTTAATCACCGCATTATAATTTCTCAATTTTGATTACGTCGATTTTTGATTATATATATTTTTTGTTAATTCGAATGCTAATTCCATTTCTCTTGCTCTTTTTTGATTAGCTGTTTTATCTAACGCGTTGGTTTGTATAAATTCTCCTTTGTATTTGAATACGTTGACCTTGTTTATATATTCATATTTGGTGACCATAGACCTAGTATCATTTTTTACATAAGTGATATATTTTGTCTTTTCAAATAAGATTTTTAGTCCCGCTTTCTATGCTACATCTTTAAGGATATTTATTTGTTCCATAGCATCATGTACGTTCTCTGATCAACTTCTATATTATCCTTCTTTTTGCCTATTAGTCTTTTCTAAAACACAATTAAACAGCAATAGAGACAACCCGTCCCCTTTTTCTCACACCTGTTTCAATTCTGAACACGAGTGATTGTTCTCCCTCAATATTTCACTTTCGATTTCGTATCACTTAACGTTTGTTTTATCAATGTAAATTAGCGTGCGTTCTATTTCAAATTCTTCTAAAGTGTTAAACAGTGTTTCTCTGTTCGCCGAATCATATGCTTTTTTAAAGTCGACAAATGCTACGAAAAACATTCTTAGCTCTCATTTTCCTATATTTAATGATTAGCTTTAGATTCCATATTTGTTCGATACAAGATCTTCATTTTCTAAATCCTGCTTTATATTTACCTAGTTTTTTATCTAGTTGGTTTTCTTGTTTTGTATAGCTTTGTTCAAAAGCTATACAAAACAAACCTTATACGTCACTGGTAGAACTTATATTCCTCTATAGTTGTTACAATAAGTTCTATCTCTTTTTTTTTTTAGAAGTAGATAGATGATGGCGGTTTTCCAATCACTTAGAATTTCTTCCGATTCCCATATCTTTCGAACTAAATTTTGAAGCTTGACAAGTCGCATCATCCGTTGTATTATTCCATATTTCGGCGATTATTCCATCGTCTCCCGGGACTCGATTATTCTTCAAATTTATAATTATTTATCGAAAGTTCTATTATTATAATTGTTATATTTTATGTATAGAATTTGGATCTGAGGTAAATGTATATCTTCAAACTTTAACAGTCGCCTTGCCGCTAAGTTAAGCGTCACGGACAAATTACGGTGATCTGAAAAATCAACTTTACAAATACGGTGATTAATATATATATATCAATATTTTTATTATCTAAGCCACGAATTTAAAACATATTCCAAACAGGATTCATACTTAGTGCTTGTTAGCTGATAAGTAAGTTTATCAATAATATTTACAAAACCCTTGGAAGATAATAAATTTAAATAATCAGCAGAATCTTTCTCGTTGAATAAATTGATATTATCAGCCACAACCACAAGGTCAGATTATGTATCAAATAAATCACTTATATCGCTCAAAAACAAGGAATGATGTAATTCGCAAAATCTATACATCCCAATAAATGTCAGAGGTGCTCCATTTAGTTGAGCTGATATGCGAACTTATTGACACTTATCAGTGCTGTATCTACGGTATGAAACTTTATATTCTTCCTTAATATATTTAAGTACACCTCCAAAACGCTTATTTTGTCTACACTGAGCAACATGATTATAACTAGTTATATAGTATCGCGTTATTTCTAGCCTCATGTAACTAAGTTTCAGTCAGCACAATAATATCATAACAAACAACACTCTCATGTAAATACACCATAAACTGTTCATAATTCTTACGTAGACTACGCACGTTCAATACCAATAATTTAATATTACCCCACATTCATCGGAGGACTCAATTCTTATTCACACGATTTATAACCTTCCCTATATGAAACAAGCCTTATGGTCAATACTGATGCATTCGCACAGCCACTTACACACATTGATTGCATTTACATTCACGATAAATAATACACACTTAAATTTAACAAAAATATATCAACAAACACGTACAAGGCTCATATACAAATATACATATAAGTACATATTTAGTTAGTGATATATTAATTTGAACAGAATACAGATATATATTAGTATTACCTATATACAATCACATACACAATCCATCATTTATAATAATTATCTTTACTTTAATTCTTAAAATCTAAGAAGATTTCAACAATTCAACTTGATCAATATTCTTTATTTGTTTCGCCTTGTGCTCTTCCGATTTACGCACGAAAAGTTTACAGTCTTTGATCCAGACGAATTTATACCCAAAATGACGAAGTTCACGTGCCACCTTATAAAGAGCAGAACGTGCAGGCGTTAAATGATCATTCAGATATATCCACTATTGGTATCCGAACGTATATTAAGTAGACCAGTAGATAGTTTTACAGATCGACATTTTTCGAGAAATTTGTGTTTTAACACACGCCGAAAAATGTTACTACAATACTAGAATTTCCACCTCTTGATGGTCGAAACAAACGATGACAAACATCGATGTCCGAATCATTCACATTGCAATCAATAGTAGATCCAATTTTTGGACTACTTCGTATAGACATTCTCCTCCCTACCAAAACGGCACGTTGCTAATAATTAAATTATTTTTACGGCTATTCCGCGTCATCCAATCTCCCACGCAGTTAAATATTCTCTTTTTCAAGGCTTATGACCGCCTTTTTTAATTCTACTACTTCTTCCCTATATTTCCTCATCTACGCTACTAATTCGTCAAATTTACCCGAATGGAAAGGAACAGATTTTAACACTTCTGCCATTCTACCATTTACCGGTTTAAATTCAGCCCTAATTTATTTAGCGATACTTTCTTCATCTGAATGCCTAGCAGGAGATGCAGTTTAGTGGTATCGTGTGCCTTCCCTCTACACGACACACACCACCATCGCGATTTGTTAGCCGCGCTTATTGTTCTCCAAGTTGATTTAGCTGAAACAACTGAAATGAATTTTCCCACTGCAAGTAGAATAGTTTGCAAAATCTCCATCCACAGTCAAGTCTTTCTGTCAAACACTGTACATTATTGCGGCTGGTATCGTTGCAAATAACGCGACGATAACTGATACAAATAATAAATAAAAGATTATCTCGAAGAGAATAATTTAAGGTTCAGATACTAGTGGGATTTATCGAGACGACTTTATCTAATCAAGAAAGATAACACAACGCAGTTACGGTTAATATTACAATCGCGAATGTCAGTGTATACATATAAAGATAAAATTATAACAAAAATTTCAAAAACTTTATTAACGTGTAACAAAACGAAAATAAAATAAAACAAAATAGCTACAGAACAAACAAAATCCCCTTCAATAATTAGAAATAAATTTTAATTACCATATATAGGCACTCCGATATAAAAGGAAAAAACCACGATATAACAAACAACCGAACGATATAATAATAATAGTAATAGTAATAATCAAATCAAATAAATGTATTTCATAGAATCTCCAAAATAATCGATGAATAATTTACGATAATAATTTAAAATATACTAATTACATTCCCAGAATCTTAGTTATGCACTGACACTGAGTTACAATTTGAATTTAAATATACTTTCTAGTTTTAATTACCATCTACTAAACAATTTCAGATCCATTCTCTTATATAATCAGAAACAACTAAATCATTACATTTGATCTAGTTTACACAAAATGCCCGCATAAAAACTAAAATATCAATTTTTCACTACCAATTATTGTGTTTACGGACGTATAGAACGGCATTTATTATACAACAGAGTTTTTTAGATGACTCGAGACGATTTTCAATGTATTTATACAAATATTATTAGAATTGAGACATTTGATGATCAACCAGAAAATATATTATCGTGTTAGTATTAAAATTTCATGTACCACATAGTGGATATCGTGACTGAAAAGGTTAAAATCCAAAATAGCTACTTCATATAGTTGTCCAGAACTAAAAAACGTAATAATAATAATAATAATAATAATAATAGAAAATGAAGCGGATGATGAAAGTGATGTTGTAAAGATTGTACCATTGGTATAATTGGAAACAATGGAATAATATGCAGCAGTTTAGGTAACAACATAAAGAACCTAGGACTATCACCATATACGATCGAACAAATTCAAAAATCGGTATTATTGAACACCGTTTCCAATATGAGGACCTTCTTTAACCATCAAGATGAAGGAAGTTTGTATTGCTAATTAAAAGCCGTATTACAAAATCAAACCAGCATGGCTGTGAAGATTGCGGATAATAATAATTATAAAACCGAGAAGAATAAAAATAAATAAATGAATCACGACTTGAGTAGTATGAACGGATATCTGTTCAATGATTGGTTTATCTTTTAAAATGTTTACGCTAACCGAAATTTACATTTTTTTTAACACGTGGAATATATATATAATATATACACATATATGTATATATATTATATATATATACATATATATATATACATTATTGTCTTCGGATGTATTCCTTTGGATAGGATGATACAATAAACAGAAATAAACGATTGAAATTTTCATATTTTTCTTTCGAGTGTTAATATTTCAACGTTGATGGTCGACGTTAAAGTTTCATTTCGTAATATTTGTCGTGTTATCTCTCTTACGAGTTGCTGATTTGTATGTGTATAAATATAAATATATATATATATATATATATATATATATATATATATATATATATTTATACATGTTTGTTCCTATGCGTGCTAAAATCAACAGGTTACGATGTAACCGGGACAAAAGGAAGCGATACTGCATTTCTCCATCGGTTGACGTTGTGGTATTTTGCGACACTTCAGAACTGGCAAAATATAAATCCGCTGCTAAAAGTTCCATCAAGTTTCATCTGTCTGTCTCTTTTGAATCTCTTTCTCCGTCTTGTTCAATTTCTGTCCGTTTACTCTGTCTCGTTTTTCCTTCGTACGCGATTTATTTTCCTCCGAATACGTTAATACGTTTTTCGAGCCTCGACGACAATCTCATCTTCGTTCAAGTCGGCTGCTGTAAAACTTTCCTCTGGTAACGATTTATCCTGACGCCTTTGCTCGGCATCTTACGTAAATATTGCTAAAAATAAAAGACCAGACCTCCATTATTCTTAAGATTTTCATTCTCTCTACATTATATGTATATGTGTATATATATATATGTAAATGTATTCAGTTCGACCAGAAACAAGTTCGCCTGCATTTTATATTTCTTTTACTTTCGGGAGGGTATGTTCTGGTGCTGGCGATTATTTTAACTTTCTTCTTTGTCAGTCTGTCTGTCTTCTTATGCTTACATTCCGACGGACAACGTTAAGGTGGTAAGTTTTCTAGTTCATCTTTTCTTTCGTGATAGATCGTAGTTGGCAATTTATTTCGAACGCGACACATGCTTTTTGTAAATCTTATTTTATTTGTTCAGTTTTGAGAGCGATAAGCGATGTTTATGAAAGTGACTGAACTGTGTGTGTTTTTATATATATATATATATATATATATATATATATATATATATATATATATATATATATATATATATGCTAGTTCTGGAAGAATGGACGGGTGGTATAATGGAAGAAGAACGCAAGATAACAAATCTTAGTTGTACAGACGATACCACCCTAATTGCCGCGAATACGGATGAAATTGAGATCATTATTAAATCGATTAGAAGAAATCACAGCAGGGAGTATGGGTTAAATGTAAACCAAAATAATACGAAACTAATGATCATAGACCGAGGAAATACCCATCGATGAAGGAACACTGGACCTTTATGAAACTTGTTGAAAACTATGTATATTTAGGATCACTTTTGGAGAACAAAGACTAACCATTTGTTAATTGCGGTACGGAGTGGTGTATTCTACTCCGCAAAATTTTAATCGTTCTTAATTTTCTTTTGCTTACAGTTTTTAATTTATTTAAAACGTGATCGATTTGCGTATATTTACGTGTCTCTATTTTATAACCGGTAGCATAGTAGCTCGCGGCTGTGAACCAGAGACGATCGAGGATTCATTTTCATCGTGATCTCTAAATTATCACTGGTTT
Source organism: Coronaproctus castanopsis (assembly GCA_032883995.1). NCBI lineage: Eukaryota > Metazoa > Arthropoda > Insecta > Hemiptera > Monophlebidae > Coronaproctus > Coronaproctus castanopsis. The sequence goes on along the minus strand of CM065053.1, from coordinate 158,366,073 downwards.
CATCCCACTCTCTATAACATTTCTCTCGTGCTCACGAGCTTAGCACATGTATATATAATTAACGTACAACGATCTAATTGCGACATTTAGAAAAAATAATAAAAGTATCCTATATTTAAAAATAGTTTTTCGTTAATTTTTCATTTAAATGGTTCATACCCCGCCTTAATTGCAAAAAAAAAAAAAAACAGTGTTATTACTTTTTTTTTATTTATAAAAAATAAATCAGGAACAATTGAAAACCAAAAATCCACGTAAAAACGGAGAAAAATCACGAATACTCTATCATCGGGTTGAATTAACAGCGCACTTGGAACAGCGACAGATTATCTGTTTTTTCGTTTATTTTTAAAGGACTTTCTACTATTTCTTAATGTTATAATGATGTAGACCTCGTGTATTGACGCTCACACTTTTCAGAAATTTTCCGGGTTTCTAAAGTATTATTTAACAAATTTTGAAATAATCTTCTTGTAACTTGTACTGCATATTTGTGCCTAAGCGTGTATGTGCTTGTACGGATGGGTATATTTATTTATTAGAGGAATAAAATAAAACCTATCATTAAAAGTAGATCTTCGCCAAATTCTCTTTTTTTCTTTATCTATCTATCTATCTATATATCTATATCTATATCTATATATATATATATATATATATATATATATATATATATATATATATATATATATATATATATATATATATATATATTTATTTATTTATTTATTTATTTATTTATTTATTTATTATTGACCTATTTGAGCTTCTGTCCTATCTTGTCTGGCATTTGACATAGATAAAAGAACTAGTAATGTATTTCCTCCTATACCTTTGTGCTCGTAATCTTTTATTATTAATCTAAATTAACGTGCCGTGTGCAGCAACTAAGACTAGAGGCACGTGAGAGAGGAAGTTAAATTAAGGAATAGAGACGAGACATGTTTCAGAACATGAGAGAAGTATCCATTTTTGAAGAGAAGGGAAGTGAGGAAAGAAGGTTGAGAGGGTCTGAGTGAGCAGTACAAAGGATAGTTACTGAGGGCATGAGAGGCGGAAAGCGTGACTCTACCTGAGGAGCCGGTACAAATGGGTGGGTCTTGTGTGACCCAGCCACAGTCTACTACGAATAACGTAATCTCTACGGTTTCGAAGCATAGTCGTCCAAGGTAAAACGGAATTCTTGATTTTGCGAAGTTTTATTTAATGAGGGGGTTTACTGCCACTTTTCTTGCTAAAAAGCAAGTAGTCTTGTTTTGAAATAATTATATAGATCAGTAGCATTCAATGTAACCAAAGAAATATATAAAAAGAAGTCATATAAATACGAAGATACGACATTATGATACTGTAATTAAACCGCAATGTCTATATGTAGCAGAATGTCTGAATATGAACACAAGAAGAGAAATCGAGCTCATAGAGAAGAAGGAACGGAAAATTATGAGAAAAATTCTGGGACCGAACATTAAAGATGGACAACGGGTATTAAAAAGCAACAGGGAAATATATGAGAAACAATTGAAAAGATATACAATGAGAAAAAGAAGAATAAGATTTAACGGTCACCTAAAAAGAATGGAATAGACAAACTAAAGCCATATTTGAATACTTTGAAAGCAATCCAAAGAATAAACTTATGTGGTTTATAGAAACCAAAAAAGATGTATCAGAAATGAACATAAAAAGTGAGGACGTAAATAATAGAAATAAATTCCGAGAAAAAATTAACACATTTAAAGGTTTTGCTGAAAACGCGAAGAAGAACACCAGTAGTTACATGTGGACGGAAGAAAGAAAAGCGCAGCACAGCTTGAAGATGAAAGAATATTGGAGAAGGAAAAAGAAAATCTCATGATCATTGTTTTTACGTGGTCCATAGTTGGCCAAAATCGAAAATAATAATAATAAAAATAGATCAGTAGTTAGAACTGGGATGTTTGGGATCAGCAAAAATTTAGCAGTCTTCTTTGCTGCTTTATGTGCCACTTCATTCTCTGAAATCCCGGCATTACCTGGAATCCGCAGGAATAAGATTAATTAGTTGGTTCGACTAATAACAGCTGTGCCACTTCGTTGCGTATAGGATGCTAATCGTCGCTGAATACACATCACATGGGGAAGAATTGAGAGAGAGTCGGAACATACAATCGATGGGTTTGGCTGAAATGATGAAAAATAACTTAGGAAGCGAAGACCGTATAATGATGACAGAGCAGCCAACAAACCCATTGAATTAAGATTCGACAGTATCAAACACTGATGAACCAGTGGTAATTAAATGCGGATGCGTCAGTATACAACACTGATGAACCAGTGGTAAGAAACAGGACTCTTTTTCTGATATCCTTGGTTGGTAGGCCCTCTTTCCTCAAACTAATGATTGAAAGATGCAGCTATATATCATCATCATCATCATATGCGTTAATCTGAATCCATATGTCGTGCAGTCAAGAAGAAAAAAAGATTCGTAACATTTCTGCACGCTAAGCGGTCTTTAGCCTTACGCATGGTTTCATTTATCTGTAATCTTGTTAGTTGTTTGATGTAATTAATGAAACGTACTGGAGGTCTTCCTCGATTCCAACTTCGTAGTACTTTTCCTTGAATAAGTTGTTTCTCTAATCCATTATGCCGAATGATATAGCCAAAAAATTTAAGGCAATGACGCTGTATTGTGATTACTAATTTCCGGCATGGTGCAATGTTTAATTCCTGCAATATAGAATTGTTCGTTCGAAACACGTTCTATGATATTCTCATCATTTTTCGATAGGCTGTCATCTAGAAAATATCTATCTTCTGTCGCATGGATCTTTTTAGGTCCAAGATTCAGATCCATAAGTAGCAATGGGAAAGACTAATGTTTTCATTAAATACTTTTTAGTTTCTTTTCTTCTACTATAGGCATCCCGTTTATGTTGCATCTATATAACGTATACACGTACAAATCATAAATTGGAATACTGCGCAAGGGCATTAATGAATTTATTCGAAATTTATGTCAATGGAGTCCAAAACTACCTTGACGACCTTGAATTATAAGGATTATTATTATGTTGATTTATATTATGCGAAAGCAACTGATATTATGTATGTATAAGCCAGGGGCACGCGTACCCGTGTTGCATATAATTAGTACTAGCCCATTTTGTATACAAAATTAACAAAATGGGCTAGCCACGACGTTGGGAAATATATATATATATATATATTTCAAGTTTTATTTTATTTTTTTTCAGGCAGAACTAACTTCTATACTACTTTTACATCGTCCATTATCGAATAACTATCGCGTGCGTCACGCATCGTACATGCAAAAATACACGAGGGACGGTTGTGAGTTAAGATATTATTTGTACATCATTATATTAACTGGGTTTTTTGCTTTGTCTTTTTTTTTTGTTTTTGTTATAGGTAAGTAATGTTTGGAAGAATTGTACACACACACATATATATATATATATACATATATACACATTCATATATATATATACATATATATTGGAGATATTCATCGCGCTGTATTTCAACTTGAGTAAGTAAGCAAACTTCGTTTCGTAATTATAGTTTCTGACATATTGTTTTCCCTATACAATTATATATATTGTAAATATTGACAGGTCAAACATATATGACACACACGATAACATAGTGCTTGTGAACGTACAAACTAGATAAGATTTCATACATACACACACAAAAATATATATATATATATATATATATATATATATGTATGTTATCAATTTTACTTAGAATAATTCTGATAAGTTTAAAGTTTAAAAGTGGTAACTTAATAAAGTTGGCTTTCGTTTAAAGTGTATTTTTCGTAATTGTTTTTACAACCGTTTCGATCGAATAAGGAAACTGTTTGTTTTTTAATTTCAACTTACTTAACCGGTCAAATTACCTTGATTTTATTAGTAAATAATTAGATTATAAATGTTATTTAAAAATATATAAATCAATATTCCGAAAGGACTTGTCTTTATAATCGGAAATATTCGATAATTTTTAAATTCGTCCCTAAGACGACTTTCCGATTCCGATTAATCGTTTTATTTCGTAATTAATAAATTCCGTAATGTACGATAAATTAAAAGGTGAGTAATTGTGTAATTACGTAAAATTAAGAAGAAAACACGTTTAACTAAACGATTAAACAATATCACGTATACCAGATTTCAGTCTACTATCAACCAGTTTATAAATTTAAGAATTAACTATTACAAAATAGGCATATATGCGTGTGTTTAAATGAGTTACGTTTTGATTCTATATAATACGAGATATTTAATGTAGATTTTTAATTCGCTATTAAATACTTCTGTTTAAACCGCCTTTAGAAGAGTTTACAATCATTTATCGCCGGTATAACCGGTAATTAAGGCAACTACTTATGCAGTTTCCTAAACAACCGAACTTTTCAAGTTAAGATCGGTTTGTCAAAATCAACACTAGTTCAGATTGAAAACGGTGTTCCACATGGTTCTGCACTTAGTGCAACCTTGTTCATGTTGTATATCGATGACATAGCAAATTATATCTTGCAACCTGTTACCGCTCGGCTTTACATTGACGATCTTAATATATCCTCAAAAAATCATACAAAAAAACCATAGATCGTTTGCAGCAATGGTCTGATATGAAAGGATTATATTTTACTACATCCAAATCATCATACGTTATTTTCAATAAGAGGCGTCTATCATCTTCCAGCTTTTCTTTAAGTATAAATAACTCTCCCTTAACAGCCAAAACAAGAGTAAAATTTCTAGGTGTATTGTTCGACTCCAAATTAACCCGGCGTTACCATATAACTGAAGTCAAGAGTAGGTGCTTAAAACTTGCAGTATATCCCTCATCACCATCAAAGAGCTTGTGTGCATTAACAGGATCCTTTTCACTTATATACTACAGATAATACCATACTTACCTCTATTTAATCCGTCTGCTTAACTACAATAAAACATTCGCACACACCAAAAAACGTACATCCCCTAACCCCCATTTTCCAAATAACCCTATACCAAAGCTACTTAGCATACTATCAACATATCACATAAGCTTCATTCCAAAATCAACATTGAATTACAATATAATAATACCTCCTTGGGACCCTTCCGAAATAAAAATAGATTTATTTCTCACACAGCACAATAAATCTACACACCTTACAAATATAAAAGAAATGATATTAAGCACTCTTCAAAAATACAATGACTACACACACGCATACACAGACGGGGCAAAATCTACAGCAGGCGGCGAGAATTCACCAGCAGCTTGCTCTTACCAAATTGATAGTATACTACACTCTATTCGACTAAGCGATGGCTACACTTCTCTGGATGCAGAGTTGTATGGAATTATCTACTGTATTTAGTACATCAGATCAGCTGTACTTCCACATCGTAAAGCATTGGTTATAACAGACTTCCTGTCCTCTGTACAACTAATATGCCGTCAAGACATACCATAATATTAGAAATCCAACACAATCTACACACACTACATAAGGAAGAATGGGAAATCTGCTTTCTGTAGATCCCAAGTCACATTGGGATGCACGGTAGTGATAAAGTAGACCTTGAAGCTCGGGCTATGGTACTTTCACCAGTACCAGAATACTCACCACCTCCATCAACATTAGAACACGTACTCATGAACAACAGTAGACAGGAATGGACCACCGACTGGACCTCACAAACAACCTTCCTTAGAAGCATAAAATCAACCATAGAACCTTGGTGGCCTCCAGATGGCACAAACAGAAAAGAATATGGTACCCTAAACTGTCTACGTGTTGATCATACAGCCATGTCACACAATTATCTTTATACCAAAATCCCTCCACCAACAAACTGCCCGCTATGCGGACATTTAACAGAACCAGCAGTCACACACTTAATCTACAACTGCAAAATACTCACACCACACAGGTTAAAACACAAAATACTCTCAAACAACCCTCAATCATAGCATTCTGGATTTTGTAGGAGAAAGCAGACTCCTGGCATACATATAAACTAGACACATGCCTCCTTATGGTGTAATAACCCTGGTAGTTACAAACGGCATATGGAGATTTACATTTTAAAAAAATAATAATAATAATTGTAATAAATAAAAAAAAAAGTTATAAATTTCATTGTTAGAGGAATTATCTTATTATTATTATTATTTAAATTAATGTGCCATATACAGCAACTAATGGCTAGTGGCACAGGAATTATCTTTTTTTTTTCTTCTAAATATGTAAATCTCCATATGCTGTTTGTAACTACCAGTGTTATTACAGCATAAGGAGACGTGTGTCTAATTTATATGTATGCTAGGAGTGCGCTTTCTCTTGCAAAAGCCAGAATACTACCTATTGATTGAGGGTTGTTTGAGAGTATTTTGTGTATCGGGCCCCGTATTTTGTGTTTTAGCATGTATGGTGTGAGTGTTTGGCAGTTGTAGATTAAGTGTATGACGGTTGGTTCTGTTAAATGTCTGCATTGGGGGCAGTTTGTTGGTGGAGGGCTTTTGGTATAAAGATAATTGTGTGATACGGCTTTATGACCTACCCTTAGACGGTTTAGGGCACCATATTCTTTTCTGCTTGTGCCATCTGGAGGCAACCAAGGTTATATGGTTGATTTAATGCTCCTAAGGAAGGTTGTTTGCAAGGTCCAGTCGGTGGTCCATTCCTGTTTGCTATTACTCTTAATACCGACTGAAGTAGTATAAAAAATTGTGTAGCGAAATAATTTAGAAGAAAAAAAACGACTATGGGAAGAAGTAAATTCATTTTATTTCTAGTCGTGTTGTGACGATTGCCTTTGTGAAGCGTAATAATATTTGTTGTTATTCAGTGTGCTGTGTGAATTAAACTATTTAAAAAGAAATATCCCTCGAAGGTAAACTCTTCGGTGGACAAAACGGTTTACAATTTATTACTCTACCGTGTTGGTATCTAATAAAATCGTACGATATCGTCCAATTTTGTAATTTCATCTCCGGTTCTACAAAAATTTTGTCGAATATTTTTTTAGTTTACAGTAATTAACGTGTGTAACACAATCTAGACTAATATATAAAACTGTAGTATTTGTGATTTGCGAATATTTTCATTATAATCACAGCATTGGGCTATTTTTATCGCACATAAATAGAAAATCTTTTTTTTTTAAATTTTTGTCTGTCTGTTTTGATTTAACTCGAAAACTATTGAAGAAATAATGATGAAATTCGCCTAGTAGCCTAATATTGTCGGATTCGTTCTAAGTTTTACTTCATATTGATATCACAAATAGGACAGAAATTACAATAATTTAAAGTTTTAAAAAATAAGAGACATCGATATCTCTGTCAAATCGTTTAAAATTTAACAGCCACATATAAAATCGGAAAACAGTGCATCTATTAGCCGGTAGACCGACTGTAAAAACATCGCATCATCGGTTCGTCCTTAATTTTTGTTTTCATCTAGTAAAAGAAAGAGACAGCGCGATATCTCTGTCGAAGACCTTATGTTAAAATAACTCATCGTCGACCCTTTCTAGAATAGTTGCGTTCGTGTTAAAGGGACGATATTATTGTATTAAAAAAAAAGTATAATTACACCGGCGAAGCTATGGGTAACAACTTCTAGTGTATATATATAAATTTTCATAAATTTTACTACAATATATCAGGGGACAGGTACGTGATTGGATTGCAACTTGACGTTTATCTTTTCGATGTTATAAAAATAGACATAATGAAATCGCGAATGTTCGCTTGTCTGTTAGTGGAAGTACTTTCGCGGATGAAATAGTTTTTGGCGACAAGTTTTCGGGCTTACAATCGGGATTCCTTAACCCCTACACGATGTTCGTGATGACGATGTTGAAATTTCGTAATGATGGAGTATGATAACGCAAACGGTCGGTGATTTAAACAATTTTTTCACGTGTAGGAGGGTATCATCTGATACTCCGATGGGATCGATAATAATAATTTTCTTTCGCCTTCTCATCCTTTTTTTTGTGTATCATCTTAAAAAATAAAATCTGATCTCTAGCAGCACGTACGTCCTAAGTAAACGTATTCCTTTTTTTAATGGAACTTCTTTCGATTTTTCTCGTCTGCGCAAGTATTTTTCCTTTCCAAATAAAAATCTATCGTCCGAAAACAAACAATAATTTCGAAGGCTTACTCCGCTACGTTTATAACGTATTTCATATAAATCGCGGCGAATTTCGATATTGGCCTATATCGTTTCGAGTAAAATATCGTCGGGTCGATACCTATAAGCGCCCACGTTAAAACGTGAAGTACATTATCCTCAAGTGCCGAAAGAGATGTTTCAGCGTCCATCAAGAGTTTTGTCGGTCGACGACGTCCATTCTGTCGTGGTTGCAGAAACTGGACGTAGAGTTAAAACTTGTATTCGTCGACGTTATACCATAAGGAATTCGATCGTAGACAATAACTGAAACGTTGTAGGAGTGTCATGAATGAAACATTTCTCTATAGAAAATTTCGAAGCTGGACTCGATGATACTGATAGGATTAAAGGAAATAAACGTGCAAGAACAAATAAAAATGAAATCGCAAAATGAAATATAATTATCCGGTAACAAGCCCGATATAACAAATTAAAACAAAAGATATAATTAAAACCAAAACACAAATTTAGATTTTTATCTCCCTTCTGTTGCCCATTCCTTTTACCTTCATATTTCGAAATAATGTATATAAATAATCGGTATAAAATAAATACTCAGTTATGAAGAAACACTCGCGTATAAATTTAAATATACCGCGCTATATGTAGGTGCACATGTAAATGTGATTAATTTCTAATATAAAAACAATCTTCCAAATTCTGTATACTAAATGAGCTCATATATGCAGTGTAATTGTCGAGCTCGTTTTATCGCTATTGTCCGTTTCTACCATTAAGTACTTTACGTTCACTGGTATCTTGGTCTTATCCAGGCATTATATATTATTAGTAAAACTTCATTAGTCCTCCGCCGATTTGAACGATTAAACTTTTCTGTGAAGACTTACAGTACTTCTACGTAAAAACATTTCTTTTTTCGTTAAATGCACACGAAAGGTCGATAATAAAATTGCTTACTCGGCGGGGAAACAACGTGTTCGGTGCCGGATATTAGTGTTTACCGTTTAATTGAATTCGTTCCGGTTAATTCGTCTAAATTTCCTACATTTCAGGAAACCTTGTTTATTGTATCCGTCTGTAAAAATATTTGCCTTTTACGAAGAATTACTTTTAAATTGATGCAGAAATAAAAATATAATAGAGATTCTTATTAATTAGAATGTAGTGATTTTTTTAAAATAAACAAAAAAATAAAAGTATTTAAAATCACTGAAACATTGTTTTTCTTGATGAACAATCACAAACCTTTTCAAATATTAGGAGTCAATATAAAAAATAATTTATAAACATATAAAATGTAAAAAATATTACTTAGATACACAGCGTTAAAAAGCAGTATTTTTAAATACTTTATGGTGAATGTGGTAAACAACACGATCAACAATCAACAATATAAAATTTATACCTAAACGGTAGCACGAAGCAAGTAAAATTAAGATAAATAAAAACAATACAACGATATAAAATTTGTACAAAATAATCACGCAATATAGAATAAAATAAATAAAAACGACTAATAATATAATTTTTTTATGTAAACAAAAGCCCAATAGCCGGTAAAATAAAAAATAATAAAAAATATTATTTTACTTTTTTATAATGTGGAATGTAGTGATTTCTATATAAAAAATCAATTGACAAATTAGTTAAATCACTAACATTTATTTTCTTGTGAAAAACACAAAGCTTTTCGGCATTTACGACATTAACAAGTGATAACAAACAATTTTTTAAAAAATCATAATTTTACAACTGTAAATTAAAAATAATTACTTTAAAATATCTGATGGTGACGATGAAACTATATTCCATAAAATGTTATTCTTCTTGTCTGTTCTGTTATTACTTTAATTACAAAAATCAGTTAAAATCACTAAAATTTTCTTGAAATTCACAAAGCTTTCATAACAAGATTTAAAGAGCATTTAAACTCATATGCAAATAATGATTTGGGAAACGTCGTATAGAATTAAAACACAAAATAAATAATATTAATCAAAATTATAAAATTTTACATAGAGAAAAACATTTTAAAAAAATACTTGAAAAAATCGAAATAATAAAAGAAAGGGATAAAAATAATTCATTAAATTCAATGGTAAATTTTGAGGAAGAATTAATTTTAAAAAGTATATTTTCTGGCTATTGATTTTTGATTATTATAAAATATATATTTTTCCACTGTTCAAAGATAATTTAAAAAAAATATAATTATTTTCTGGCCACTGTTATGTAAATTTTATATCACTGATAATTGACTGTGTTGTTTACCACAGTCAGTGTCAGATTGTTTTAAATATTTATTCTTCATTTTATATGTATAAATTTGTGAACTTATATTTAAATTTATATTTTGTATTTTAATTTTTAAATCTTCATTTTTATCTAAATTTAAATATCGCTTGATAATGACGTAGTCGCCGAAAAGCTTTGTGAATTTCAAGAAAATAAAGTTTTAGTGATTTTAACTGATTTTTGTAATTCAAGTAATAAAAAATCACTACATTCCACAACCTAAACTTTATGTTTTATTTTCTGACTTGTTGAAATTGAATATATTAACATCAATATATTTGTTTACTTGATTTTGTTTTTTATTTATTTTTTTCGATATTGTTTTCTGGATTCTGCAAATGTTGTATACTGATGGAATTTTAAATGTTCATTTACTGTACGCAATGTTATCCAAAAGTAAAATATAAAATATAAAAACATACAAACACAAAAATTTTTTAAAAACACAATTGTACAAGTATAAATGAAAAGTAAGTATTTGAAAAATCTGATAATGACCGTGGTGAACAACACAATAAACTATCAGTATATAAAATTTACAAAACAATCTATTTATATAGATGTTAATATATTCAATTTCAACAATTCAAAAAATAAATTAATAACAGAACATACAAAAAGAATAACATTTTATGGAATATAGTTTCACCGTCACCATCAGATGTTTCTTAAGTAATTATTTTTAATTTATAGTTGTAAAATTATGATTTAAAAAAAAAGATCACTTGATAATGGCGTAAATGCTGAAAAGCTTTGTGTTTTTCACAAGAAAATAACTGTTAGTGATTTAACTAATTTTTCAATTGATTGTTTTTTTTAAATATTAGTCCAATCTTCTTCATTCCGCAATATTTCGATTTGTGGTCGATATGAAGAGCACTTTGCTTTCAAGTTTCTGGTTTCTGCGTTTCCTTTCATTTACTTTTCCATCTTCCATTATTTGGGCGATGTATTTTTTTTTGCCTCGGTCTTCCCCACCACCATCTTTTCCATTGTCCTTCGATTACTGTTAAATATCTATTATTCCTTATAATACATCCTATCTAACTGCATCTTGTTTTGTTTATATATTTCATTAATGGGCGTTTTTCGTTGATAGTCTTAAGAACATCTACATTTTTTTGTTTTATCTGTCCATTTAACTTTTTTGCATTTTTCGCCAATACCACATTTCGAACGCTTCTAATTCTTTTTGTCTGTATTTGTTTATAACCCAAGTTTCCCAATCATACAAAAGCACATTCCAAACATAAACTTTTATTAACCTTTTCCGTATTTCTTTATTTAAATTTTTAGATGTTAACAATGATTTCTTTTTCATAAATGCACTTGATCTTATTTCTTCATCACTCTCCCATCTTCTGTTATTATTGAACTGAGGTATTTGTACTCTTTTACATTTATAGATTTTCATTTTCTAATTTTATATTTGTTGTTTTACTATTTTCTATTTACCGCATTTCGTTACCGCTGTTTTTTTATGATTTATCATCATGTTATTTAGAATCAAGTTTAGCTTTATCAGTGCATCCGGCAAGTTTTTTTCATGTCATCTGCAAATCTAAACGATTTAATCTTCATTCCTTCTTTACTGATTTCTTCCAATTCTTTGAACGCTTGTTCTATATAGATATATATATATATATATATGGATGTATGTATATATATATATATATATATATATATATATATATATATATATATATATATATATATATATATAATATTAAAAAGCAGCAGTGATAAGCTACAACCTCGTCTTACTAATTTTCTGACTTTGGCTTTAATTTCTGAGTTTAATTCGTTATTATCAATTTTTGCGTTTCAATTTATTATTCTTCTATCCTTAAGATCGATGTTTATTCTTGTCAAAGTTTCATCTAGAATAGTTCAGTCACATTTATCGAATAGTTTTTCTAAATCGATCATTACAAACTGGTTCGTTTACTTTCAACTTTTTTTCAATCACCATATGTAGTCCCAGTATAGTTTCTCTTGTTCCTTTTCCTGTTCTAAATTTAACTTGTTTGTATGTCTTTTCCATATTGCTTTTTTCAAATGTTCTTCTATTTCTTTACACATAAACTTAAGGGTGTTCTCTTTTAGCTCTTTTGGCTTCTCTATTTATCATATTTCTATATTTTCTATACTTATTCCGGCTCTCTTCTGTGTTCGAATTTTTATATTTCTTCCTTTCTTCTATTAATTTTATTATATCATTTGTAATCCATGGTTTTTAGTACGTCTAGTTCTCTTAGTTAATATTTGTATTGTTGCATTTGTTTTAATTCTCCCGTGTTATTCTATTTTTCATTCATACTGTTCCTTTTATTCATTATTTCTAGGTTTGTCTTGATTAGCTTCTGATACTTGTCCTTTACTTCGGTGTTATTTATTTCTTTTATTTCCCATTTCCATCTGTTACCTTTATTAGAATTCGACTTTTTATATTGTAGTGTTAATGTCATCAGGCATTATGGTCGCTATTTATGTCTGCCCGGGTACGATTTGCATTGATACTTTTTACCATGACTGTCTTGACCAGCAGGCATTGTCCAATGTATATTTTCTTCTAGGTGGTTGTTAAAAAGTGTATTTCCTATATCATTTTATTTTCAGTGCAAAAGTTTATTAATTTTTTCCTCGTTTATTTATATTACCTAAACCGTTTTCCTACGTATTCATTATAGTTTTCTTCTTCAACCACCGCATTCCTACTATCATTAAGCAGTCTTTATCTTCTGCATAGCTTGTTGCTTCTTTTAACTGTTCGTATACTTCTTCCACTTCTTGATCGCTATAGTTGTTTGTTAACATGTAAACACTTATAATCTTTGTTGTCCCCGGTATCAAGTTCAGTTTTACTAGAAGTATTCTGTTATTAAGTTGAAGATAGGATCTTACATTTCTTCCTCATTTCCTGTTGAGGATTAATCCTACTCCGTTTTTTCCTTCATCCAAGCCTCAGTATATTATTCTGTAGTCTCCACTCCAAAAATCGTTATTTAATCCTCTAGCTTCAGTAATTCCCTTGTATATCAATTTTCTTCCCATTTCAATTTTGGTATTTTCCAATTTTCCTGCTATCTTTAAGAATCTTACATTTCATGTTCCTATTTTTACTACATTAAAGCCAGTAGCATTTTTTTCATATAAAGCCTGCCTTTCCGCCTTATTATGTCTGTTAGTATGCACTACCGCTCGCATAGCCCACCAAATCATTGAAGCACACAAACCCCTCCACCACCATAATGCGGTGATCCTCCAAAGGGGATTAAGTCCGATATAATAATGAAATTAACAATATACTTCTTAGAACAAATTCTTCGTCAAAATTTATCGTAGAATTTAATAAATTATTTTTATCTCTTTACTTTATTATTTCCGTTTTTTCTATTCGTTTTAGTTTTAAAATGTTTTTCTGTATGTACAAATTTAATTTTGGTTCATATTATATATTTTGTGATTTAATTCTTTACAATGTTTTCCAAATAATGATTTTTCACCATTGTTTACAAATGAATTTAAGTATTCGTTAAATCTTAATGTGAATTATTTCTCCTATGTATTGTAATTTATATATTCCTGCATTTTTAAATATATTTCTATCTTCTATTTTGTTGTTACTAATTGATTTTAATCATATTATTGCTAAATCTATGTTATATTTATTGCTAAGTCTATGTTATATTTGTTAAATGTTTTTATTATTTTATATGTATGACTTTATACATGATTTATTAAAGCTAAATAATTCTTTATCCCTTTTTCCGTATTTTTATCGATGTTAGATTAATTCCACATTTTATCAGCTATAATAGGATTATATTCATTACTGATTGCTATTTCTTTTATTATGTTTATTTCTTTATTTACATTTTCGCTGTCTGTTAAAATTGTTTTGTGATTTATTTATAAGACTTCTTAAACTGGCTAATTTACTAATTTTTAGGTGAAATAAATCTTTAGGTATTAATATGTGTGTTTGTGTAAGTTTTCTATATACATCTGTATCAATTTTTTGATTGATAACGTGAATTTTTAAATCTAGAAAACTTATTGCTTTTCCTCCGATTTCTAATGTAAATTGAATGTTTTTATTATAGTTATTTAGATTATATACAAAATTGTTCAAAATATTTTCATTACATTATTATTCCATATTATTAAGATATCATACCCACACGCACACACACACATATATATATATATATATATATATATATATATATATATATATATATATACGTGTGAACTAACGAATGATGTAATTTCAACTTTTCCAGTGTTTATACAAATTGGGACGAGAGCGATAAGATTAATCAGAAACTTATTTCTCAGAAATATAAATCGTATTTCGACAAACACAGGCACATCCAAATTTTTATTTGTAGATTGTAAAGTTTCTTTATTGGCCGAGATTACTTACCTTCTTTTACAAGTTACCTCGGTAATCAGAAAAAAAAAAAAAAAGGTTTAAAAATTAAAATGTTCACTAAGCTTTGTTCGTTTGTGAAGTCTGATTCGTGAAAAAAATTTGCAATTTTTAAGATTACAAACGAACGTTATAACATCTTCGTTAAAAACTAATTTTTAATTTAAATAACTGAATAAAGTACGTATTCTGGTTGTTTTATCTTTTTTCGTAATTTTTCATCCTACAAATAATTAAATTAATTTTTGTCTTTTATTGTTTGCAAATCTGTGTATTCTGACTAATAATAATAATAATATTAACAATAAAAAATAATGTTAAAATCACTAAATGTAATATGTTGAATGACCATAAACCTTTTCGGCCACCAAGCCATTTTCTAGTAGACAAAAGTAAACTTAAATTTTTTTTTGGAACAAAATTGAAATAAAATAAAAATAAAATATAAGCTAATAATTAATCGAGCTTTATGGTCTTTTAATGTTTTAAATTTATTTAACTACTTTTTTTTATTGTTTACATTTAAAAAGATCACTATATTTCACACCAGTTCACAAAATAATAACAATGATAATAATAATTAACACCGTCAAGACATCAACTTATGAATTGTATTTAAATTTTTGAATACTTAAATTTATAAATTGACAAAGCACGACGTTAAACAACACGTGTAGGTCCGTATCGTTTGTTGTGGATATGAATATTCTTATTTATGTACATGTACAAATTGTATGTCTGTGCTTATATATTTTTTAAAAATATTTTAGATTGATATATATATATATATATATATATATATATATATATATATATATCACGATATCAAACCCACTGCTGAGTATAAGCATTCTCCAAATATTTCCAACGTCTTCTATATTGAGCGACTTGAATCTAATTAATTCCTGTCCGTTTCACAATATTATTCGGGCCTTCTTCGTGTACGACGACTGTTAATCCAGAACCACTGCATCATACATACGTTTGGTCCACCTATCATTGTTTTGTCTTGGGATATGTTCTGTTGAAATCTATTTTAGACGGATGACTCGTTCTACTGCATCCAATAATTTTATTTGTTGTGTTATCCATGAAATCGTCTTACGATCCCCGAGTCTGATATTAAGAATAATTCTTTAATTCTTCTAAATATTCCTTTAGTATATGTTTTACCTCCTTACGTTAAGACTACGAACACGCACTGATTATACAGTTTACTTCTCAGTCAATTCGGTATCTATTTCTAGAAACCTTGTTTAGCTTTCTAAATTCAATCCAGGCGTGAGTCATGTTTTTCTTTTCCACTATAACTTCTTGTCCTATATACAAGTATTTGAGTACCCCTCAATATTTTCTCCATTTACTGTTAACATCATGTATAAATAGTTTCGGTGTATCACTCGTGCTTGCGCACCTCTTCAACAGTATATCTTCCGCACTTTAATTTTACTTTCATTGATGTTGATTCATATATTTTCCTAACAATATTAATATACAATTCAATTCCTTAGTCGTATAAAGAACAGCACACGTTTCTACTGTATCGAAGACTTTTTTCGTAATCTATACAACCCGTACGTAAGTTCAGGTAATCCTCTTCACAATTTTGTGTTAACGTTCTCATAGCCAATACGTAACCGTTTTACTGAACTTCGATCGAAATCCGGCCTGCTCTATTGGTTGATGTAGGTCTATTAATGCGTCAACCTATTCGTTATTACTCGCGTGGACACATTTGTGATAACACACTGATAAGCTTGCAATTCTTTAAGGCAAGTGTGTCTCCTTTTTTATTGATCAGAATAACTTCCGCTTGTCTCCATGCAGCTGGTATTTCGTTGTTTTCGAGACATCGATTAAATAAATCGCATAATGCATTTACTATTATCCCTCCTCCATGCTGCATAATCATTGGTAATGTCCGGTCAGGTGAAGATGCCTTGCTCCTCTTCAGTGATATGAGAGCATGTCTTAGGTCTTACTTCATTATTTCGGGAATATCTGTACCGTTTAATAAATTATTATCGATGTTTCCCTATGTTACTTCTGGGCAAACTTTGGTGCTACATATGTCGATGAAGTATTATTTAACTTTATTTTATTTTTTATTTTCTATAATTAATTCCGTTGGCGTTATTTTCGTATTAGTGGTTTTTAAAACACTATTGGACGAGTACCAATTAAGTTCTTGTTTGCTGTTACTTTTAATGCAGGTCTTTGTTGCATCAGCGTTTTGGTGTTAGTACTTAATTTCTTAAATACAGTTTTATTTTTAGTAGCTACGTTAGTTGCGATTTCGCGTATCTTTTAAGTATAGCGGCTTTGTCAGAATTATTTAGTATTCTATATATGCAATATAATGGTTAATATAAGAAAAATGTCTAATGTTCTACGCGTAATTTGTGTTCAAAATGTGGGAAATATAAAAATACAAAAATATATCTTCGAAAAACGCTTAGCCTATCGATCCATTTAACCTAGTCCGTATAATTTCGAAATTTCATTCTTTTCGACTTGGTGAAAAGAGAATTTTATAAATAGTTATTGTCGGTAAACGGTTTGAAAATTTACTTCGATTTATTTACAAAAGGATATCGGTATTTAATAAAAAATGAAATCCGTTTTTGCAAAAAATTAAAAATGTTTCGTGTATTTCAATCGTAATTATGAATTTTAGTTCAAAGACAGAGTAAAGAAAAAAACGAAAAAAAACAAGGAGAAAAATTCGTAAGGCTGGTAACAACGCTGGCCGAAATAATCACGAATATCGCACTCAGCAATAACTGCAGTGCGTGATTTTAAAACACTAGCCCTATTCCTAAAAATATCAGTGCCCGCTAATATTGCTTCTGCCAACATACGCCGAGAAGTAGCATTTATCGAAGATAAGAAACACTCTATAACACTTATAATCGAAGTTACCCATTACAGGCGTTGTAAATGTATCACCGTAACGGTGAACATCAAGAAAATCACCGTGTACTTAAAACTTAAGTGATAAAAATTAAGCGACTAATAAACTACGTTACACTCGGAAACAAAATAGTAATTAGATGAAAAACGGACACTTCCACTCGGCAGAAGCGAGAAATAGAACCACCTCGAGAGCAGTAGCGAAATTTCAATCAATTAAAAACAGCTCAATTTAGATTCGCGTATATTAAGCGAAAATAAGCAAAGATAAAATCAACAGTATGTTCATGTGCAGAACTGAGCATATTATGAAATACTGTCTCGTCTGCTCTGCTGGACTAATAATTGAAGATATTCATTAAGTTCGGAAGTCATTCAATAGCTTACGAGCTTACATGTTTAATTTTCCCTACGCTCACGTTAATAACAAATAAAAGCCCTTATAGGGTTAATAATGACAATAATAATAATAATAATAACATATTTCTACAAGACTTTTACTTTCCAGCGCTAGTGCGAATTGAACTCGATCTATTCGGTTTATTTGGATTTAGCCAAGTTCGCCTCTGTATTTCGAATTCTTTATTTCTTTCATCTTGTTCTTATTTTTGAAATTTATAGAATATTTCTCATCTTCAATTTTCATTTTTAAATAAAAGACTTTCGCAAAGTTGTAATCGATTACGGGATCAAAGGAATTTATTTTTTTCTCATAAAATGTATAGGAAACACCTCTCTTCTCGAAGTAGAAATTTTCAAATTTAACATTTTTTACTTTCGTACATTTACGAGTAGAGGTAATGCAGCGAAAATGATATATTAGGAAAGTTCTATTATACGTTTCGAACGGTTTTTCTTCTACGAATTATATTCTTCGTTCAAATGGTTTTTCCTTTTTCTACGTATAATTTATAAATAAAACAACGTAATATTCGCTCGTGTATTAACGTCGTAATTTGCATAAATAGGAAATCACGCGTGAATCGTAGAGGATGTAAATATTAAACAGAATATGGCTAAGTACCAATCCCCGGGAAAGACCGCGGTAGATAGTCTTGCGCAGGGAGTCGTGAAGTGTAGGATGTCGGAAATACAAATGTTTAACTCTGAATAGATCGCAAATATAAGCCACCAAATTGTGAGAAATATCGAGTATTTCAAGAAAAAGTAAAATCGATATTAACGTAGCCAAACGCTACACTGATTTTATTTAACTTTGAAAGGAACCCACCTTCCCCGAGCCGGCGAACTTGTGACGAGTCCCTTTATGTTTATACCGCCGACCCGTTCCTTCCAAAGACCTAGACAGTATTTTCAGCCAGATGAACTGGTGGGGCAATTGAGGAGTTGCAGAGCCGTCAACTGTCCAAACTAATTACCTACCATTGTCTCGGGTCCGAAAACCGAGCTGGTAATCAACGACATGTATCATTCAGTGAAACTCTCGCTAAGAGCCAAACGCTACAGCAACATCCGAAAATGTAGCTATTAAAAATCATTCATTACTTTAGGCGTTAAAAAGGAGAGGCAGTCAGCTGTAGAATACTGCGGACAGAAGCCATATGTGAAATTCGGAAAAATATTCTTCTTTTCCAGCCACCACAATAATCGGAGAATTGTGGATGTTTCAAGGATTACACGCTTATGAGAGAAGCTATAGACATAAATTTTTGTTTTGAGTTTTTACGAATAGGATAAATATTATAATTTAACCAACGAGAGATAAACTTTTCTTATAAGAATTGGGAGAATATTTAGCAAATCAGTTTGTAAATGTGAGTGAACGGCTAGACAAAGATTTTATCGTTCTATAGGATACTCAATCTGGAAATGGTATAATTGCATATGTTAATTCTGTAAGGATGATAGCGCGGTAACTAGACGTACTTTATAAGATTCACGCTATAGATGCGAAGTAGTCCGAATGCGATTATGACGTCGGCCGTACTCACAATATAACGTCGGTCTTTTCATATTTCTCCTACTGTAGTATTTGTAGTGAAATGTCTATGGGTGCGGTATATATGGGGAGTTAACCCGCAAAACGAGCGAGCGAGGCGAATTAATGGACGGGGATATATATAATACATATATATTAATAATATATATATATATATATATGCACTCACACATGCACTTTAATATATAATAGGCGTGTACATTATGTAAAGAATGGACATTCAAATAAGTTAAAAAAGATTAGACTGGTCCATTGAAGAAAACATACGAAGGAGTGATTACTAGTAGGGGATTAGGTTTAGGAGAAACTGTATCGCATAAAAGATTTACAATGATCCCATATTTTCGCTATTACCCTGGATCTGTTAAATGAAGATTTAACTTAATAAAATGGAAATATGTTGATAAAGTAGTTTTAACGGAATTCGACGATTGCAATCGTCATTAACACATCGAATTTATTTATAATTAGATTATAAATACTGTTAAAATTAAATTATTTTAATCTCAATAAAATTAAATTAATTGGTTTTTTATGTTTATAAAATAATTGATGATTGTATTTACCCGCTGCATCCGTGTATATATATATATATATATTAGACAGCATTTCATTCGGTCACATAGTCCGAACAAATGGATTGGAAAAAATCTTCATCGAAGGGAAAGTAGAGGGAAAAAGAGATCGTGGTCGTGTACGATGGTCAGATGGATTAACTAAATTCATGAAGAAAAGCTTCAGTGAATGTGTACATCCAGCATACAATAGAAACAAATGGCGCGAACTACTTCATAAAAGCAGCATTTCCGTGTTACGATATCCCTCCTAGGGATGATACGATTCAAAGAGATATATATACCTATATATATATATATATATATATATTTGTTTATAATTCGGTCCAATGGTTAATATCGTTTTTAAAACATCGGGTACAGTTAGAATTGGTTACTTTAATGTTCATAAAATTAACTTTTTTATATTTTACAGCTTATCCAACGTGATGTTATACGTACGGATTAACTCATATTTCTATAAATCGCTATATACGAAACAGATGTAAATTCTCAAGATGAAGAAAAGACAATATATTGTAGGGAGGACCATTATATGATAAGCGCAATAATTTATGGTATCATTCACAGCGTAAAGTTACTAAAGATGGATATTCGATGAATTCACTGGATTGCGAATTGCACGTCCAGCTTGAAGAGGACAATAAGGAGTTTTGTCTATGTTGCATAGGGAGTAGGCGATCGGCAACAAATAATGCCCTAATTGCAATTTGCTGATAAGCGCAATTCCTTTACGCTTCATGTTTTTAAAGAAGTAGAACCAGAGAAATTTAGAAAGAGACGGTTGTAATTGATAGGACCGAGTAAGAGTTAATTGCTATATATTCTCAAAATATATCTGTTCATATCTGTTCCCAAAGCTCCCTATTTTCTGACTTTATCGAAACGTATGATATCATGTGCAGAAACTAAAGAGAATACCACATCATTAGAATTCCCCGCTTTAGCAAATGAATTTACAATTTCATTATCGCGGATTTCTCGATATCCCAGTACTCATAAGAGAGACAGAAATATACAAAACAATTCCAAATTATTAAGTTTTAAGATGATGAATGAAATCAACGTATCTGACGCTTTCCATTTAAAATTAAACGAATTACTTTCTTATAATAAGTTTATGAAATCATTGAAAATTGTTTTTCACAACACTCATACTTGCACACATGCACATACGTGTGTGTGTGTGCCCCCCGCCATTAATTTATATAGTAGTTGTAGTATAATCTGGTAAATATCGATATTGTTTTTATCACGTTGATAAGATTGTATTTATTCATATTTCGACTACTTTTTGAATTACATTTTGCCGCTGAAATTAAAAGGAAATTTAATAAAGTTCCCTACAAGTTCATGAATCATCAGAAAATAATATTTATTATTACACGTGCTTACTTATATTCACATAAGTAAATTTTAATATATATATATATATATATATATATATATATATATATATATATATATATATATATATATATATATACATAAATTTATTCATTGAATGCAACACCTTGACGCTGCATTCACTGAGTTCAGTTGATAGCCAGCGTCCGTAGTTCTTGATATTTACTTATAATCTAGCGGTCATGCACTTTTCATTATAGATACTTTTTGGTCTTCCTCTTGGCCTTTTGCATATAATTGTATCCTCTATTATATTTCTTATAAAGTTGCTGTGTCTTATCGTAACCGTTTTATTTTATGTTTTTCGATATGAGTTATTAAACTTATTTTTTCAAGTATTATTATTATTAGCTTAAATTAACGTGCCGCGTACTGCAGCTAAGGCTAGAGTCACGGTAGGAGTAGAGGAATTAGAATAAGGAGTATAGTACTGATTTGCGGATAAACAAAATTAAATTAGAGAGAGAGAGAGAGAGGAGCTTTCATCTTTAAATAGCAGGGTGAGTGTAGAAGGAAGGTTAAGCGAAGTCTGTGACGATGGAATAAGGGACAATCAATGAGAATGTGGGAGACAGATAAAGTAACTCTGCACACGGCACATTCTAAAGCAGAGGTCTTGTTGATGAGATATGAGTGAATGAGCAGAGTGTTCTTTCTGCAGTTTGGAAGAGGTGTTTTCCAAGACTGAGTTGAGTTTCTGATTTGACGGAGCTTATTCGTTTAGGAGTCAGTTGCTACTTTCTCTGCCACGGCATTTGAAGTCCACTTTTTATGTTTCTTCAAGTCGGATGCTGGAACTGAGATGAAAGCAGCTTTCCTTGACGCTTGATCTGCAAGTTCATTCCCATGAATTCCAGAGTGAGCTGGGATCCACATGAAAGCCACTATATCACATATATATTAAATAACTGGAAGTGACAAACGTTTCGAATACTTGTACATTATTTATCGGGATATTAATAAATATAACGATTATAATAATTTTGGTAATAATAATTGATTAAAAAGAAAATAGTACTTCATCTAAAAAGAACATTTTATTTTTAAATACTTTTCCTCGCGTATTGGCTTTTGAGCCTATAGTATGAGTTTTATACATATATAAATATTCGATAATATGTATGTATTATTATTATTATTATTAACTCTACGAAATAATAACGCTTAAAGCGAACCGGTTCATTATGATGAAATTTTTTGTTGATTTGTACAAGAGGATGTACATGTATGGCAAATATATATATATATATATATATATATATATATATAAACAAAACAAAATCATAACACAGTTTAATCACTATAAAAGTTATTTATTGCAAAGCTTTTCGACAGTTACATCATTTTCAAAAATATACACAGTAAATATTACATATAAATTACCATACATATTTATATAATGACAACTTATAATTTGACATACATATTTCACTAACCAGAGGTAATTTTACTTTTAGATTTATTTTCACAATAAAACTTTTCGGCAGTTACGTCATTTTCAAACGACAACTTATAATTTGGTATACATATTTCACTAGCCAGAGCTAGTTTTACTTTTAGATTTATTTTCACGATAAATTTTATTTTAGAAACAGATTTTGAAAAATAATTCTTCATAAAAATTGATATAAATCTCCAAACCTGGTTCACGTTCTATTAAATGTCGAATAAAAACCTTTTATAGTGATTAAACTGTGTCATGATTTTGTTTTGTCTATAATTCATAAAATCACCACTCTCCGATATATTAAACATTATATATATATATATATCTATATATGTATGTATGTATGTATGTATGTATATAATATGCATATTTCGCGGGTTCATTTAAAAACCTCTATTATAGATTATATTTTACTTTTATTTTTTTTTACTTTTCTTAATCTCCCATATTGTCCCACCCGATACATTCTTATTTCGATTTTTACGTAAATTTGTAAATTTATTTATAAACGAACTAGGCGATCGTAAAGAGAATCGGTTTCATAATGGAGGTTCATTAACAAATAGTATTGTGAAATAATTTTTTTTTTCAAAGATTTTCTAATTGTTTTTTATATATACATTTTTTTTTCTGTTAAAAATTCGCATTATTTTAGGTATTTTCCCCTTGCACCGATTTCGTTGAATTTATGTTTGTTTATTAACTAGTTTTGATTTTTTTTTTAAACTTGTTATAGTAGATCTCATTAAGTAAGGTTATTCATAAAACGAGCACAAACTTTTTGTAGTATTTGTAATTAAGAGAACGTATTTTGTACAACATCATCATCATTCTCATTATTGTCATTATCATTACTTATTATTATTATTATTATTGAAGGTAAAACAAACACGTAATTGTAACGAAAAATCCTATGTACAAGAATCGCTACACTCCAAAATGAATCACCGGATATCTTGAAAATGAATATAAAAAAATAAAATATAAAAATATATCGAATTTATAAAAATATAAAATGTTAAAATAAAGTAGTATTTTTTATATTTTACATATTTAAAAAGTGTATATATTTTTATATATATATATTTTTTCATACTCACTTGATAGTGGCTTAACAGAAGAGCTTTGTAATTTTTCATTTAAAAAATGTTTTAGTAATTTTAACTCCTTTTTTGTTTACTATTATTATTATTACTGCTATTACTACTACTACTACAACTATTGTTATTATTATTATTATTACTGTTAATAATTGGTTCAAATCCTATTTGTCCGAAAGAAAATATGTTACAAAGTTAAATTATGTTCATAGTGATTATATAATATCTAATTATGGGATGGCACAGGGAAGTAGTCTTGCTCCATACATATGTTCACGATCTGTGTGATCTAAGAACTCGCGGTAAAATTATTAGTTACCCGGACGATACTGCACTTTTAGTTGATTCCCGGTACCCAAATATTTTACAAAATTTCGTTCTAACAGATTTAAATTGTGTTACGCGTTGGTTAAATGATAATAAACTATTTTTAAATATTGTTAAGACGAAGTACATAATTTGTAGGTTTCAACCTCAATACATATAATGTAATTTGCGTGTATATTGATGGTGATGTCTTGCAGAATGTGTATGAAATTAAGTACCTCGGTGTTATAATTGACAGTAAGCCGACTTGGCATGCGCAAACACGTTCTGTGGCTGGTAAACTAGAAACATTAAATTACTTGTTCTATTATTTACTACACTATTTTTTCATCTTCGTCGCTCTATCTTACTTTGTACCAACTGGTTGTTTCTTATGAAATAATGCACTAGGGTCGTGCTGCGAGTTCTCATATTCAGTCTTTATCTACTTTGATAAATTCAGTAAATAAACTGATATTCGGTAATAATAGTCCAATGTAAGAACTATACGAGGTACAACTTTTAGACTTTGTATTTCAGCATCCAAATAAATTCTCGAATTCTATAAAGCAGGGTGTGACTAGAAGTTCCAATAATGAATTAGCGAGAGTACCAAAATTAAAAAAGTACTATAGTCGAATTCAGTCCTTATATATTGGGACCTCGATTATTTAATACATTGCCCGAGGTATTAAAAGTTCACTTTAAAAATTATAAACGGCGACTATCGTAGGGAAAAGAATCGAAAAACAAGCTTATTTTATTTATACTCCCGTGTTTTATAATTATATCTGTTGTGTGTGGCGTGTTCATGAAGGCATGTGCATCTGTGAATACAGTAGGTAAGCAACGGTATCCATGGGTATATGTTTCTTAGAATATTATTCATTTATAAGTTAAGATATTAATATAAAGAATATGTTGTTATAACGTACAACTCATAACTATAGTGTGTTTGGCACATAATTTATACATTTATTTTTTATCTATTTTTTATTTTTTCGTTTTTTTTTTAAATTTTAATTTTATTTTAATTTTTATTCCTGCATAGCGCAGTATCAATAATTATTATTTTTAAGTATTGTTTTTACTCGCTGCTCGCGCATCTTTCATTAGCGGATTTTTTAATTATGTAGTTTATGTAATTGTATTTTATTAAATATAAACTGGATTTGGATTTATTATATTTAAACGAAAACATTGTAGAACAAAAGTATCTTAGGTTTCTATGTTTCACTTTAACTCTCACATCGTGAATCAAGTTTATAATATCCAGATAGTCTTTCTTGTCTATATTTCCCTGCAACGTTTATAAATATCGTACGTACGTCTATTAAATAATATTACGATATTTCGTTTATCTCGGTGAAAGTTTTCATAATTTTGATTTGCGTAAATTTTCGTAATAAGTTTAAACGGTTATTATATCTTCGGAACGCCATCTCTAGAGAAACTTTTATTAAATTTAAGCTTAATTATTTCGACGAAGAGATTTCGTATAGTGCAAAAACTGACACCTTAAAATTCGCCTCTGTGATTATTCCGAACTAACGAAAAACAAGTGGTCATCTCCGAATTATGAGATTTGTCTCATAACCGATTATATTATAACAACATCCGGTGAAATATGAAATTTAATGGAGCAGTTTCTAAACCATCGCTAATACTGATACTAATACTGTAGAGGTAGTTAGAAAGAGCCAGTGAAAAAGATAGACATTTAGTAATGTAATTAAAGTCAGCAGTCTGAGCAACGTGTAAGACGGTCGACCGCTGGAAACGTTGTTATCTTGCCGGTCGAAATGAGAAAATTCGAGAAATTTCAACTACGAAAGCAACGAATACTGAGTTATATATAATTTTGACTTTTGTTCAAGACGTAAATTTCTTCTTTTATTTATTTATATATATATATATATATATATATATATATATATATATATATATATATATATATATACATTTGATTCATTCGTTTATTGTGTACAATACAAAACACACAATGCCGAGTATGAATAACTATATTTTTCTATATTAGTGTAATAACATAGCCTAAGTTGCGCACGAACTAGATTAAGATAAAGGAGCATGTTGACCCACCATCTCTTTTAAACACCGATGGCAAGGCATAAGGCAAGACGACCGATACGTATAATAATTGCTGCGAGAGCGTGACATGTGAAACGGAAACCACTGTGATATATCATGTAGGTCTTCGAATTTTGTTTTATTTCGGATATATTCCGATTTAATTCTGTCTCGTAATTTTATGCGAAGCAAAGCTCTTTCCATCCGTCTTTCTGTTTTTCTTAATGTTCCTGTGACTTCTTTCGTTAAGGGCCAAGTTTCTGCAGCGTACGTTAGTACTGGGATTACGCATTGGTTAAATATTTTGACTTTGTTTCCTGGACTAATTTTAATGTTCAGTATACGTTTGTCCAGCCTTTTGCCGTTCTTTTCTCAATTTCTAATTTGTTTCCTTGTTTCCCGGTCGTCAAAACTTTACCCAAATATGTAAATTTGTCTGTTTCTTCTATACTTCCTACTTGTATTTGTATTTTACCGTGCGCGTGATCATTGTCCTGATTTTGGATAAGTATCATATATTTTCGGGTTTCTTTGTAAACCAATATTGTTAACTGCACTCTTCAGTTCTTTCAATTCATCTTTAGCGTGTGTTATGATCACACAGCGAAGTACAGATGGCGTAGGCATCTGCCATTTATATTTATTCAGGAGGCCACCCCATGAAATGTGATGTATAATATAGAATCTACAGCAGACTCCATTAGCCTCTCCTCTTCTACATCGCACTCGCCACAACTTGGTGCCCTGGTACGTAGACTAACCTAGAGGAAGACTGGGTAACCAACCACAGTGGGAATATAGGTCTGCAAACAAAAGGATGATCAAGGGTCTAGAAGTTGGCAGTATTATATATTATGAAAAACTGGTAACCTCTAGATGGATGGAAACGGGGATAGGTTTACCATCCTAAGGTATGGCAGCGGATAATTCATCTATCATGAACAGCGGTGGCGTACCAAACTCTAGTTGTACCAAACTCTAGTTAGCTGAGCTACTATCAAACACTTTCCAAACTGAACTGGTTCATCGTGGAAAGGTATGACTTCCCGCCCTACACTTCTTATGAATTACACTAAAAAAGAATGCCCTCAGTATATTGAAGGACCTTAAAATAACAGGGAACCCTAGGCTGACGTATTGGAGGCGTCAGTCTGGACATGCGACTTCCTTCCAATCACAAAAAACACCTAAAACATCGATGATAATAGCAACGTACAATGTGCGCTCATTAGCAACACAAGATAGATTACATCAGTTATTATTTGAAATTGAAAGAATAAAATGGAATATAATTGGTTTAAGTGAATTGAAACGTTCAG
The DNA here is from genome assembly GCA_032883995.1 of Coronaproctus castanopsis. Lineage (NCBI taxonomy): Eukaryota > Metazoa > Arthropoda > Insecta > Hemiptera > Monophlebidae > Coronaproctus > Coronaproctus castanopsis. The sequence continues at coordinate 158,338,067 of CM065053.1, read as the reverse complement.
GCGAACAAGCTTTAATACTAAAGGAATATGGTCACACGCTATATTGGAAAGGACATTATCAGAAAGCTCAGGGAGTAGGCTTTCTAATACATAAGAATATAACGCAAAACGTAATTCAGTTTAAAGGTGTATCGGAACGATTAGCATACTTGGTTATAGCCATTGATAAGATACTTCATTACAAATCATTCAGGTTTATACAATATCATATGATGAAGAAAAAGTTGAAGAACTCTATGAAGAAATTACGACGATAACATTGGAAGAAAAATCAACATATAAGGTAATCATGGGTGACTTTAATGCCCGATTAGGATTCTCTCAAAGAGGTAGTGCGCTACCAACACTCGTCTTTCAAACCACGTTTTGTAGCGTTAGGATACACATTGGTAGGCTTGTTCTTCTCGTATGTATATATATATAGTATGTACATATACGCATAAAAATTCATCAATTGAGTACGCGTGCCCAATATTGGTTTAATTCGGTCCAACGCGTCGATTAAACGAGAGCTGCAATACTATCACAGGGTGTTTAAAACCGACATCTGTCGATAAAATCCGCGTGCTTTCCGTTATTTCTTCACACCTGCAATTAGACGACAAATAGTTGCCAGCATTGAAAAAAAGCAAGCAGGAATCGGAATAGCCGACATATGATGCTTAGACATAAAACAGTTGAACGAAGATTGAAGTTTCGCAACAGTTTTATGACAATTATCAAACCATTAACAGTAACCCCCGGAAACCGCGAGACATAATGCCTGAAAGGACGAATGGACGTGGAAAAATCGAGAACCATGGAGATTGAACCTAAGTAGACCTTCCTAACTAAAATACGGAACATGGCGTTTACTAAACAGATTAAGAACAGTGATTGGTCAAACAGGAGACAACATAAAGAAGTGGTGAATCTCCGATAGCTCTTCCTGTATATGCGGCGATGATGAGCAATCTATCCATAATATTTTCATCTACAGTAGTTACCCACATAGGTGCGATTTCAATGACCTACTGCAATTGGATAGAAACAACGTCGCGTTCGCAGAGTACTGTGCAAACACCGTGTGACGCATAAAGATCGAAGAAGAATCGTTAATAATTCGGTAATATAAATTTTTAATCTTCGTCAATATATGTTGTAAAGGTACTGTGAGAAAAATAGACTGCATAAGGTACTTTAATGAGGTAATGAGAATCTCGAATAGAAATAAAACGAATTTTATGATCAGTTTTACCTGAGAAATATGAAGAATTCATGATAAAGGGAATGTAGAGGAGCTCGAAATTCGTAATTATATTTTCATAAAATCCTACGAGTAGGGCTCGCCAATACGCTATTAAATTGCGACTTTTCGTTTCTATTTGTTACTATTGACAATGGGTAAAATATGGTATATTGTATCTAATTTAAATTATGAGTAATAAAATATAACCGTGAGAGAGTTAATATATCATCATCGATAATTAGAAGTAGTTGACGAGACGAACTAATTTGCAAATATCCAATCCTCATTTTGAATTGTATGCCATCTTATATTTTTAGATTAGAGATTAAAGAATTACAGGATGTTACAATTTCGTTGATTGCTATAGATCCGTTTAAAAGCATTATTTCAGTCGCATATTTGTTATCTTCGAAAAATACTTATTATTTTCTTTTTATTGCTCAAAATACTCAGGCTGATAACCATGGCGCCTTGATATGGTAACAAATCAAACGTTCCATGAATATTTGCAGATAGACTATGTAGTCGATGTAATTCTAAAATATGGTAGAACACACATAGCAAGACTTGAGAGCCCCCCAAACGCACTTGCTAGGGATCTATTGGACACTACCGATGAATTACGGCGATTAAAGCCTCCGAAACAACTTGACCTTGCATAGGTCGAGGTTATCGGCAGCGAGCCACTGTTTGATTACTTTGTCATAGATAATTGCTTAATGACCATGATGGTCAGTTCGCAATAATAAATTTAAAAAAAAATTATTAACCAAATAAATTATTATCTTTCGAAAGAATTTTTTAACGATAAATTGTTCATGCTAAAGTGAAAAGCTGATCGTCTTCGAGACTTACTCATCTTCTCTCGGAATGTATGAACATAGCGTATTAGTGATGTTATTACAGTCTATGGTAAACGTGTGTTGTTTCTGCTGCCACTATTATTACTATTACTTCTACCACTGTTATTAACACTAGTGCTATTACTATTATTATTATTGTTATTATTTTTATGAACATTTAATGTTACCATCATTACTACAATGCTGTCGTTTCTACTGCCATTCATGGTGACATCCGTTTGTCATTCGTGACATAAATATTAATTTCTGTTCTAGAAAGATAAAAAAAAAAAAAAAAAAAAAAAGTATAAAATGGGGGTAAACACGTCTCAATGAGATTAACGATAATAGTGAAGCGTGTAGAGAGGTCGATTTTCGAAGATTTTGCGAATATCTCGCTATGTTACCCAGGCGATGTTGACTTCGAGAATTAAGTTGTTCGTAATTCGAGCACGTAATGCTTTCGTATTATTATTCGAGCAAGAATTTGCCTGCAATTTTTACACCACGGGTGGACCGTAAACTGCGCTCCGTGTATACAAAATCTTGTTTCTAAATATGTATACATACAAACCCACGTACCGTAACATACTGAAAAGTTATTCTGCAAATCATTCGTGAAAGTCTAAAGTGAATAATGAGACAGTTTAATATTAGAAAAATAAAGAACAAACAAAAAATGAAATCATACTTTCATTTTTATTTTATTTTATTGGAAAAATGAAATTCTCAATGGATAGAATATAATAATGTAAGTCACACACATTTCGAATCTTTTTTTTGTGTATGTTATCTCTACCAAATCCTATTTTTATAAATAGTAAGCACGCGTGTGTAGCAAGTAAATAAAGTCCCATCAACTGAACAGTGTGTAGAGGAGGTCGTCTAACCAACTCAAGTCAACCTGAAGATTTATAGACAATGGTTAAACGACGCGTTTTCGACAAACCCAAATAGGTAGTTTACATTGACTTCTTCAGATTCATAACTTTCCAGAGAAGCGACTCATTTATTAACTAATTAAATTGACAGCTGAATTAGCTAGAGACTTTTATTATATATATAAAATAATAATAACATCGATAGTTTAGCGTATGCATGAGAAGGAAGAACAGAAAAGCAAATCAGTTGTGAATTCAAACGTGTATGGTAAGTCCAATACGTACGTGACAAAGACGTCCATATATAGGGCAGTTATGAGGTGGGAATATTTTCGAGACTTTTAAACGTACTTGCTTTTTTGGATTTTCGACTATATTTTGGATGTTTATGATGTGGATGGTTCTCTACTGTAGCCTGTTTTTATGTGTATATATCTTGATTAGCCAATTGTATATTATTTTTTAATGAGAAACTTCACACAGCGAAGCGGGTGATTGAACATTGATCGACTGTTTGACAGTCGAGTTCGTCAACATAATACTCGAGGTGGAAAAATTAGATAACTACGAAGACCAAACGAAGGCTACCCCGAGGAGTCTATAATAGATATCAGATCTTCTGAAGTGGTGGAACAAGATAAATTCTGGAATGTCCAGGAATCCAGATGTATGAGACGACGATACCACGGCAGTCAAGGAAGTCAACTGTCGCATCACTGGGTATGTATCTAGAGTTATACTTAAAGGAGGAATGTATTAACAACAATAGAAAACATAAGGAATCCGATAAAATTAAATATTGAATGAAGAAAAGGAAATTTAATCGGGATAAGAAATAGAGTGACTTTAATATATTTATAATTGGCAGTGAAAACTAAATTGTATGCGGGGAATATAGACGATTTTAAATATTGTTAGGGTGTACGATGAGTGCTCCTCGTGAAATTTGGAATTATCTGAAAGTATCAAAATATGGTCAGGCTATTTGTCAAGTATGATGAAGTTGAAATTAATATAGAAAATAGGAAGGACGTAAAGGTAGGTGCGTCAATTGCAATAATCAAAAGATTTGTAGCATACAAGTTGGTAAAATAACGCGGAGAACGGGATGGAGATAAAATTTGTTTATCTTTTTGGAATTAATTGACAATAAAGGAATATTGGAACTGGTGAAACGCCATCGTTTTATAAATACGAATAAAATAGGATACAAAACACTTTGATTAATTCATTTCGATATGAGAGGAGAATGATGTGGGAATTCGAAAAAGGAAGGAAGTAGCAGTGGAACTAAGAGAGCTTAAAATTAATCGCATGTAAAGGTTCTTAATTCTGTACAATTTGATTGACAGGTGAGTTAAAATATTAGTAAAGTTTAAAAGGAATTAATGAGAAATGTGGAGGTGACATTGAGAAGAGATGTTTTAATGTATTGGAGCATTACAGTCAGACAGAGCAAATATTCTATATGTGATTTCCTTAACAACTTATTGTCTAAAGTTAGCCCTAGGTAGATATGTTTTCTTACCATTAGAATGCGGTGATTGATAAGATAAATTGGGGAAGATGTGGTTGGTGTTTATATGTAAAAATGACGGCAGCGTGTTTATCAAAATTTATAAAGAGATCTAAAATAATAAAACGTGTTTAGAATTTCTAAATCCTGTGTTAAGTTATGGATAGCGGGATCAAGGTTATTGATGTGAACAAGAAATATGAGGTCATCGGCGTTAGAAATTAAGCGGAAGAGTAGTTTTTATGTAAATATTAAACAAAATATGACTAAGTACTGATTCCTGGGCAGGACCAGTGTAAGTAGTACTGCTAAGATGTCGGAAATGTAAATGTTCGTAGATTACAAAAGTGACCCACCAAATTGTGAATTGACATTAACATTGTCAATGCAGTAAGATCTACAAATATAGCTACCGAAAACCCTTTATTAATGTAGATGTTAAAAAGGTGAAGGTTGAAATCGGACTTATTTTTCAACCACCATGATGACTAAGAATGGATGGTGGATTCAAGAATTATGGGATGTAAGAGCTAGTATGAAATAGGCATAAATTTTGGTTTTGAGTTTTTATGGATAGGATAAATATTAAAATTTAACCAATCATGAAGGATAAAATTGGCTGAACTTTTGGCAAATCAAATTGAGGGAGCGGCCAGATAAAAATTTTATCATTTTAATTGATATTCAATCTAAACATGCGGAGGTGTCTCTTTTTGTATTAATTTTATGTGTTAATTCTATAACGGTGATAGACATTCTATTATGTGAGGAGCGGAGGTTGGAATATAAAGTAAAAAAAGATTTAACTGGTCAATTAAAGGAACATACAGAGGACCAATATGCTTGATAAATTTATTAATGTTCATTATCAGCAAGGAATGTTAGAAGAAAGCATGTCGCTTAAAAAATGTGCAATTGGCACAGAACTGTTAAATGAGGAAGGAAATTTTCTCCGGGACTCCCATTTTGTCTGTTTCAATAATCGACAATTTTAGTAATTAACTGTCGTAAATTCTGAAGTTGCCTACAGTTTTATCTTTTTGGGATGTTCTAAAATTTGATTCATGAAATTAATCTATCATGGACATTGCTTCGCCCATCATTTAGCTGTCGGTTTTTCTTAGGTATGAGAGGTTGTCAGGAAGCAAGAGAAGCATAATCATGGATAATAGGTGGGAAAAGTTCATATATTTCAGGTGACGAGTGATCGGAAGAAACTATTGAGGGGAGGTAATCAACAGCTGCAGGAAAAGTCTCACAGTTGATATGCCTAGGTGCTTCTTGGTGGATAGAGATGTAGATAGGGTTCAGTATTACTGCAAACAGGAGTTATATAAATGATGACTGGCAGGTGATCGATGTCCAGATAGAAATTAATAAGTGACCAGTTACATAGGAATGCTAAGTTTGGAGTACAGAGATAAAATCAATACTATCAGATGAGAAATGGGGAGGAGGAGGAGGAATTGCATTATGTGTACCATTGTTTAAAATGTTTAATGACTTTTGCTCAGCGATTTACAAAACATATCTACCATTCATATTAAATTAACTACAGCACCAACTGTGGGTGATGATAATAGTCCATTTTTAGCACACAATAATCGGTCGTTTTACGAATGTTAATTGAACCGAATTATCAAGAATAATTTACCTTAGTTCTTTCTTCTCTCCGAACTTCTTGATGCTAACGCCAGTTATCTAAGTATATTAGTTAAATGTTACATATATCGTATATGTCCACGATTCGATTCAAATTAAAAATGAGAACACAACGAAGATTGATAGCGACTGAAAATAATTAGTAAGTTATTAGAATTATAACGTTTTGGTAAGAAAATGGTCTTATTTTCTCGAAGAAATTTTCCAAAGATAAACAGTCCAATCGTTAACGTGCGGCTGCAATGGCATAATCATATCATCAGCATAGTATGAAGTCGTTCCAAACTTATCGATTATACTCGCTGTTCGAGAATCGATTAATTTCAGTTCCTTCTTTTATTTCACCTTCGTACGAACTTTCCATCTTCTTCATTCGCCTTATTTTACTACCACTGGCGTACGTTATTTTCGTTAATGAAGCATGTTCTACTAGTTGTAAGCAAAGAAAAAACTTTAACCATTCTTCTGCGCTATTGTAGTTACAACTTTCTCTAAGTATAAAGTTTAACTTAAGCGGAAAAAAGTATACAAACTACTAAGCAACTAAGTTTTCTTTAATTAGAAACGAACTCATAACACGTGTAACTTTCTCTATTTATCTGAAATCTTACGCTCGATTTAGTTAATTGCTCATGTTTTGTGGATGTATGTATATATATATATATATATATATATATATATATATATATATATATATATATATATATGTTTAAAATGTACAATAAAATCGAAATTCTTCGAGACTCTACATGTATTAATTAGTTTCTTAATCTTAACGAACATTTTATTTTATTATTATTATATATATATATATATATATATATATATATATATATATATATATATATATAATGATATAATTATTTATTTCGTGATAATATAACATAAAATAAAAATTCGCAAATTATGAACAAAGAAGAAAAAGTTGAAGGAAGTTCATCGTCTCCGATCAAATTTTGAACAAATAAATTTTGCACGTTGGCTTTCAATTATTTCTTGTTCAGTGTCGGTTAAATATAATATTCTATCTTTTGTAATATTTAATGTAATATTATAATTGTTAACCATTCATTTCTAGTTGATGTCATGTCGATGTAGGTGGGACTACTTATTAATGTAACGTATAGGGTGTGACCCAGAGAAGACGGTCGGTTTTGTTGTTTTTTGAATAACTCAAAAACTACTGGACCAAAATTTTTTAATGAAATTTTATTTAAAAATAGGAAACGAGAGATTACTTACAATTATTTGTGGAACACAATATCGTTCAGATGGCACTTGCAACAATAAATTCATTCAGTCTTTTTACAAAATTTTCGAAAATAGGTCGCTGAATTTTTGAAATTTCTTCAGAAATCCGAGGTTTCACGTCTTCCAGATCTCGTGGACGTGTTTCGTAAACGCAGCTCTTATGGTACCCGCACAAAAAAAACTTGGAGCGATCAAATCTGGCGAGCGCGGCGACCAAGTGAATCACAATATGCGGTTATCAAACGCTTCTTTCAGTACTGCGAGCGTTTCTACCGAAGTGATACGTCGCATCATCTTGTGTTGAAACCATGTACAGCTCAGGTGACGACGAAGTATGGGAAGCAAAAACGAGTTTATCATCTCATAGCGTGTTCCGTTGACAGTACCAGTGAAAAAATAAGGCCCCCACTGTTCCCTACTTCACCACTACAGCCTAGGTGGTTACTCGCTCGCTGTGTGACAGCTTCCTTTCGATTGAATTCAGATTAGATACGGAACAGTAGCGGCAGCTCTGTTTGTTTACGAATTCGAATAGCTAAAAATGATCTTCGTCGCTCATTAAAAAATTGTTTAAATCGATATCTCAGCGTTTCAGCAAAAAGTTTTCCTTGTGAATTTTCGGTACTTTTTAATTCCTGAGTTAATGAAATTACAAATCTTCCAGCAATATATGGTGAACAGAATCTCCGGACGGATTTAAAGAAGGAGCACGAACTCGATCGATGTTTGTGGGGGTATAAACCGTTTTTTTTTTGTTTTTTTTTTGTCCGGGACGTTTTTTATACGTTGCAGAAGCTGTCAATTTTCAACCAACCTTAAAATTGGATTTCGAGATGGTACAAGTTTACACCGCGTAACTTTGAATTCTTTTAGAAACTTTCTTTGCACTGTCGTGATCGATTCACGCCGAAAATAACATTCCACGTAAAACTTGCGCTCCTTCTCGTTATAGGATGCCATGATAACCGAAACTGGGCAAAAATTAATCTTTCGTATGTACACTAAACCTGGAGCACGTGATTTGCGTTGTAGCAGTGTTGCGCGATTAAAAAGTCCGTCTTATCTGGGTCACCCTATGTGTGAAATGAGTCCGGAAATAATATTTTGCTAATGCTTATTACTGATCATTTGTTAGAAAGTGTATTAGATGAAGATAATCCAACAAAAATGTTTGAAAGAATTTGCTTGAAATTTGGAATACAGCTACATGTTAGGAGTATAATAATTCAATCAAATCAAATTTATTGTTGTATATATAGTATTGCAATCATTATATTCACTATTTCTGTAATTACAACTACTTGTAAATGCGCAATAATGCGCGAACAACAGGCTAATGAAAAAATGTACATATACATAAATATACACACATATATGCACATACGCATACACAAATACATACACATATACACATGTCGTACATATGAAATGGTTGAAGACCGGAAAGGTATAATTGTAGTTATGAATTCGAAATAACTTAATAATTAATTCACATCCGAGTACCCGTCGAGACACAAACAACACACGCACAATAAATATTATAACATTTCATACTTATATGTAGGCTCTTGAAAACTACAATTAATTAGATTTTACTATGAATAAGCACATGTACAAATTAAAACCTTAATTTACTGCCTTACACATACATATATAATAAACTATCTAAAACTTTTTCACTTAATAAACTAAATAAAGACTCCTACTAAAATAAACATATTACATACACAGCAGTTATATTTCTATGTACAGTGACCATTCAATTTCCTAAAAATATTGATCAAGTCGACTCCTACTAACAAGTTTCTAGTAACGTTTTTCTATAGGTAAGTTTTAGATTTTAAACAGAAGAAATTCTTTCTAGAACTTCCTTCGTCTTCGTCTGGAATTAATAAGATCCGTTCTTAATTGTTTAGGCATAGATAGGCCACAGCACCGACATAAATCGTTTGCATGGTTTTATTAAAACGTGCAACAGTCGCAATACTCGCACCTCTTGATCTAGTATTTCCTTCGTTATTCCATATATTAAATTTATCTGAATTTTTTACGACAAAGTTTAATAACTGTAATTTATATAATTCATGTGCAGTAAAATATTTTATTTTGTTATCTGTAGTTTCACTGAGATTTACTTGCTTTAGCATTGATTTCTGTAATCTCTGGATAGGTACTAATACGCCATAGGTCAGGACTGGTTGGTACAATGCTAAATACAGAAGTCGCAAATGTTCAGAAGAGAAATATTGTCTTAAGTAATAAAACAAATAATTTAGTTTTCTTAACTTTTTTTTGATATATACAACGAATGTTTATTCCAAACTCTAGTCTAAAGTCTATCTGAATTCCGAGATATTTAACTTCATTCACCTTATCTAACTTAATACTATGTTTTAATTTTATCTGTACGTTTTCCGAAATACTAGAATCTTTATTTGTGTAAATCATAAATTTTGTTTTGTTCTCATTCAGAATAAGCCTATCCCTAATCAAACATTCGTAAATATGAGTAACGTCGTCTTGCACTAATCTCTGTAGCAAGTCCGGGTAACGAAAATCAACTACAAGCACTATGTCATCTGCATAACTAAACAACCTACCGTTCACATTTAAATTGCACAAATCATTTATGTATATTAAGAAAAGATAAGGTCCACGTATATCGCCTTGCGGCACACCTGAATACTATGTTATGCAATCCACACACACACATTCTTTACTTTAACTGCGTAACTTCTATTTACGAGGTAACTCTTAAGCCATATATGTTTCCTCGGAATCCATAATCATACAATTTTTGCAATAAAATTGAGTGGTCAATTGTATCAAATGCTTTGCACAAATCAAAATAAACTGAAATAGCTGATCTATCTTCTTGAAAGCATATAGCAATATGGGATATATGTTCAAATAAATCATCATCAGTACTTTTACCTGAAATAAACTCGTACTGATTAATGCTGATAATATTCAACTTGTCGATGTAATTTAAGATAACTTCCTTCAAGCACTTTTCAAAAATTTTGGATAAAGTCGATACTATGTAGATAGGCCTGTAATTAGAAACTTTAGTTTTGTCGCCGTTTTTATAAATAGGGGTTATGATACCAAATTTAAGTATATCTGGAAACTTACCGACATTAACGGATTCGTGAAATAGATATGCCAAAGGTGACAAAAATAAATTAATATTGTCTTTTATTATCGTTATTGAGATCTTATCATGACCAAAGGACGATTTATTAGGTAATGAGAGTATAGCTTTTCTGACGTCTTCACTTGTAAAGGCCGGGAAAGCAAATGAGTTTAGTAATGGAAGTTGAAGACACACTGTTTTTTGCGCAATTAGAACTGCTCTACTATTCCATTTATACTATCTCGGAAATATTCATTAAAGCATTTAGAAAGAAATATTCATTTCAATCAGTGCTGATTACATTATTTTCATTAGTTGTAATTTGCTAAAATTATCTTTCCCAGTAACATACGTTATAAGCGACTAGTAATTTTTTTGTTTATTTTTACATCTATTTAATAATTCTGTATAATACTCGAATTTTGCTCTCTTAATAGCGTTTTGTGCTTTTTTGGAGCATTCTTTGTACGCATTACGTACTTGGACGTCTAATAGGAATATTTTTGTAAGTCTAAACAAATAATTTTTCTGATTAATTACGCTATCCATTCAGACCTTTTCCGATAAGGTTTTTTTTATTCTTTTCATCGACGTACATTTATTTACGAGGTCAGTTATACCTGAATCGAACCACTTAAACTTTTTATCTATAGTGCAAAACTACAGTACATGTAATTTAGATTAAGCTCACCTAACTTACTACAAAAAAGTGCTCTATTAAAAAACTGTTTAATTTAATTTCGATTTAACCATTGATAAAAACACAAAAGAAGCACTCAGTCCTCCGTGCTTTGTAAAACCAACATGTGGTCTAAACAGGATGTTATAATTGTCTTCATTTCTAAAGAAAGTAGGCTGATTTACAATACTACTAAACCCATTATAAAGTTGAGGTAATGATTACTTAAATTCTTTTTTAACAAATCAATATTCATATCTCCAGTGACTATCGCTAAATCAGCTATATCATGCATAATGTTCTGTAATTCAAATAAGTCTGATACTGACGACTCGCAAAATCGATGTATACCAATTAACGATAAAAGTCTATTTATAATTTGAGTCGCAAATGTACTAAATTCCCGGTGAATATAGCATAATTTTTTTTGTGAGATAGATCAGTCCTTCTTTAATGTAAATTGCAACTCCTCCGGATCTTTGACTGTCTCTACATTGAGTGATTAGACTAAAGCCAGAAATTTTATAACGGTTAATTTCATCAGTATAAATCCAAATTTCAGTTAAGGTTACGACATCAAAGGGTACATTCTGTTGGACGAGGTATACAACAATTTCGTCATAATGCTTACGTAAACTTTGTATGATTAAAGTTAAGGTTTTAAGTTCATTCAAAACCATGAGAGGCGAAGTTTAGTAATAATAATAATGAACGATCGCCGTACATAACAAATGATAAGAATAATAACACGTACTCCCAACTGAAAACGGCAGCACCTCGCAAATACCCACATACACATATACATTAAAGTATAAATATAATTAATTCTGCTAATATATATACACCTAGTCACGACTGTTGTCTTACTTCGCGAGATATAATTTTCGATATATGTTCAGTTTCCGCGATACGGATTACGGCCGATTGCTCATTTTCCCAGACAAAAATTTTGCCATTACACCACACAAATTAGAAGCCATGGCCACGTAACGATTTGGCTGCGGTTAACAACTGCATATTTTCAAAAGTTAAATGTTCGTTCACATAAATTTTTGGGTTATGTTTATCTACTCTGTGTGTGAGTGTTTTCCGTTTACACAACTTTTTAGAAGGGTTTGTTTTACTGTCCTTCTAGAAAAACGAACGACTATGCTGGGATTGTTTCGTCGACCTACGTAATCTATGACAACAATCAACGTCAGCCGGCCGAATAGTAATCCCTGTCACTTCTCTTATTTTTTGCACTATTTCGACAATGTTCTCGTTGTCCGCAGTAGGCAAATTACTGATGATTACGTTATTCTAACGTGAATATTGTTCTAAACTATTAACTCTAATCCGAAGATCCTTATTCTCACTTTTCAAAGCCCCATTCTCTTTTCTCAATTCTTGTATTATTACTAAAGCATTAAACTTTTCATTCGACTGATCCACGGAGCTTTGGAGCTGCTCTATCTTACTATAATTAGAGACAAATGCAAAAATAATGACAGATCCGAAAATTAGGTTGAAAGATTTAAAATTACTTTTAAAATCCTAGTAAATAACGGAGCCGTAATGACAAAATATCTATGTTATTTAATGGTATTCCTGAAAGATCGAACATTGGCGCACAAGTTTTATTACAACAAACACAGGCTATAATTAAATTAAACAGAACCTCTTTTGTTGAAATTTTGTAAAAAATATAATAGAACAAATCATAAAATGAATGCAGAGCTGATGTAAAAAATTTGGCCATATAATGAAAGATTGTAGATTAAAAACTAACAACGGCGAATACATTTACAGTTTGAATACAATTAATGAAAACACACATTCAAAAAATGAAATTAAATTTATAGCTGATTTAGGAGCTACTCAACACGTAGCAAATAATAAAAATCTACTTACTAAATTGAAAGAACTAGATGTTAAATTAAAACGGTAAATAATAATCGAATTTTAACATGTACAGAAGAAGGTACGAGATAGTAGTTAAGAATAATTCTGATAAATTTCAGCTTAACAATGTATAAGGATATTCGACATAACATATTATCATTAATGAAAGTTAGTAATTATGTATATTAATAAAAAATTCAATCTTAAGTATATATAATAAGAATATTAAATTATTAACTGAACATAAAATATATAGATTATATTGGATTCAATTTGATAGAATATTTCATAAGAAGTTAAGTAAATAATTGGAAGTAATAAAAAACCATGGCATGTAAAGTTAGCTCGTACACATAACTCAAATTTTAATGCACATAAAAAATTTGGTTACGTAGATATTATTGGTAATGATGAAGATGACATATGTGAAGTATGTGCATGGTCAAAATCGTGTAAAACGCAACATATACGTACAAAATATCCTTTACAATTGATACACACTGATTTATGTCGAATTCGAAGCAATAATAATTATCGTAAATTACGTTTTAAGTATATTCTGATACTCCTTGGACGATTATATTCATTTCGCCAGAATTTATTTATTGAGAAATAAAAATTAAATAATAGACTATCTCTTAAAAACTATATAATAATGGTAAGAAATCAGTTTGAAAGGAATGTGAACGGAACACAATGCGATAACGGAAAAAATATAAATTACGATGTACAAAAATTTTGTAATGATAATGGAATTATAATTGAAAATACAATAACTTATAATCCAGAAAGTAATGGAAAAGCTGAGAGACAATTTTAGGAAAATTACGTGTTTAATAAATCAGTCAGCAATAACGGAAGAATATTTTGCAGATGCTTTGTATACTGCAGTGTATATTTTAAATCGGTTACCAACTAGAGGGCTAAAAGGTTGCATCATATACCTGCTACTGTTTGGTATAATTTGAATTTTAAAAAATTCAAAAATTTTGGCTGTCTAGCATATATATTTTAAAATGATTTCAGTAAGAAATTAGATTCAAAGGTTGAAAAATATCTATTTCTTAATACATAAAAGAAAGCTAAAAATTTGTATCGTTGGAAACAATGAAGACTGTTGAATCTCAAGATGCAAAGTTTGATGAAAAAGTATTTCCTTTGAAAGTAAAAAGTAGCGTAGATAATTATTTATTATCGGTAGATATTAATGCAAACAATGTAGTCATAATCCCAATGAATGATAGTAGTGAAACTCTTCAAAATATATTATGACAGAAAATCAACTAGTGAAATATTAATATTTTTAGGAATCCTGTTTATCGGCGATCAGAGAAGCATAATTACATTATCGACTGCTGAAGCTGAATATATCGCTTAAAGTGATGCTAGTATAGAAATTATATGGATATCTGGTGTATTAAGATATCTCTGGAAGTTTAAATTGAATGTCCTGTTACAATTTATTGAAGAAAATTAAGCCTGTATCAAATTAGTACACAGCAAAACAAATTACAATAAAACCAAATATATTTGAATAGAAAGATCGAATATGTAACTGAATTAGTTGAAAATAAAACATTGGAAGTAAAGTATATATAAACCAATTCACAAGGGGCAGACATATTTACAAAAGATTTGGGTATAGTCAGATTAAAACAAATGAGAATAAACATTGAAATTCGAGACAACAATAAATGTACTTATTAAGGGAGTGTTGTAATATTTAATTTAATACGATCGTTAATCATTAATTTCTAATTGATGTCATGTTGGTGTAAGAGGGACCTTACTTTTTAATATAATATATATATGAAGTTTTAAAGCGTGTGTTTTTTTTTGTGACCAAGTAAAAACATATAGAAAACTGTAAATGAATGAAGGTGCATAATTGTATTGTATTCATTGTTATTAAAAGTTAATAAAAGAAATTACAACACTATTCTACATCCTTTATACGGCGAATATATTTGGTAATTTCGTGTAACATGAACATGAAATCGTATGGATCACTTTTCTCCACTCCCCCGACATGTTGCCTTTCTGTAGGATATACGAACGAGCATCGATAACAGCCGTAAAATAAAATTTCTTATAATTTCATTTTTTTTTTTTTTGGCTTTCTTGTAGTGACGTAATTTTCGTAATTGAACAAAGTTTTAGCTGATCAATGATTTGCATGCATAATAGATAAATAGATATAGAGAAATATCTCATGTACTATGTTAGTATGTATAAAAAATAGTTACGTTTGTAACATATGTAAATAATTTCAATTTTGAACTGAAACTTCTATTGGCGTGTTGTATATGGGGAGTTAACCCATTAAACGAGCGAGCGAGCCAAAATCTTGAATACATATGCAGCAAAGATTTGAACAAAAAACGGATATCTGTGCTTATATATGTAAGAAAGAATCTGAACACGCAAAAAATTTTTACGAATAAGTAATATATATATTAGAAATTTTTTCGTGTTTGTTTCTCTTGCAGGCGTGCACGGCAATTCGTTATTACTTTCAAATCTTCGTGTATGTGCGACATAGATTAGAGAATGACAACATTTGAGTCATCGATACGTGTAATTAAGCATAGCGGACAGTTCGTTCCTTTTCTTTGTGAAATTTGTACGAAATCGTGAGTTTATTAAATAAGTCTCTTTTTGGGGAAACGTCTTTAAGTTTCATTTCTTCACCGCGCCATGAGGCACAGAGTTTTTTATTCAATTACGCGCAGGCAGTTGTTGAATTGACTAAAATTATGAGTCTGATCTAATTTTTCTTAACCCTGCACTGTAACCGCACGATGAACATTTAAAACGTACGAACCAGTAAGCCAGATAAAATCCCAGTAAAACACATATTTCATTTTGCATTGTCTTTCCATGTATTATATATATATACATACAAAGATACACACATATATCAGTTCCCGTTATTATCTGTCATTTTGTCACACGCGCAATACCGTATTATAATGTCTCGAGAATAGTCCACTGAAGTTTCAAAACTTTTTTGAATATTTGTAGTGAAAGTTGAAAGAATAAGTCAAAATAAAATTTCGGTTTTCTTACATTTTATCAACTAACGGAGCATTATTTCCTAGATTTCACATGTCACTCTTGTCGTTCATTGTTAGAACTTTATTGCTCAGTTTCCATTTACGGTCGGAAGGACCTTTTTATATGCAAAGAATTTTTTTGGTAACACTGCGCTACTGAAAAATATACGCATTATATTATATATATGTATGTACATATATATATATATATATATGTATGTGTGTTTGTGTGTGTGTAAGATATACTCGTGCATATAATTTTAGTTTACAAAGTTTGTAATCGTGATAAGGGTTAACGAGAATCTCTATGTCGGTGCTACGACTACAATTATATACTCATAGATTTACTTATCTTCGTTTGTGTAAATGTTCCGCTTATTGCTCACATACAAGTTTGTTTTTCGTACACAGAGAGAGAGAGAGGAGTGAGAGTGAAAAATGCTGTTATAAAAAATTCATGCTTATGTTGTATGAGATATACATGTGTATATTAAAGTAAATTATCAATGCGAAAAATAAAGAAATAGATAAATAATAGTCAATAATTATTTAATCTTACAAAATAGACATTTCATATATATGATCATTTTTTTTTTTCGAAAATGTTTATTAAAAACCGTAACATACATAACTATAATTATTTTCATCGTGTAGAATTTTGTTTCATAAATTTCCGGATTTATAAATAAAATTATCAGTTTTAACAAATATTCCTAGGGGCAGTACTGATAATTTTATTTATAAATCCAGAAATTTATAAAACAAAATTCTACACGATGAAAATAATTATAGTTATGTATGTTACACCATTATTTTCGAAAAAAAATGATCATATATATGAAATGTCTATTTTGTAAGATTAACATCAGTTTTAACAAATATTCCTAGGGGCAGTACTGATGTTTTTTTTTTTTTTCGGAAATGAACTTTGAAATTTTTCGATCGGATTTTTCCTCAAAGTAATTTTTTTATAGACTAAAAAAATATTTCCGGGAAATTCGATATCTTAAATCGAAACGCTACTCCATACATAAAAAATGAATTTCTGAGTTTATAACACGCCAACAGTTACGCGCGAACGATTTTCGGCGTACATATACATAAGTGTCCGGAACAAGTATACGGAAAAAAATCCAAAAAGTCCAAAATTCTATGGAGATGTCTTTCGTAACTTGTAAATTCAAATCCTACTGAGTTATTCACGTTAAGAAAAGTTGTCGTTGCTTCCTAAGTTCATGTTTCTTATCTCTTCCGATTGGCAGTTTCTTAATAAAACTATGTTTCAGCGTACTTAATTTTGAGTGTTCTTTTTTCTATAAATAATGTTCTGTTCCATATTGCTTATAATATTTTTACTATACAAGTTTTATTGCACTATTCGGTTCGAACGATTTATATTAGATATATTAGAGACATTCTAAATGAGAATGATATAATTGTTTAAGTCCAACAATTTTGATCATAAACAAACGACAAATATTGAAATGAATAAGAAATACTGCGATGCTCACTATCGCCGATAGTATTTAATGCGTAGGTTGAAATGTGAAATATAGGATATTAATAAATAAATAATCTAAATCTGAGCCTGTCACATCTTCTTTATTTCATTTACGTCACACGTCACGCGTAATATTATTCAGTTTTAAATTTTCTGTTTTATGTTTTTCGAGCTGCTCCAATTTATTCGGGTAATGCTTATCTGGCCGTTCGTTATTTTTCCTATTTCACGAGGCGTTCTTTGTATCATTAAACAAAAGGTCCAATGTTTTATTTTTATGACTGGTCGCGATAGTACAATAATTTTTGTTGCGCTAGTATTAGTACGTTACTTTCTTATGATAAACTTGTCACCTGGTCGAATGCATTTGCCGTCATTTTTGCTTTGAATAATTCATATCCGTTATTAAGAATTCATATACACTATAAAGAATTGTGATTTTTATTTATATATATATTATATATATATGAGGCTCTTCTTGTCAATGAGACACGCCTGTTTCCAATCCGTACCTGTTGTTTGTTACGTTTCCCTGTTTTCTATTATTATTATTATTATTAATATTATTCAAAAATTTTTATTCAGTTAAATGTACCGAACGTGTTCATTACTATCTCGGAATTTTTTCATTCCAAAAATTGTTCGCATTTATTTTTAAAGGACGATTTAAAATTTACAATCGACATTACGGAATATGTTCAAATTATATGGCGTCTTCGGAGTTTTAAACAGATTTTTATTCAGAATTTTCATCGTGATAAAAAACCATTTAGGAACGCGACTTGTTTTCCTTCTAGAAAATGGAAAATTTGCATTTTTCAAAGCGGAAAATTTAATATAGATGCTTAATTCACAAATGTGTCCGAAATTTATTTCAAATTTGGTTCCTTAAAAATTAGATTAAATCGCGCGTTACAAACTTCAAAATGCGAAAAATATAAATGAAAATCGACATTCTAGAGAACAAAGAACTAGCTGACCCGGCGAACTTCGTATATCAATAAATTTATTAGCTTATTTGCTGAATTAAATAAAAAAATACTGATGGAGAATTAGGAATTATACAAAAAACTTAGAAAACAAATTTGTAAATAACCTTAAATGGATGACTATACTTTTTAATTTTTGTAGATTTATCGAACTTAATTTAAAATTATTTTTAATTCAGCTTTAAACTCGCGAGTTAAACTTTTTTTAACGCCAACCCGAACCCCTGAACAATCATAGGGGGCCATAAAAACGGTCCAAAACCCTTTAACCTCAAATTTCTCGATGAGTATTTGCTATAAACATATAGCAATACCATCATTAGACGTGTATTTTAATGCCGCGTAATTTTCGTTTAAATAATTTCCCCCGATTTCGAATCGTTCGCGAATTATTGTGACAAAATCGAAATTTGAAAAAAATCGAAAGCAACTCTTTTGTAATTTTCGGATTCAGTTTGAAATTTTGTTTCGCGGTTTTTTCGCTTTATTAGGTAGATCTTATATAGAAATGTGTTTCCAATTCATCATTTTAATATCTATTAAATAGATTCTATAGAAATTTTTAAAAAATCGAAATCCCAAAGTCACCCCTCAACCCCTCCTCAATTTTTTAAATTATTTTTGATAGCCTAAAACTTTCCCGGCATTGGTGGTAATAAGTTTGCAAAATTTCAGCCCAATCGGATAAGCGGTTTAACCGTCTATAAAACGCGAACAAACAAACACTCTTTTTTATATATACATATAGAAAGATAAATAAATTTTATAATAAAACGTAATACACGCCTGTACTGTAATATTAATTAATATAAGGAACGATACTTATTGTAATTAAAAGTAATTTTACCAAATAAAAACAATACGTCAAAGATCTAACGGATCAAACATGATGTATGTAGTATTATACATATATTAAACAGAATATGGCGCGACGCATCAGTTACAAATGAGGTAAAAAATAAATTAGTGCAATTTTTGGTGTTTTCTGTATTCACATATGCGGCGGAAACATGGACGCTGAAAGCCAAAGATAGGCAACATATCGATAATTTCGAAATGTGGATTTGGAGGCGTATGTTACGAATACCCTGGATAGCGAAGCAAACAAACGTTTCTATATTACGCAAGCTCAACATTAAGCGTAGATTGTCCAGCGATGTTCTTTTCAGAATATTACGATTTTTCGGACATATCATGCGAAGCGATGACTCCATGCAACGATTAGTAATTGAAGGGAAAATACAAGGAACGCGTCCTCCTGGTAGATTACACATCAAATGGACAGACACGATCACAAAAGCGCTTGCAAAGTCAATGGCTGATTGTAAACGGGAAGCTGCAAACCGGATACAATAGAGAAGAAAAATTGAAGAGGCTGTAGCATGAAAATGGTCACGACATCCCTTAAGGAGATTACGACTGAAGATGATATATATATATATATATATATATATATATATATATATATATACGCACATATATATATATATATACATTTATATATACATACATATATATACACACACACGTATATATATATATATATATATATATATATATATATATATATATATATATAATACTAATAATAATAACAACAACAATGTAATGATTAGAAAATTAAATAATTATATAATCGTGACGAGTGTAGTTGATATAAACATTTTAACGCGTAATTAGAAATATAATTATGGAAATTATTATTTTTTTTCGCAGTTCAGAATTTTACATTACACGTATGTATATATATATATATATATATATATATATATATAATTCCTGGCCATAAACATCTGCATGGTGTTGGAATAGCAATTAGACGCCGGTATGCAGATTTAATCGTTGCTGATCCCGTAGCATACAGAGCGAGACTAATGAAGTTGACACTGAAGATGAAGGATGAAACCATCATTCATATCATCAGCGCATATGCGCCAACAATGGACTCGGAGGATAATGTAAAAGATGCGTTCTACGCTGATCTATTTGAACTTGTAGACAGCATCTCGCCGAGACTATTCCTGTTAGGAGGCTTCAATGCCCGCGTTGGAAATGATACAGAAATTTGGCCTCGCATAATTGGCAAGCATGGGCTTAAAGGCACAAATAGTAACGGAGAACTATTCTTGCAATTATGTGTAAGCCTTAACCTGATAATAACTAACACGATGTTTGAGTTAAAACCATTATATAAAGGAACATGGATGCACCCAAGATCCAAGCATTGGCATATGATAGATTTTGTCATCGTACGCTGGGAACATGCAAGCGAAATACGTGTTACTAGGGCGATGAGTGGTGCTGAATTCTCCACCGATCATAGACTGGTGAGGACAGCAGCATCCATCAAGGGGTGTCGGTTATTTAAACGTTGCGCTAAGCCAAGATCTGCTCACTTTGATGTCGCTGTTAGGAGAAATGCCAAAAAACGCAATGAAATGAAAGATCTCCTTGATCAAGCATTTGCTGCACTTGTTAATCAAAATTGGGAGCGAATAAAAGGTGTGATAATCGAGAGTTGTAAGAAAATTCTTATGAGAAAGAAAAGTAGACACCAAGACTGGTTCAAAGAAAATGATAAAGATATTTCCCACCTTATAGCTTGTAAAAGACAAACCTTTGTTAATTGGCAAAACAATTTAAGCGACGTAAAACTTAAGCAAAAGTTCTCACAAATAAAAGCGGAAGCTCAAAGAACAACACGTAATATGAAAAACAAGTGGTGGGAAGAAAAAGCACGTACAATTCAGTCGTACGCTGATGCAGGACACTACAGAGACTTTTTTGCAACGGTAAAAACAATTTTTGGACCGCAGCCATTTAAGGAAGTATCTTTACAATATCAAGTTGATGTTGCGTGCAGATGGAAATACCACTTCGAAACCGTGTTAAATAACAACACTGAAGTAGACATGTCTGTGTTGAATGAATTACCGAGCTTTCCGAAAATCACCGACTTGGATGAAGACATCAAGCTGGACGAAGTGAAAACCGTAATAAAGCAGATAAAGGCGGGGAAAGCAGCCGCAGGGCTGGATAACATACCACCCGATGCACTTAAACTGGAGAGTGCAAATATGATAAATGCACTGCATAATCTGTTCATGGAGATATGGAAGGATAAAATCATTCCTGAAGACTTTCGGCGAGCTGCCATAATTCCGATCTATAAAAACAAAGGAGACAGACGCGACTGTAATAATTACAGGGGAATATCCTTGCTTTCATCGGTCGTTAAGCTATTCGCTAGAATTATGTTGAATCGGATTGGCTCAGTCCTTGAAAGTATGCATTCTGAGACGCAAAATGGCTTTGGCCCAGGTCGCGGGACTATGGACTCTATATTTTCACTAAGACAACTGCAAGAAAAGTGCCGAGAACAGAATTCAGACTTATACGTTTATTGATATTAATAAAGCGTTTGACACAGTTCATAGACAGCTTTTAATGAAATGTATGAATAAAGCTGGATGTTCACAAAAGTTCTTAAAAATGTTATCGCTGCTTCATGAAGATAATGAAAACACTGTCATTTATGGGGATTGTAAAACCGAACCGTTCACCAGTAGTACTGGTGTGAAACAAGGCTGTGTCTTAGCTCCAACACTGTTTTCGGTGTATATGACGTTTGTGTATCATATCATTTTTAGGATGTTGCGAACCAAGAAGGTGAAATTGTGCTGTCGTTTTGATGGCGGTTTATTTAATACCCGATGATTTATAGCTGACACAAAATGTTCTAATGTGGAACTATTCGACTTTCAATATGCAGACGACTGCGCTATAGTGGCACACACCTTGCAAGATTTGCAGGATACCACGGATGTGTTGGCGGAAACATACAAAAAATTTGGTTTATCTTAAAAATAAACAATGTGCCGATCGAACGGGTTGAAAGTTTCAAGTACCTTGGTAGCCTGTTAAACGATAAGATCAGCCTAGACGAGGAAATTCAGAGCAGACTGCAAGCAGCCTCAGCAGCTATCAGCAAACTGAATGGAAGGGTATTCAGAAACAATCGTATACTGACGTCCACCAAGCTAATTGTCTATAAGTCGATCGTTTTACCAACCCTGCTATATGGCTCAGAAACGTGGGCTCCATATAAGAGACATTTACGAACACTGGAACGTTTCCATCAAAGTACTTTACGTAGAATCCTTCATATATATTGGCAGGACCGAATATCTAACAGAGTCGTGCTGCAACGAGCTAATATATCGTCGATTCACATACTGCTTTATAAGAACAGCTTAAGATGGACAGGGCATGTTGCAAGAATGAGCAACACCAGACTATCAAAACAGATGCTGTTTAGCCAAATGATGCTGGGAAGTAGGCGTATCGGTCGTCCCTGCTGGAGATACAGAGACTACATGAAACTCGTATTCAGCGAATGCGGAATCCACTCTGATAGCTGGCACGAATTGGCACAAAACCTGTCTGCTTGGAATCGTATGGCAGAAAACGGTCTACTGAATGCAAAACGAAGGGCAGAACTAGCGGCAGAAAAGAAAAAGCAGAAACGGGTGCATGGTAACGGAAACGATGATGTGGTTTAAACCTGCGATGAATGCGGAAAGCAATGTGTGGCTAGAATTGGACTCATCAGTCACCTAAGAATCCACAAATAACGGTGCCCCCATACTCGATCTCGAGTGGGCCAATGATGATGATGATATATATATATATATATATATATTAAATAATGGAAAACCGACTCAGAACTTTCACACCGGGCTTTTTATTCAAAGTTCGTCAATAAATTTTTACGTAGTTCGTTATATTCATTACTGTTTAAAAATTTACGCAAAGTAATCTTCATGAGCTTCTGGGTGGTGGTTTAGTTCCCCATACGTGGATTTTTGAAAAAAATTTTCGCCGATATTTAGAATTTGATATTATATTTATATTTATATATATATATATATATATATATATATATATATATATATGTATATATATATATATATATATAAGAAATATGCAGTCAGGGTTTATCGTCCGATTGTTTACATTCACGGCAGAAGTTATTGGCGATGATATTTAATCTACGAAAAATTACCGCGACCTGTAGAATACTACCGCGTTGATAATTAATTACACATTTAATATGTTTATTCTTTAATCTGATTTTTTAATATTTGCGTTTGCGTCGGTCAGCGAGGTATCTTTTTTACATTATTCTTGCGGCAAATATTGCTTTCGTTATTTCCTTATGTTTTTTTCTTCTTTTTTTATATACGATCTATTTTGTCTGAATATCTATCTGAATTTTTAAAAATTTTTTTAACTCCTATATTACAGTTCGGTCTGCCGATATAACACTTACAAGTTCTTTGGGAGAACTTTAATTTTTTACGCCTGCATCTTGAATTTTCCGACGTGAATTAAATATCAGTACTCCGTGATTAATAGTAAAAGAAAACAATTAAACAATTTTTTTCCTAATTCAATTCAAATTTTTGTACAACGATTTCAATTTATCGCGAAGTTTTTTAATTTTGAAATATATATATGTGTGTATATATATATATATGTGTGTATATATATATATATATGTGTATATATATATATATATATATATATATATATATATATATATATATATATATATACACGTTGAAAACAATAAAAAATAGTTACTAATTTTTTTAATTAAAAAAAATCATAAAATTTTTCGGCTGTTAAGCCATTATCAAACGAACCTAAAAATAAAATGTAAAAATATATAAATATATACAATACAAAAATATAAAATGTAAAAAACACTAATTTAGGTATACAATTTACAAAAATGAACAAAAATAAAAAAAAAAACGGTATCATTAAAATAATTCGATAACGGATTTGATAAACAATACAGTCTACCATTATTTTGATCTATTATCATTACAGAATATTTAATTTCTGCATTAAAAGTCAAATTTGATTGGTTTAGTTTTATTTCTGGCTCGGTATTTATTCCATCTTAGTAAGTAGGATGTTTTATCAAGATTTAAACATAGGTAAGTATATTTATTGTTCAATTTATTACTTGAAATCTCATCTACTCCAACTAATACAAGAATATCAGCAGGGTAAAATATTAATTTTATCGCTTCTTTTCATATACAGCTGGCATGACTATGTCAAATCGCGTAGATGAAAATTGATGATCACTGAGCTATTCCTGCGGATAGATCATACGCAAGGATTAACTTGCTTTCCTTATCATGCGACCCTGTTTCTCTATTTTCCAAAAAGCTTTCAATTATCTGTAGGTTATTGAAATTAATTTTACCCATATCTTTAATAACGCCAACTATTTCCTTTTATCTCTGTAAACATATTGATAGTTGCGTGGAATGTTTTTTTTTTCATATTTGAATATGCGATTATTGTCGATTTTCTGAATATCTGGATAAAAGGTTTTCACTGAATATTGAATGGAAGTTCTTAAGAAATATATTAGTTTGCTTTTAATAATGCAGATTAACGTCGTGATAACTATTCATGGTAAAATCAGATCCGAATGTCGTGAAATTATTATTCAACGCAAGTAACCACATGCCGCTATTTTTATCGATCGTATGCGCGAAACACGGTCTTCTCTATATCGAGTTTTGTTAATTTTTGAATTCCATGGGTCTATCCTTTTCTCTTATTCTCATATGCTTTTCCTAATCCGTTTACTCCTATTATGTGACCGAATATTGCCCGAGCATGCGGACGTTCAATATGCCTTAATAGGCTTTCATATTAGTCAATTTTCAGTGTTTCTTCAAAACGGAATCGTTCGTTTTGTATGTTATCTAAGGCATTCTCAGATTTTTTGGACACCTTTTTTTTTTTTATTATTATTTTAAAGTCCGAGTACTGTGTATCTTCCGGACCGGAGTTCTAAACTAAAAGGGATCCGTCCACAGATGACAAGTAGTGAAAAATTTAAGGATATATAGTATAGCTGCGAATAAGACGCCAGTCAAATAATCAGTCGCGGACTAAAAAGAAACCTTAAATTCGAAAACGTCTGTCACCAGTAAAGCGGCTGTTCAAAACACGGAAAGGAGAGAAAACCTTACCGTCAAATACGTAATGCTGTTGCAAAATTTATTTATATGCCTTATGGGGTTGTGCTGCGCGTTCCAATCGAGAAATGATACAGCAGCGTCAAAATATAAACTTACGTGTAGATGCAAATCGTTGTTCACGTAATGATGATATTCATTTGGATCTCCAAGTGGATACCGTTAGGGAATGTGCTAAAAAACACGAGAATCATTTAAATAATCATATAGATGTGGAAGAAATACAGCTTCTAGATATCGGATATGACACCAGGCGTCTTAAACGTAGAGATCCATTAGATTTAGTTCTCTAAGTATATTTATTAAGTTAAGTCATTGGACATATTACAAATAAGATTATTTATTGAGTTAGGTCATTGGACATGTCCCAAATAAGAATTAGTTTTTAAACACTTCGTGTTATAATTGGTACTTATTACTTATTTAATTTAACACTTAAGATCGTACCTTTATCTTTTATTACATGTATATTATTAAATAATTGAATGTCTGCTCTGTATTATTAAATAAATAAATGAATGACTATCGTTGTAAATTTGCATTATCCACTTAATCATTGTCCAAATAGTTGATATACATATGTGTTTGTTCGTATAGTTAAAACAAGTTCTTAACTTTTACTTTTAATGCTATTTCCCCCTTTGAATTCATCAGTTTTCAAATTTTTATTGTGCCAAGTTTCATTATACTGCCTTCTTAAAATGTATCTGGATAATTAATTTTTTTATTTCGTGTGTTAATAATAAAATAAAAACTAGAATAATCAATTTGTTATAACCAAGAAATCATAGTAACCGTTATATATATATATATATATATATATATATATATATATATATATATATATATATATATATATATATACGATTGAAGCGAATTTGTGCATTCAGCGGTATGATTATTAATATTAAAATTAAAAAAACTTTCGGTTTTCAAAATAGTGACGTGGTTTCGACTGAAAAATTTTAAAATTTAAAATATATATATGTGTGTGTGTGTATTTGTATATAAATTAACGTTCAACTATGTATTTTTACGCTAAAATTGTTTAAAAACTCTTTGGCTATGTTACAAGTAATAATCGGTCGTATTATAATTTTTTATATAAAATAAACGATATTATGAAAATAAATAAATAAGAGGAAATGACTCGTTAAATTTGAGAAGGGATTTTCGTCTATAGATTGAAAGAATATCTCCTCGCGAATGGACAAATTTATAGAACTAAATGTATGGACTATATCATTAACATTGCAAGTGTGTGCTGGATAGTTTGTCTCACAAGTAAAAGAAAATGATTTTAACAAGTTCTGGTTGATAATTTTTAAACAAACGTGTAATCGAAATTCCCTTTTATCAGTTGTCCGATTTATTTTTGTAATATGTAAAGCAAGTATGTGAAAAAACGTGAAACAAATAAATTACTTTGAGAAGTTTTTAATAAACGCGATTGTCGGCTAATTTAATTGCAGTTCGTATAAATTCGGGAAATGAATTGATTTGGGGAAAAAAACGAATTCAAATAATTAAAGTAGATTATTCATTCGTGTTCTTGTCAGTGGTATTTAATTCAGAATTTAAGTTTAGGTAAAGGACCGAATTTATAATTGTCGAATATTAAAGGCAAACCATGTCTCATTAGGATCGGCATAAAGTGAAGTAATAAATATTACGGAACATATTTCTAAATTTGAGCTACTACGTACGTCGCTCGAAAAAATGATAATACACAGTGAAAGGAAAGTCTTCAATAATGGACACCAAGAAAAACCCAAGGAATACCATTAATACAACGGATAGATGATATTGTAAAAACTGCTAGAGTATACCGGTTCGGAGAAATGCATAGCAACAATGTATTGAAAAGTCGGAGGCAGCCTTCGTCCAGTAGCAGACTAACATAGGCATATTGTGGTGTATATATATATATATGTATATATATATGTGTGTGTTTGTATATATGTGTATATGTATATGTATATGTATATATATATATATATATATATATATATATATATATATATATATATATATATATAACTGCAGAAAGATTAACAAAATCAAATGAAAAAAAGAAGTTAAAACAATCTTTATACAGTATCATAATTATTACAGTCCACTAATACTGATATCGCTGGAGCTGTGGTATTTCTCTTCTTGTGTCCATCTCCGATCGGTGGTCGACGATCATATAGGTTCTTATTCCTGAATATATCGATAATTTTCTCGTGCCTGCTTCCCTACCAAAGGTCCCTTGTGGTCGGTAATTTCTTATCAGAACTAAATCCTCTGATAATTCTGTACTGAATGAGATCTGTGCTTCTAAATATTGATAATTGCGATATTATCGTTTTTATTTCAATTATTTCGGTTCAATATGTATCGCAGTAGAAACGCCGCGCGGATATATTTTTAACATATAGTGCTGCCAGGACGATGTACCCGAAATCAAGTGGTTCGTACAAAGATGACATATGTTCACCTCTTTTAGCCGAATAATCCACCTCAGTTTATTTTTTATTTTTTTTTTAATTTTTCTACCGCAATCCGACCGCAAAATCATTTAGAAGTATTTAGGTGAAGGTCATAACAGGAGGGGTGTATTAGTACGCACTAATACACACCCTGTAACCACGACGTTAGATTAATGTTTAGATTATGTTGAATTATCTTGTTTGCTACATACCAAGGCGCATTTGTTATGAGTCGAAGAATCTTATTTTGGGCAGTCTGTATAGTTCTTAGATTTGTCGGCTTTGCACAGTCCCACAACTGCATACCCAGACAGAATCACGGTATGGATAAGACGTTTACGTTTGTTGTCAATAGACAGCACGCTATTTTTGTCCATTAACCGAAATAGTTTTTTCATCTAGTTCTTTCATCTTCGTTTGAATATGATTTTGATACATTAGTCGACTATCCAAATGTAAGCCCAGATATTTCACGCTTTTTCTGATTGATACTTCTGCGTTATTGATTCTAACAGGAGGGATACAGCTTTTCTGTTAGTAAACTGTATATTTACACGTTCGTTCTCATTAATTTTTACGTTCATTTGTTAGACGAGTTTTCAACTCTAGTGAGTGCTGTCTGAAGATTACTATTCGCTATATTTGGATCGATATCAGAAGAAAAAAGTGCTCATCCGCTACCTGAACATTATTAGTCATAGGAAAATCGGCAGTGTAAATTAAATACAACGTGGGTGTAAGCACTGAGCCTTGAGGCACATTCGCAGAGACGGGATACAATTCAGAAAACGCGTGATCTTACCGCACATGAAAATATCTTTCACTAATATAGGATTCTAACAAGCAATAATAAAGGTGTGTGGGAAATAGTAGCTTAAACTTATACAATAAAGACCTTAATGCCAGTTAAATATCGAGAAACACTGGTGTACGGATTTTTTTGGTTTCCAATGAACTCTCTACGATACTAACTATCCTACGCTGCTGATCAATTGCGGAGTGTTAGACCCAAACTAGTGGTCCGGTAGATAATAAAACTCAGTGTACCTTGTGCAGTGTCACTGTTACTGTTTATCACGTCCTCGTCATTTGTTCCAATATTCTTCCCGGAGATACTTCCCTTTCACATCTCAATCTAATTCTTTTCCTACATATAACCAGTCGATCTTATGTGGTTTTTTTTTTAGTAGCTGTCCACGGCACGTTAATCTAATTTAACAATAATAATTATACATTTTTAAATGAAATCATATGATTCGTCGTCGTTTGATTAAAAATTAATTACCAACACGTACCATTCCGAATATCTTCGCCCTCGGCAATTTCCGATAAAAATTTGTAAAACGTTAAAATCGTTTTAATAATTTAACGCCTAATGTCCGGTCGATTGTGTGTGTCTGTGCGTATTCGTCTAGTCGTTTGACGATTACGGTGAATAATTAACGAAACTCTAATAACGACGTGACGCGGTTGGTTGAAAAATCATTCCGTTGAAAGCTGCTGAAGAAAAATCAACCAACCCGAACACTATCACCCTAATTTGAAAACTTTTCTCGCCGACAGCCAGTTTTCTCGTTCTTTCACGTTTTCCGCCAGCTAAGAGAATCACCGACAGCACTTTTTTTCTACCTATTCCGTTTCTATCATCATTATCATCGTTATTTACGATTATTATTAACGTCATTATTGTTTGTTAGCCGAAAGTTTCGCCCGGAAGAAAGCTTTTTACGACGGCCCAGCTAATATATTTCGACAGGCCGGGTAGAAAGCTCGACTTTTTTCCGGGAAATGTTTTATTTTTCGCGAGCTGTCATTTTATTTTCGGATTTTTTTTCCTTTTAGTTTCTTTTTACGATATTACGCTTAAGTTTGAAAACTTTGGCCGTTTATATTTTTTCCGTCTTAAAACTAACACCGTAGGACAGTATTTTTCTCTCGGACCTTTTTTCTTTAAAATGCGGACACTAATTCGATCGCTGTTTACAACCCGATCGATCGATTAATAATTTATCGGAGAATAATAATCGTCGATTTTTGTTATTCGTTCGCTTCACGGACGACCGAATGCGATTAATAAGTTCGTTATTTACAAAACGGATTTAAAATTGCGTCTACAGAATATACGCTCCCGGTATGCGACTTAAAATTAGTTAATAGTCTTAAAGTTAGCTTATAACTGTTGGAAAATTTCATGCAAATCGTTAGAGACGTTTTAGCCGAATGTATGTCTAACTTGAATTCGAAACCAATTCTCGACATAATAAAAAGTTTGTAAAGTTTTTCATCGTTACGTAACTCTGGAACTACACTGAGTTCCTTCCCCTCACATGTTATCTATCAAATATCGACTACTTGATGGACTCCAAGTTGGCTAGTTGTAGTGTAAATTTAAAAAAAAAAACATTACGTAGCTCGTGATTATCACGGAGAAACTCCTCCGTTTAACACCACATGCGCGCGCATTTACGTTGCGTATAATTAGTGCATTCAATGCTAGTCCATTTTTTTGTACGTTAAAATAGACCTACAATGGCTAGTCACGACGTTCGGCAACTAACAATACGACGACGGTGATATATATATATATATATATTAATATATATACACATACATACATATATATATGTCATAGTTTTGTTTTAAATACCAATTTTAACAAATTACAATTATTAGAAAACAGGTGTTTCAGATGTGTTGTAAATGTCCTTAAATATTACAGAATCGTTGACATGCAGGACAAATTCCTTCATCTGTGCATAAATTTTAGTCCGGTAAAATCTGCTTCTATTTATAAATTTATGCAACACGGGGCGAATTTTGAATAACGGATCATATGCACTCGTTGCTTTTGGTTTTTGAATGTCGATAATAGAACAATAGGCTAAATTCTGTTCAAAAACCTCCTCTCGAATATTATTTTCTCCATTGTTCTCAACAGTATTAAATACCTATAGCGAAATATAGGAAAAAGACAATCTATGAGATAATAATTTGACCGTAAAGGAAGTCTATGTTATTTATATTGTTACTAATTGTTTTCTAATTTTAAAAGGTCTCTCGTTCGTATGATTTATTGTTAAAGCAAATTTTTATTATGGGTAGGTGTGTGTATCATATATATATATATATATATGTGTGTATTTTGCGTGTGTGTCAGTCGCCTCAAAACATATTTTATCCTTGGAATATGAAACTAAAGTTATAAGTGTGCAGTACTAATAATAGGCACGTAGTACTAACAATGTGTCAAAATAAACCACTTATATTTTTAAAAATTTTTATTATGAAACAAGACAAAAATGTAAAATTTATTCCACGGATAAATTTTAAAATTATTTACCTCATCCGATATGTACATATATGGATCTATTGGTATAAGTTCTGAAAAAACAGGTTCTTCTGTATCATCGTCTGAATAAAATTCTACTTCTGAATCAGCATCTTTGCACACTATTTCTAATACGGATTTGAAAACCAAACAACTCTAACAATTACAGAATATAAACGTTGTAGACAAAAACACGTGGTGACAGATATTTCACAATAGACGCAATGAGGTATGAATGCACGTGGCCGCGTATTGGTATAAGTTCTGAAAAAACAGGTTCTTCTGTATCATCGTCTGAATCAAATTCTACTTCTGAATCAGCATCTTTGCACACTATTTCTAATATGGATTTAAAAACCAAACAACTCTAACAATTACAGAATATACACGTTGTAGATAAAAACACGTGGTGACAGATATTTCACAATAGACGCAATGAGGTATGAATGCACGTGGCCGCGTATTATTACCGATTACTAGCCTCCCAAAATAGATACAGGGGTGAGGAAAACGGCGTTTTGTAGAGTTTAAATAACTGATTTCAAGAATATAAACGAGAACCGTGTGTGTGATGCTTACTTCATTTGTTATATTGAATAAATGTTCAGATTTGTCTGGCACACGGGCATCGTCACTGAGGACAGATTAATAGGCTGACTCGCCGTCACAGAGACGAATTGAAAATTAGTCCGTGAGACGGGCTTCGTCATAGGCTACTTTCCTAATAAAAACTACTTTCGACCGCAATATGTTAACCAGGTCATACTCCGTAGTTCGAGCTCAAGTTGTTTTCTTTTGGCTAGAATATGGTTATTTCAGGTTAACCTTTGATCCAGGTGCAATCCTAGATATTTTATAGAGCACGATTCCGAGATTATTTTATCGTTAAAACGGATTGGTGTATTTCCCTTTAAGGTCCATGTTTACCTTATACTTATCGCAACCTATATTTCGAGATGTTTTGAGATATATATGTATATATATATATATTGAAGTTTGTGCATGAGTGTTGTATTTACATTTACCTTGTATACATGTGCACGCATGTAATGTGTGTTAAATTGTTTGTTTGGATTGTCATTTGCATTGGATGATATATTATCGATAATAATAGCGGTAATAATGCTGCTAACGCACAAGGATGGACAACCAGTCGAGTGACAGTTTGTATTCGGCATAGAAAATGTAAGAATTTTCGAATCGATTCTTTAGTCGCGAAAAGAGTAACCGCTTCCTTCCCGATAGTCAGTCGTGTTTACTCTTAGGGCGTACAAAGACGCGTTGACTTTACGTCGTAGAAGCTTTAAAAACGTAATTTATGCAAATCCATCGGGACATGACCGGCAATAGGCTGCAGGCTATGAAGGCTAAGCGACTCTAAAAACTTTAAACGTAACACGGACGCGAGAAAATGTTTGCCGACGGCAGAAATAGAGTTTAGTATTACGAGGTTTTTTTATTTTTATTTCAGTTTACTTTTTCTAAAACAAAATTTGAAAAACCAAAAAGAAAAAATTAAAAAATGAAAACAAATAAAAGTTGTTACTTTTTTGGTTCCGGAAATGCGACGGAGTTATTTTGACGTTATTTGGTGGTCGAATTAGTCGATTTTCAGATTAGTCAATTTATCGGAAAGAAACTTCGTGATAATCATTTACGCGGAAAAAAATTTAAGTTAATCGTCTGGAGACAACAGAAAATTTTTTACAATTTTAAATAATTCACAAACAAATAAATAAATATATATATATATATATATATATATATATATATATATATATTTATATGTATATATCGGAAGAGAATGGAAAGAATAGCATAGAGAGTAGTGGCAAAGAAGTGTTTAATCTATGGAAATAGAAACTTATTCGGAAAATGAAAACAAAGAAGATACAAATGGATAGGTAGTAACAAGATATAGTAATATGAAAAAATTAGGTTATCCAGAGAATTGTAACATTTCAAATTAGCTGTGCACCAATCTTAACAAAATTGAGTCAACTATGTGTTCCGACTCTCTTCCAGCACTTCGCGATCTCTGCGATATTTCCAACCATGATCAGGACCCCATAGCTAAAAAAAGTGATGAAACGAGTACTATCGGGGTTGAGTCAGAAAGTAATATTCCTGTTGATCCCAGCTCATGCTGGGGTTCATGCGAATGAACTAACTGATAAAGCGGACAGTGAGTTGTTACGTTTTTGCCGGTCTCGAATGTTCCAGTACCTGACCTTAAGAAATGCATCATAAATGGGCTTCTTGCATTATGGAAGAGGAAGTGGCAGCTAACTTCACAAAACAACAAACTACGTTAAATATTCGATCTATCCTTCGATAACTTCGCTTCCAAACCGCAGAAACGATATGATCATAACCAGATTGCGCCTGGGCCATACGTGTTTCACTCATGCTGTCGAATACCTTTTTCCACCGATCCGGCCTCTCTTCCTAAATCTAATCTTCTTTTCCTACCATGCTCCTAGCCTTACCTGCTGTACACGGCACGTTAATTTAATTTATTAATAATAATAATAGTATATAATATGAGTAATAAAATTCTTTATTAAATTAGTAACTTATTATTCTTGTTGTTGTCGTACCATATGTTCAGTAGATGTTGGTGATTCTCCGTTTGGCTTCTGACCTATCAAATAGTGTTCGCAGTAAGGCTCCTATGCTGAGACCTGTCAATTCCTTCGTCTTTTCAAACTAGTTTCTCCTTTTTCTACTTCTTCTCCGTTTCCTTGTGACGTTTCCTTCAATGATCACTTGCAGTAGGTTATATCTTCCATTGCTCAGGACATAGTCGAGATAAGCTGCATTCCGTCTCTTTATAATAGTCACCAGTTCTTATTTAATTGCTGCAAAATCTTTGTAATCAAAACGTTATTCGTCCATGATAACCGCAACATACTTCGGTAAAGCCTCTCGCAGGGATTCATTTTATTTATTATAGATTTTTTAATTGTTCAGGCTTCTACACCATATAGTAACATAATATTTAACTAGCCTCCATTTTGTTGTCCATTTAAGCGTTTTATTTGTAAATACTTTTCCCATTCGCAAGAATATAATCATTGCTTACTCAATTCTGGTCCTTTCATAATTCGGGTCCTTATTAACATTATAGTCTAAGTATTTAAATGTATTATTTTGATGAATAATTTTATTGTTAATTATTATTATTATTATTATTATTATTATTATTATTATTATTATTAAATTAAATTAACGTGCCATGTGCAGCACCCAAGGCGAGAGTCACAATAGGAAAAGAGGATTAGATTGAGGAATAGAGACCGGATCGGTGGGGAGATTCGACAGTGCAATATGGTCATTCTTGAAGAGAAGATGAAGTAAAGAAGGAAGATTTGATGATGACCACATCTGTGGTTTGGAAGCGAAGTTATCTAAGGATCGATCGAATGTTTGATTTGCCCCAGTTTGTTGGTTCGTAACGTCAGCTGCCACTTTATCTGTCATAATTCAAGAAGCACATTTATGATGTATATATAATTGAAGGTTTATCAACATCGGAGCTCATTAAAGATTCCATAGCAGTATAATTCGACTGAAATGACGGATAATATCCGCGATAGTGAATATTGAATGATGATTGTTCCAACTCTGACAACTGAACAGCCAGTAAATTAATTGAGAAGAGATTCGTCATTGTAAAATATGGTAGATTCATATGAACGTACATAATTTTTTTCTTGATTTCTTGGACTGGTAGGTTTTCTCTCCATAGTCTGTGGATTTCGAGATCCATCCGAACCAGATTGTCTTTCCACAGAGGCAATATTGTGGTGTTATGAGTGGTTAACCCCGTTTTTGGGAAAGTTATTGCCTTTAAGACGTTGCCCAAGAAAGTCTGATGTGATTGTTTTAATTTCAAAGAAGCTGCACTAGGAGATAAGAACAGTTCAGGAATCGAAAAGCTGGAAGCTTTAGAGGCTGCACTACAAAATTGGCAGGAGAAACCAACAACGATAATCAGGAGTCTATTCTGATGACTCGGATTGTAGGCTGTCGATCGGTGTGGTACGAAATGCTCCAGTCGACAAACGTAAGACAATAATTATAGATAACATTGATGGTTACGAGAATGGATGAGCAAGCTGAAGAATATATTGTGGTTCCGTAATCGTAATTGATTGGGATCAAACAACGATAAATTCGTAGCAAGCAGATTCAGTCAGCACCATAGACAGTATGTGATAATTTCTTCAGAATATTCATTTTTCTGTGACAGGTTTTTTTAAACCTAGAACGGTAGACTACGTAAATTTTACGTGCACTCTCCACTCCATCCTCTTTAACAATGTCTTTATTGAGGCTGGTCTATCATGCTTCCACATATACTAAACCGATTTTCGCATTCCACTAAAACCCTACACATAATTATTATGTATGTCTACCCATAAACGCTATTTCATACACGTCATTTTTATGTATGTCTACTAATAAGCAGGTACACACATGCACGTCAGATTTACCTATGTCAATGTTTAACATCTGCATACTTTATATATATATATATATATATATATATATATATATATATATATATATATATATATATATATATATATATATATATATGGGATAATTTTATTCAATTTCCTTCCATATTCGTTGTTTTTAGACATAATTTTACATCACTTTCACAATGTTTTTCCATTTTTTTATCTGAAATTTATTTGCTGACAGAACAGTGGATAGTTGACAAAATTTGGAGTCAGATGATATCATTTCTTTGTTGACGATAGCGAGGATGATTGTGCTGAAATGTGATGAGAGAGATTTAGATCCCGATTATGAATCTGACGATCGTAATATTTTGCTTGACGATTTGAATGAAGTGATGGTGACGCAGGTTATAGACACAGAAAACGCGAGAGTAATAGAAGAAAATAAAAAACATAGAAAACACAAAAATAAATAGACTTCAAAACTAGCAAATGAACCAGCGGAGAAAGTTCCTGAGATTCATGAAATATTACAAGCTGATCAGTCAGTACTGTTAAAGAAAAATGAACAATTCTTTGGTGAGAAAAATTCCAAGTAGAAATATTGTTCATATTAAACTTGGACCATCACATTATTCATCCAATGCAGTTGAACCGGTAGATTGCTTCAAAGGTTTTTTTGACTACGCGATTATACAAGAAATTATTTTACATAAAAACGAAGAGATGGAACGTCAACGAAAAAATTATACTAAATCTGGTGATCCTACATCGTCGGTAGTACTCGGATTGATAATATTATCCGATGTTTTGAAAAGTAATCATTTACCGAGTGAATTATTATTTCATTGTTCATATTCTGGAGATAGGTTTCGAGAAATAATGTCTGAAGCCAAATTTATATTGTAAACTGCTTGCGTTTTGATGATAAAGAAACCAGACACGAACGACGACTATGATTCGAAGAATTATATGAAATGAAGCGCGTAAAGACAAGGAATTAAATATTAGCGATAATGAGCGAGGACCGAGAAAGTATTGCAGTTATTGTAAATGTAGCAGAATAAGAATGACCACAACATCTTGTAGTAAATGTAGCAGACCGATATGCGGTGAACATAAAAAAAAGTGCAGAGATTTTTAATTTTTAGTATTATTTAGTTAAAAATTACTTAGATATTTTTTTGGGTGTATTTTAAATGTTCGCCTTTGAGTATGATTAAACTAAATTAATGGGTAGAAAATAATTTCATTGGTGAAAATAAACATAGTGAAAATGTAAATATATGATAAAATTTATTAAAAATTATATAAAATCATGCAAAGTTAAAAATCAAATCGTGAACAGGAATAAATAAAGTAAACTAGCGATATACGTAGAAGTTACGTATGTCTACCAATACAGGGTTGAAGACTACCGTTCTAGGGTTAACGTAGTTTACATGGGGATTCCGTGTTAATTTCCAGTCTATAATCAATCCAAGATTTTCTGCTTGAGAAGGATAAGCCGTTGTTGGGACACCAGGTGGCTAATTGCTTTGTGCATTCTTGAAGAATGCATTCACTAGCGGATCTGATTCTACAGCTTACAAAGATCGAGAGATCGTAGCGTATAATAAGCTTCGTACTGAGGAGTAGACCGCTTGTACCACATCATTAACCGCGATATTGGAGAGTAATGGACTCCTGATGAAGGGTTGAGCGGTTACGACGAAAGCCGCGTTGGGATGGGTGAATGAGATTTCCGGATTCAAGTATCCAATTTAGCCGATAATATACGATACGTTCTAGCACTTTGAATAGAACTGGCGTAAGTGAGATAGGGCGGTAACTCTCTAAATTTGAAGGGTCTTTAGATGACTTTATTACCAGAATTATAACGACTATTTTCCAAGCCTTAGGAAGAAACTCTTTTCCCATCCAGATTCGATTAAAAATCTGAAGTAAAATATCTAATATCGATAGAGGAGCATGTTTTAATATGGTGATGTGGAAGTTGTCGTGTCCCGGAGCTGTTTCTTTCGAGTATAATAGCAGCGGTCGATTCCCTGAGGCTGATCGGTTTATTATATGGTTCTGTACTTTTCTGTAGGAAAATGTTGATAGTGGGTATAGGTTAATCCGGTAAAGCAACTAGAAGTATTAGTGATCCGCAAAAACTGACTCCAGTTTAAATACAGCACCTTGTTGTGTATGAAATGAACGTGGTTGTTCGAGAGTCCGAATTTTCGATTATATCATGTTTGAAGATGTCGATGGACTGATCTTAGAAACGAATTCTTGTCATGATTTCCGCTTGGCTTAATTGTCTAACTAGTTTTATTTTTTTTTACTTCTGTTTTGCCCATGTTTCTTATGTATGACTTTTCAACAGAGGCGTATCTGTGCTACTATTCCTTCGAGTATGCTTTACAGAATTTAATGACACTATTTTGCACAATTTTTCAGTGTACGAATTTTTATATAAAAGTTGATCAGATTTTTCTTGTTCAATTCTGATTACTTTCAAATTTTAAATATTTCGTTTTCACCGTTTACCTTAGTGAACTCGATACAAATAAACCCGAAGTAATGAAAACCTTCGTAGCAAAGCTCCTTTGCATTGTAAATTTGAGCACCTTATAATATATGGAACATAAATTGGCACTGATTTGAACGTTTCTTGATTTGTCTTTCAATAACAAAATGTACACTGTCTCTCTCTCTCTCGTTTTGACTGTGCAAAGTTATCGAATATTTGCGTGTTATAGATTTTATTGATTTAAAGGTAAAAACAACGTTTCTGTACAAACGTATCGCCACAATTTCCAAAGTAGAAAATTATATCGATTAAATTTTTACAATTATTTTATAAATCTATTAATTCTAAATAATTCCACACATATTACGCTATTTCGTTAGATCCAATACTTTTGTTTGATGTCCTTGTCGTACATAACAGGTATCGTCATTAAAAATCGTAAAATTAAACGCATTTTAGTTTCGCAACGTAATAAAATGAAGATGTAGTCCCACAAAATCTGAGTAAAACTATTTGCAAGATACAGAGCTTCAATATTACGTTTTTTTTTCATTTTTTTTCAGTTCTTTTTACTTATATTTTTATCAATACTGGTGTCCTGTTGATTATTTTAAAGAGTCAACTTCAAGATAAATTCACTTCTTCCGTTAGGGTGCCTAATTATTGTTAAAATAAGGGTTAAGAAATGAATTGTTTAACAGTAGTAACACAAGTCAAGGGTGTAATATGCAATAACGGCGTATAAAATATTCTCAATCGAGTTTCTAGACAAAAACTAAAGCAACG
Source organism: Coronaproctus castanopsis (assembly GCA_032883995.1). NCBI lineage: Eukaryota > Metazoa > Arthropoda > Insecta > Hemiptera > Monophlebidae > Coronaproctus > Coronaproctus castanopsis. The sequence goes on along the minus strand of CM065053.1, from coordinate 158,298,791 downwards.
ATAAATTAATTCATGTAAATATGTAAGTGTATACTTTAAGCAAGACTGAGATATTCTATTTGCTTCTTTTATGGAAAACAGACACAAGTTAAAATGCTGTCTATTGTCCTCCGCGCCACAAATTAACAAATTTAGGAGTGTCTATGTACATTCACTCACTAGGTACTAGATTTATAGCAGGTGGGGACTGGAATTCTAAACATACAGAGTGGGGCTCTAGGCTTACTACTCCCAGAGGCCGAGCACTCAAAAATATTTTAGATGATAACAATGTGGGTTATATTTTATCAGGGGAACCAACTTACTGGCCAACTGATCCTCGTAAATTACCCGATCTGCTAAATTTTTACATCGTCAAAGGTATATCACAACAATACAAAGATATCAGCCCTTCTTTCGATCTTTCTTCGGATCACTCGCCAGTTATTTTAACCCTGAGCGACACCGTTATCCGTGAAAATACTACGGTAAATCTCTATAACTCTAGAACAGATTGGGAAGCCTATAGAGAATATTTAGAGTCCAACTTAAACTTAAAAATTCCGTTAAAGAGCAACGAGCACATCGACGACGCTGTACGTTACCTTACTCGCGAAATACAGACTGCAGCTACTTTGAATACACCCGGCAATAATCGAAAAAAACATAAATGTTAATAATAGTTATCCTAAATTAGTTAAGGAGCTTGTCTTGGAGAAAAGACGATTACGAAAAAAATGGTTTCAACCTAGATATCCGCAAGATAAAACTTTGTTTAATAAAAAAACGAAACACCTGAAGAGGTTACTTTCGGAAATCAAAAAGGAAACCTTTAATAATTTCTTATCCGCTTTGTCGCCATTGCCTGTGGATGATCATTCGCTGTGGAAGTGTTGTAAAAATATTAAAAAACCGATTACAAACATACCGCCGATAAGGACTAACAGTGGTGGTTGCTGGGCCAGGAACCCGAATGAAAAAGCTGAAGCATTTGCTACTCATTTAGCGAGTGTCTTTAAACCAATACAGGCGCTCCATACAAGAAAATCCGCATTAGATACTGATAACATAAGCTCGTCTATGCAACTTACCTCATCGGTGCAGCTTAACTATACGACTAAGTTTACGTCACCTCAAGAGGTGAAAAGTACCATAAAGTCCTTAAAGCACAACAAAAGTCCAGGTTTTGATTTGATAACAGCGAAGTTGCTTGAGGAATTGCCTCGAAAAGCTCTAGTGTTGCTTACATATATATGTAATGTCATAATTCGCTTAAACCACTTCCCGATGTATTGGAAGTTTGCTCAAGTTATCATGGTTCCGAAACCCGGGAGGGACCCGCACTGTGTGTCCTCTTATCGGCCTATATCTCTGTTGCCCATATTGTCAAAAGTAATGGAAAAATTAATAATTAATATTAAACAGGCTACGCCCCTATTTAGATTTTAATAACGTAATACCGAATTATCAATTTGGTTTTATGAGACAACATTCAACAGTGGATCAATTGCACAGGGTAGTAAATATAATTGAAAACAGTCTAGAAACGAGACAGGTTTGTACGGCGGCGTTTATCGATGTTGCTCAGGCTTTTGACAAGGTGTGGCATGAAGGCCTATGTTAAAGCTGAAATCATTACTTCCACCAAATTTATATCTTCTGATTACTTCTTATATGCAAGATCGGTACTTTCAGGTACTTTATGAACACGCGCTCTCTGAGATTCATCCTGTTCTAGCAGGTGTACCGCAGGGTTCGGTCCTGGGGCCTACACTGTATTTGCTTTACACCGCCGACTTCCCCATTACTAGGGATGTACACGCGGCTACTTTTGCAGATGACACTGCCTTACTCTCATGTAACACAGATCCGAACATTGCCAGTAATAGCCTACAGGAAGCATTAAACAGAGTGGAACAGTGGTTTAAAAAATGGAAGATAGGTGTTAATGAGAGCAAATCCGTTAACGTTCAGTTCACAAATAGGAAGGTTATAGTTCCACCTGTTAGAATCAATAACCTCACACTGCCTATTCAGCCGAGTGTTAGATATCTAGGTATGCACCTGGACACAGATGAATTGGCTCTTAGGCAGGAATAGTGTTCTCTCATTGACCAATAAGCGTTTGGTATATACAGCAGTTATAAAGCCAGTCTGGACCTACGGAATAGAGCTATGGGGTTGTGCAAAAAAAACAAATATAAAGGTGCTACAAACGTTTCAAAATAAAATATTAAGAACAATGACAGGTGCACCCTGGTACATAACCAACACAACCCTACATAGAGACTTGAATATTCCATATGTGTCCGATGTTATAAAGCAGTACGCTCAAAGACATGTACTTAGACTGTGGAAGGTCATCCTAATACCTTGGCTCAAAGATTGCTGAACACCTCCAGTGACACCAGGAGGTTGAAGCGTAATAAACCACTGGACCTTGTTTAAGGTAGCAGCTGCTGGGTGAGCACCACTGGGTGCATTTCCGTCACGTTATTACATGGTCAAAAATTTTGCTAAATGACCTAAGAGGTCAGATTGTAAAAAAAAAAATTAAAAAAAAAAAATTATTCGCAATAATAAAAAATGTATTGCGTCTAAAAAATAGAACACTCTTGAACAAAAAATATATACTTACTATGGCAGTATTGCCGGTTTCTAGTACTTCAATACGGGCATAATTACTAAAGCTATGGTTTCTTAGGAATACAATGCCGTTTTTTTTTAATGTACTTAATATTACGTTGTATGACATCATAAAGCGGTAAAAAATAGATGCCGGCTTTTACGATGAACCAGAAGTGTAAAGTTAGAAATACCGTTCTTCAATTGTGTAAATACTGTTCATTTTTTGAATCTTGTAAACATTTTTTAAAAATGGACGATTTAGATTTAGCTTTATTAATATATTTGGTTTTGTTTTTTAAACTGTAGATACAGCTATATTAAGTTTCACCTATTCTATTTTTTCAATACCTGTTTTATTAATTTTTACACTAATTGTATCACCTATTGTTTTTTCATTATTTATAATAAACTTCACATTACTATACCTGTTTTATTAATTTTTACACTAATTTATCATCTATTCTATTTTTTCATTATTTACAATAAACTGTGTTTCATATTGTTACTATACTTGTTTTATTAATTTTTATACCAATTTCATACCGCAAGCTTTGCTTTAATTGGGTTTTCCGATAATCTTTATTTTTTATATTATATAAAACATCATACAAAATCAATAAGTATTTCGTCGTCAACGCTACTCCAAATAATTTCGCTCATCTTATTTGAAACGTTTTGAATACAAATAAAACTAAAATATTTACCGATTTATATCACCGTACAATGATAAAACGTTGATAACACCGTTCATCACCGTAATGACGACCGCTTTAAAAGCAACGTTGCCGCGATTTCACCGGTTTTTTTTTACAACGGTAACAGTTGCCGCTTCTGAAGAAAACACCATCCTTTGTTTCCATTGTGAACGTTCTCGTAGCGTCATTCAAAAACGGCACCGTACTCCTAAGAAACCATAGCTTTAGTTATTTTTTCATATAAAAGTATTTTTCCATTTTTATTCCACCAAAAAAAGTAAACATTTCAAAATTTCGAGTCGACTATTTCCCGACACGTGGGTACTTAGAAGACTAAACTGCTGTAAAAACTACAATGCAGGCAATTGATAATAAAGCTCGGAACGTTTAGGAAACGGAATGCTAAATTCGTGTCAGCTATAAATTACGGTGGAACTCGTGTTAAGATTTTGATTAACATCTGTAAATGTTGCTACTTGAACACGCTTATTTTACAATAAGGAAATTGTCGATTACTCGTTTAATTCGTTTTTCGACGTCTGATAAAAATATTCCTGTTATGAAATTCTTCATCGTCTCATATCACGACTCTTTAGAAGTAGCGATTATGTTCACGTTTGTTTCGCAAGTTCGTTTCATATTCATATAATTCTCTTTCTTCATTATCCTAATATTCGGATGATTAATGTATGATAGTAGGTAGTATTTAAGTGCGTATATGTTTGTGTGTGTATATATTCGTTATTTTAAGGCGTGGGTGTGTACTACGCATTTGCATTTGTACAACAACGTTAAAGTTTCTAGCTGTTTTTGGTCGTTAACAGTACACTCTCGAAGGACTAATGTCGAGACGAAATGTAAAAGCCGCTTCATAATTTCATTCTTCATAATGTCGCGGAGGGCTTATATTGTTTAATTTTACACTAGACAGTTTCTGTATAATCCTTTAGGTTTCTTTTTTGGTTAGTGGGTTATGGCTTTGTTTTTGTATAATATCTACATAGCTTTCCTGGTATTAAATCGCGAGTGTATATACATATTACATATAGATATCGTGCATATATATGTATATATATGTATGTATGTGGTAGTGGTTTGAATGTGTACTTCATAAACTTGTACGTACACTTTTCCTAATGAATTTAACTGCAACCTGCGCTTTCAAAATTTAATATTTTAAAACCGTATCTGGCTTAATTTTTTTTTCGTTTATTTTTATTACTGGCTTGAAAGTACTCATTTTTTTATTTCTCCTCCTATCACTGGGCGATATTTAATCCGGGACGTAATTTGGTAATCATTTCCACCGTCATTAGCTGCGTCTGCTAACACCGTCCTGTTGTTCATTTCGTAAATTCCGTCTTATGTTATACAAAATCGGTTGAATATTATTGAGCATTCGCGTCGTCTGTACAATTAACCAGTTGTCGGAATAGTCTAGTGGCTGACGGATTTCTATACGGAAAGTACCGACTTCGAATACGATCGGCGACGCGAAAATTATCATCAGAAAATAAAAATATAAATAATCCTAATATTATCGTGTGGAAGGCAATGGCAAATCAAAACATATATATATATATATATATATATATATATATATAAATTACAATCTGGTTGATGTAACCAATAAACAACTGGGATGCGAGTTATGACAGGATGGGAGATATCATTCAACAATGACGCTCCGAACTACCTCTCCAATCATTTAAACGGGTGGGGAAGATCTAAGGGTGTGCAATAGTTTAATCTGCGAGATTCATTGACATGATTTAATAAATCTACCGCCAGCTGGTTAGAGTGACCCTCTAACTTGCGCAAGTAATCTCTAGTGCAGTCTCGAACTACTTCGTGCACATTTGGTACTTTTAGATCTTTATGCAAATTTTCGTTTCGTATATACCAGGGTGTACCGGCTTCGGCTATTACCCTTAGTATTTTTTATTTGGATCGCTGCACCATTTTGATATTCGATATTGATGCTGTCCCCAGAGTGATATGACATATGTCCACACCGGCTTAATAACTACTCTGTAAAACATTAATTTCGATTTTAGAGGTAATTCGGAAGTTTTGCCCAGGAGCCAGTACATGTCCCGCAGTTTAAGTTTTATTTCTTTAAGTTTGATCCTGATGTGTTCCTTCCAGGTCATTGAATATTTTTGATACTATCGGTTGAAGACTAATAGGTCGATATAACGAAGCATCACTAGTAGGTTTACCTGGTTTTGGTATCATAGTTACTTGAGCGATTTTCCATTGTGATGGATAGTAGGCCAACCGTATGATAGCGTTGAATATTTTGGTTAATAGTACTATGCACTTTCGCGGTAGGAATTTAAGCATCTTTCCAGTGATTAGATCATACCCTGGAGCTTTGCGCATTAATAAATTACCCCTAATCACTCTCTTAATCTGGGACGGAGGAAACGGTTTTATTGGAAGAGACATTTGGAAGGGAGTAGTTAAGTCGAACTTAATTTGATTATAGAAAAACTGCGATCCGTTATTGGGTGGATGTGGTTTAAACACATTCTTTAGATGTAACACAAAAACTTCCGCCTTTCCAAGATCGCTACCTGCCCATTCGCCATTATGTTTCCGCATGACTGGAATCACTTCCTGTAGCCTCTTAAGAGCTTTAGTGGCCTTCCACAATGAATGATCGTCATTTTTAGTGCCCATGTTAAAAAGAATTGATCTTAAAGTGCCATTTTTATGCGTTTTACGTAATGTGCTTAATTCTTTGGTTATTTTATTAAGATCACTTTTGTGAGCCGAGTGCCTTGATATCTGCCACAGTTTTATAATTTTTCTTTTGGCATTGATTTTTTTTCTAACACGACGTCCTACGTAAGCGGTCTTGATGCGAACGCGATTGCGAAGCGAAGCGATGCGGTGACACGCGAATTTAAAGCGATGAGCGCGACGCGGCGGATTTTGTCCTACCTACGCGCGAATCGCCACGCACGATCGTAGCCGTTCTTCAGTCTGTCATGGATGAACGTAACTGATCGCGTTCATTCGCGCGAAAATATCAAACCGATTGATCGCGTTCGCTTCGCGCCGCGTCGCTAGGCGAACCGCGTACCTTTGGTCACGTAGGACATTTTGTTCACTATACACAGTTTGTTATTTTCGCGCCGCGCCGCGCGTTAAAATCGCTCACGTAGGACATCGCCTTATAATACGTGGGTAGTTAATATCGCGCGTCACAGTCTGTTTTGGAGTACTTGACCACGCCGCTTTTTGCAATGTGTGATTAAAATATTCAACCGCTTTGTCAACATCGTCGTCTGTTTTTAATGGTATCTCGAGATCAAGATTCTCTTCAATCTAGCGTGTGTAAGAGTACCAGTTAGTTTTATTGTTGTAAAATTTAAAATTTGTTTTCTTAATTATTTTATTATTTCTGTCTGAGGGCCACTATGTAGGAAGAGAGTGTCAATTTTGACTTTCATACATGCTTAAATAATTCCCGTCCCTTTGGCGTTGTTAGTCCAGAGCCAAAGAATGTGTGCTTAGCATTATAATCACCTACGATGAATTTATTTCCTAATGAGTTGAAAAAAATCACGATATTGGTGCTGTGTAATTTTATATCTTGGTGGACAATATATGGATGAGATTGTTAAGTTTTTACCTGTCTTATCAATTAATTTTATAGTTATTGCTCGAAGATGAGGTAATTGAAGACAGCCGAATTCATAGTGTTTTATATTAATTGCTATGCCTCCACGAGGTTTACCACTTGGGTGATCGGCCCGATAAAAATTGTAATTCCTCCACGCATAATAATTTTTTGACGTAAAGTGTGTCTTTGAAATTAGCGCTACATCTAATTTTTGATCGAGAGTAAACATTTCAAGCTCGGATTGACGTTTTTCCAACCCGTTTACATCCCATCTAGCTATTCGTATTGAGCTTATTTTGAAATTAATTTCGGCACGAGAGCTGTGAGTACATCCATCAACCGGTTGAACATAAAGTAAACATATTTTCTAAGCGCATGAATGACTAACGCTGATAGAAGGTCACATCCGGGACTGAATTTAATGTTACTTTCATTATTTGCGGTAACATTCGTAAAATGATTTTGTTCACGATTTTCCCTTCGACCACTACTTGCTGCTTTAGCGTAAGACGTGCTCGAAGTGTTTAATTCGAACGTTTGTTGTTGCGCTGCAGTGCAGCAAAATCAACAGGTATATTTTGCTGCGTAATGCCAAGATTTTTATTACTATGAACTGCTTTAACCTGGTCATTTAATTGTTGATGTTTTCTTTTACATATTTCCAAGTATACAGCACAACCTTTATAATTTGCAGGGTGATTGCTACTGCATAAAGCGCAAGTGGAATCAGTCTCCCTGTCTTTAGTACAGTTGGCTGTTAAATTTCCCACACTTGACACATCTTGGCGTTCTTTTTTACAAAAGTTACGAGAGTGGTCATACTGTTGACAACGTACACATTGTACAAGACCTCGTTTATGCGGTATTTCCACTGTTGACTTCATATTTAACAACGACCGCAATTGGAATATAGTATTATTAGTATTTTCGTTTGGCTCTATAAAGAAAAGAGGCAATGGCTCTTTCGTTTTTCTATCTTGAATATTTAAGTCCCTAACGACGTGACCTTCATCAGCCAGCGCTAAGTTGATATTATCCTTGTCAACCGATGGATGAATGTTTTTTAACACAACTCGATATTATGTTCTTTCCTGTTTTATGTAATACCACGAATAACCGTGATTCTTTTTCTTTCTTTTACAACTTCCGAAATATTTACTTTTGTTTTTTTACTTGTTTCATTTCATCTCTGTCTAAATTTCGGAAATCCGCGTTTTCCCGAATCTTATTTTTCACCATATTTATGTAAATGTACGTTGAAAATTTCAGCTCAATCGTATTTACCGTTTTAAGCTTAGAAATTAGCTTTTTACCGCGTACGTTTTAATGAATATAATTTTATTATAAATCTCGACTATCGTTTCAATTGAAGGTATCGGATTATTTTCCGAGGAAATATTTGTTAATCTATGAAAGAAATATTTCAATGAAAAAATCCGATCGGGAAATAAAAAAATTCATTTTCAAATACAGCGATAAAGTTGATTTCGCTTTTTGATATTTGTTAAATCTGAACTTTTTGGGATCATGTTCGATGTTTTCATTGTTATCTTCTATCGATGTTATTAGTTCTCTTCCTACTGTTAATATTTTTTTAAATTTTTCTGATAGAATTTGAATTTTCAAATATGTTTTTTATCATTATTTCATTTCTAACATTCGTAATATTTCTAATTTGAAATCGTACTAATTTACAAATAACATTGAATTCCATTTTTTTCCTTTATTGTTTTTTGTTCTTTTTATATTGTAGTTTTTCCCGCGTTTTTTATATCGACTATAAGGCGATGAGGAAATTTTTTACTGTTTCTTTTTTCGCTACTGAAAGGTGGAATTGTTTCTTCGATACTGTCCATAAGTTTATTATAGTATATTTCAACTTGGCTTGCACTGTAATTTTTAGTGTTGTACTCTATTCGCTCCTTAAGTTTCTTGCTAAATTGTTCACCCCATTTGGGATCCATTGTTCTTATCCATATATGTATATATATATTGATATACGACCACAAAGATACAGTTTTCGGTAATTAATCGTTATCAACCAGAAAGATTTTCAAATTTCAATCTCTTACATACTTCTTCGTGTTGATACTTACATTTACATCGATACGTTCGTATAGTCAAAGAATTTTCTACGTACGGAAATAATTTTCTCATTCGTGTATTTTATCGTATATTTCTGTCACGCAATATTAAGTAAAAGTAGAAGTTACAGCAGTCGCAATTTTAATCAATTTCGTTGTAATTTCTGGCTAAGATCGTCGCTATCTCGCCGAAGCAAAATACATTAGATGCACTGATTGTTGTATTCCTGCATATAAGTTTAGTAACAAATTAAAATTTCATCATTTTGGGATGTCGTGTATATATATATATATATATATATATATATATATATATATATATATATATATTAAAAAAAACTCGCTTGAAAAAGTTTTCACTCTTTTAGACTCGGAACCTCTGTTCACTATTCTGTACAGGAACTTTTAACGCTGACAACATAGAATATTCCGATTCCTTAAAATATTTATGTTGATATAGAATATTCGGATTCCTTATAAAATATTTATTGCGATATAGAATATTACACAATTCCTTAAAATATTTACATTGATATAGAATGTTTCGATTCCTTAAAATATTTGTGTAGTACATTATCTATATTTGTCTACTAAAAAGCGGTATTGTACATTACGAACGAAATATTACTTTACGTTTTACAAGTCCTCCGGTAATTTTCTAGTTGTTCCGTACGCGAAAATTTATGATTTTCTTTTATAAATTCAGAATGCGCCACTGAAAAACTAAATTTTTTTTTTATCTTCGTGGACATAATTTAAAGAGTATTTTTTTTAAGTAGAAACGGTTACAATACACGTGATCTAGTTGTCTATTGGTTTTTTCAACGTATACTACATATGAGAACGTATCGAAAATAAATAAAGCACGAAATTAGATATTTCGATCTATACGATGAGAATAGTAATAATTGATTAGGTCTGATTATTAGCTTTCCGAAAAAAGGAAAAAATGAATCTGATTTAAACTGATATAACGGATAAAAATTTGACGTCATAAGTTGCGTAGATCGATTTGAAAATTTTGTTCGTAATTGAATTATCGAGCGATCAATTACCGATATAAAAACATACAACCAATAAATGACGCACACACACACACACACATATATATATATATATATATATATATATATATATATATATATATATATATATGTGTATATTATGATTGGGATTGAGTGAGAAAAGGTTTTATCGAACTGCCGAATGGGTTAGAATGTTGCGAGTTTCGTAGAATAATATAAGGTCTCGTGTAAAATTATTCAATTAGTTTTATTTGAAATAAGCAACAGGCTTATATAGCCTATCCGAACTAATCAATTATCGGCTATAACGTAATATATCAATGACGATCGATGTACAATTCTATTCATTTAGCTTTTGACGCGGCCGACCTTTCTGGGTAGGTTGTATTAATATTTCCTATAATAGTAATTGTATAGGCAGGGAGATGTGGATGTCATTTCTGTCGCTAATGTAAATAAAAGTACTTTATTTATTTTGCTTGTTGCTAGTATTTGCGCTTACTCGCTCGAATATACTCGTTCATATTTGTTTTTTTCTTTGTGTGTGTTTTCAAGTAGAATAAATTAGTATTAAATTGTATATATCTATGTAATTTTATATATATATATATATATATATATACATATATGATATATATATGTGTACATCTCCGGTTTGAAAAAAGACGTAGGCTCACAACTCGTTTCTAAAAAAACTGGCTATAGCGAGCGCCTGAAATTGCCCGTAAAATTTCGTTCTGAAAGATAAAATTCTCTACCGAGTTTTACGATTATTTCCTTCCTAACTGATAATAGTTTTCTCTTCTGTTTCATCCAAACGATTTATTTAAACAAACAAAAAAAAATCTATACGTTTTGCTTTGGTAATTTTATTGGGTTTTTCGGTTGGTTTTTGTCGTTTCGATTTAAAAAAAACACGAAAATTTGGTCTAGCTCGTCGTATTGCTTTATGAAATTCCTCGGAAATGATATCGATAAATATAATCAAATTTTATAGGCCAAATCACGAATTCTATTCCACGTCGAATACGATAGATTCGAGTTTATCTTTTGGTTTTTTTTTTAAGTTCAATTTTATATAGTTATTTAAGTTTTATCGGATAAGACATGCTGTAAACGCGATGTAATTAATATTTTTAATTTAATTATTTACATTTTTAGGAAGTTTGAACCGTTTTATTTTAGCAGCAACGAGCTGATCTGTACGATTTATTTCATTAATCGGATGAAGTATACGGTAATATATATTTTAGTTTAAAGTCCTTAGATATCATCCAGAAAATTCAACTCTTCGCTTAGCTACTAGAGTATTTCGGACTTCGGCAATCGACTGTCTGTACGCAGTGTTGTCAGAATGACTCTCGATATTCGTAGGCAGTTCCTCCTAGCTGACTTTATAATCTAATTACTTCCATCTGCTACCTCATCCTCTTCGAGACCACCTCAATCGGTTACAATCATCTTTAGCAGTCTTATCAGATATAAATATTCTAAAACCGCAGATATTAAAACATTCAATAGTTACGCTACCACAATGAATGGAAAGTCCAATCAAGTTGAATCTCTCAATCATCATTTTTAAGGAAGATTGCCTACCAACCAACGATATCAGCAAAAGAATCCTGTCTCTTACCATTGGTGCATCAGTGTTATATACTGACCTATCTCCATTCAATGGGTTTGTTGGCTGCTCTGTCGTCATGAACAATGCCGTCATTATACGGTACTCGCTTCCTTAGTTATTTTCCATCCTTTCAGACGAACTTTATGCGATTTAGCTCGATGTGGACTTCATAATAAGCTCTAACATCCAACATACTCTCTCTCAACGCTTAACTCCGTGTGCGATGTATTTAGCAACGAGCACAGTAACCTACAGCCAAAGAAGTGACACGGCTGTTATCATTTAAAACGAGCAAATTAACCTCTTTTCTGTGGATTCCACCTCATGCCAGGATTCCAGTAGAATGAACTAGCAGATAGAGCATGAAAAGAGGCTGCTACCCCATATCCATATTGACTGTTCTTTGTACTGTCTCTCGAACTTCCCTCCTCACTTCCTCTTCTCTTCAAAGATGAATATCCCTCTCTAACTAACCTAACCATGTTCTTATGCATGTCCCGTCTCTACTTTAACATCCTACCCCTTTCTAATTTAGATTAATAATAATATATTTTAGTGTTTAAAAAAAAAAATAATGGTATAGTTTACTCTCTCATCTATACTTATCCTAGGCATCGTGATTAACATTTAATCCGCTAGTAATTATGTAATTTCGCGCAATCCTCTGATCGATGTACGGATTCCTAAAAGGGTAATCATGTAGTATGCTGTACAATATCTGTGCTCGTAGGTGTACGTGTCCCCTACGGTGTGATCGTGTTCCGTTCATTTTCCCGATGACCATTGCGTGTTCCATACGTATGTATTTTCAGAATTTCAGCAGCTGCCTTTTCGTGGGCACCAATTTCTCGATTCGTTTTTATACATTTTGCTGCTCGTAAAATACTAAAGAGTCGTTAACAATACCGTATTTCAAAACTGTCTATTCTTTTTCTGTCGATATTTTCTAATCTACGCTGCATATAACGCGATAGAAAACAC